>JARHVA010005718.1:102500-702500 GCA_037957365.1 Torreya grandis
AAAAGCTCAAAACTCACCTTATTTGGGTGGGGGAGGGGTTTAGAAGTGGTTTTTATCTAAACTCCCAGTCATTATGGTGGTCTTCTCATCTAACCTTTCACAATGTCCCCTTTACCATGGTCCCCTAGATCAAAAGTGTAAGATTCTTTAAGAAGGGGATTCTCATGATTGGTGATATGTTCTATAAGGTCTCTAGGGATTGACTTCCTTGGTCTATGCTAAAGGCCAAATTCTAGCTTAATAAGGAAGATGTAGAATCCATTGCTAAAATTTAGAGTTTCATACTTAATGAGTACTTACACAAGTTAGAGCTTCCTCTCTCACGATGTGGTGGAGGAATTGGTCTTGGCCTATGACCATACCATTCATCCATTATTCTCCTCAATTGGGATACAATTTATTAACCCCTCATCACATTAACATAGAGACTCTTAATCACTAATGGTCTCTCTAATCCATTCATTAGATTCGAGTCAGGAGGTTTGATCACATTTGGGTAGCTTCTATTAAACCCAAAAAGGCTCACTTCCTTTGGTGTATTCTCTACCAAGATTTTCCCATGGGAAATTAGTTCAAGCATATGGGGTTCTTAATATCACTTGTTAGACCTATCAACACCTAGAAACCATCAAGCACATCTTCTAGTTTTGCCCACATGCTCAGTCAGCTTGGAGATGGATTCATACCCTTTTTAAACCTTCAAGATTGAGATGTTCACCTGTAAAATGGCTCTCTTAGGGGACTCCACCATTTTACCTGCAAGATACAATAGATTCTAGCATATTTTATGTACTAATATTTTATTTCAAAATTAGAAATCTAGAAATCAAGCATGTTTTAATAATGAGATTGTGGAAAAAAAAATGGAACTAATAAAATTGTTGTGATTACTTACATTACCTTCTAGATTCAAAGTTAAATGAACAAGGTTTGGCTAGAGCTTCATTAGCTACAAGTTCTCTTAGACCACTGGGGGAATGCTCCTTGTACAGTCATTTATGAGCCACCCGATCTTATACCTCACCACTCTCATCCTAGGGGTTGTAGGCATAGGGGGAGGCATCATCTCTCTCACATCCAAAGGTATTAAATTTGGAGGATCTCCTCTCCTTGCTCTCATTGGCCATCTCTTATGAGAGGATCTGATAGAGGCAAAGACAATGGTGGTGAGGGGTAGAGACCCCCTCAATAGGACAAGTTCCCACATTTGGGGCTAGCCATCTCTCCCTCCTACTAGGATTTATAGAATGATGTTGACATTAACCAACAAGTTGATGATTGGGACCCCCTCCCTGTGGATGAAGATCTCCTAGCTTAGGATGACTGGGGAGGGAAGCCTCAAGCCCTCCGCCTCTACCTCCTATTCCAGTCACCATGTTTGTCGTTGTTTCTTAGTTTATTCCTTAATGTTTATGCTATTCTATTATCTTTTTTTGGTTGAGATGTAATTGAGTTAATTTAACTATGGTTATTGATCACCTGTGACTAGTTATTTTAGACTTTAGTTTCTCCCAAGATGTTTTATAACTTGATCTAGTATTCAAAGTATGACTTTTCTACCTTTTCTTAATATGAATAACATTATTCTATTAATTTTTATTTTAAATTAATAGAGAAATGTTTTTCAATTTAAAAAATACTTATTTTTAAATAGAGTAAAATTAATAATTATTAAACTTTTATTCAATAATAAATATAAGAATCAATTATAATTTATTATATAAGTCATATGAATATTGGAATATTATTTACATATATTTTAATACTAATTTGATTTGTAACAAATCAATTTAAAAATTATGTTCCTCACCTATTAAACATGTGAAACAAAAATAATAAACTAATAATAACATAATATTAGTTAATGACCCACTTGATGACCCATCTGATTGCAGAAAAAAATCTCTTTCTAGATCATTTAGCCTTTGACCTTGGTCAGTACACTCCAACTTTTTTCCAAAGTACTCATTGCTACTCAAGTATACTACTCTTCATGTTGGGCACCTTTAAATGCTTCCTATGCAACACTTGAGAAGTTGTTGAGAGATTTTTTATGGGCTAACTCTGAAGGCCACTAGGGCTTTCTTCGATACTCTTAGGCCATCTATTGCCACCCTAAAGAATCTACTGGGTTGGGGCTTATTGACACAAAGCTTTAGGGCACCGCTCTTGGGGCCAAATGAAGCATTTGAAGCTTAGAAGCTAATGAAGCCTAGAAAATTTTAATATGGCACTTCATTTCTCAAGGATGCCCTCTTAGCAAAAAACCCTGGTAAGGTATAGGCTTTCATAGCATGTTTATTTCACAAGTGTATGTCAAAGTAGGGGGCACATTTTTCATGCAAGGTATTTGGAAGGCTTGAGAAAAGCTCAAACCTCACCTTATTTAGGTGGGGGAGGGGTTTAGAAGTGGCCTTTATCTAAACTCGTATTCATTATGGTGGTCTCCTCATCTAAATTTTCATAATGTCCCCTTTACCATGGTCTCCTAGATCAAAATTTTAAGGTTCTTTAAGAAGGGGATTCTCATGATTGGTGATATGTTTTGTAAGGTCTCTAGGGATTGACTTCCTTGGTCTATGCTAAAGGACAAATTCTAGCTTAATAAGGAAGATACAAAATCCATTACTAAAATTTAGAGTTTCATACCTAATGAGTACTTACACAAGATCAGAGTTTCCTCTCTCACGATGTGGTAGAGGGATTGGTCTTGGCCTAGGGCCATGTCATTCCTCTATTATTCTCCTCAATTGGGATACAATTTATTAACCATTCATCACATTGACATAGAAGCTCTTAATCACCGATAGACTCTTCAATCCCTTCATCAGGTTTAGGTCAAGAGGTTTGATCACATTTGGGTAACTTATATTGAACCCAAAAAGGCTCACTTCCTTTGGTGTATTCTCTACTAAGATTTACCCATAGGAAATTAGCTCAAGCACATGGGGGTTCTTAATCTCACTTATCTGGCCTGTCAACACTCAGAAACCATCAAGCACCTCTTCTGGTTTTGCCCACATGCTTAGTCAGCCTCAAGATGAATTCATACCCTTTTCAAACCCTTCAGGCTTGAGATGTTCACTTGTAAAATGGATCTCTTAGGGGACTCCACCCTTTTACCTACAAGATATAACAGATTTTGGTAGATTAATATTATATTTCAAATTTAAAAATCTATAAATCAAGCATGTTTTAATAATGAGATTATGGAAAAAAAAATTTCTGTAACTAACAAAGTTGTGATTACTTATGTTACCCTCCACATTTAGAGTTAAACAAACAAGGTTCAGCTAGAGCTTCATCAGCTATAAGGTCTCCTAAACCACTGGGGGAATGTTCCTTGTGCAGTCATCTGTGAGCCTTCCAATCCCCTATCTCACCACTCTCCTCTTGGAGGTTGCAGGCGCAGGGGGTAAGTATCACCACTCTTACAACCAGAGGTCTCAACGTTGGAGGATCTCCTCTCCTGGCTCTTGTTGGCCATCTCGTCTTAGAGGATCTGACAGAGGCAGAGATAATGGTGGTGGTGGGTGGAGACCCTC
The DNA here is from genome assembly GCA_037957365.1 of Torreya grandis. Lineage (NCBI taxonomy): Eukaryota > Viridiplantae > Streptophyta > Pinopsida > Cupressales > Taxaceae > Torreya > Torreya grandis. Next base: position 106,046 of record JARHVA010005718.1, read on the forward strand.
TCAATAGGACAAGTTCTTGCATTTGGAGCTAGCCATCTCTCCCTCCTACTAGGAATTATAGAATGATGTTGACACTAACCAATAAGTTGATGGTTGGGACCCCCTCCCTGTGGATGAAGATCCTCTGGCTCAGGATGACTGGGGAGGGAAGCCTCAGGATCCTCCGCCTTTACCTTATCCTCCGGTCACCATGTTTATAGTTGTTGCTTAGTTTATTCCTTGATGTTTGTGCTATTTTATTATCTTGTTTGGTTGAGATGCACTTAAGTTAATTTAACTGTGGTTATTGGCTACCTCTGAGTAGTTATTTTGGGCTTTGGTTTCTCCCGAAACTTTTTATAACTCGATCTGATATTCAAAGTGTGACTTTTCAACCTTTTTTATATGACTAACATTGTACTATTAATTTTTATTTTAAATTAATAGAAAAATATTTTTCAATTAAAAAAATACTTATTTTTAAATAGATTAAAATTAATAATTATTAAACTTTTATTATAAGAATCAATTATAATTTATTATATAAATCATATGAATATTGGAATATTATTTACATATATTTTAATACTAATTTGATTTGTAACAAATCAATTTAAAATTTATATTCTTTACTTTTTAAACACGTGAAACAAAAATAATAAATTAATAATAACATAATATTAGTTAATGTTTTTTAATATAACATACAAAATGTTATATAATATATTTGTTAAACTCTAAACAAAGAATGTATAAATATTGAATCCTTTCGCTTAATTACATTACCATTTATATATAGAAAAATTTTAATATATTTTAATCTCAAATCTTTTGAAATGTGAATAAAGTTGGTTGTATACGACCAAGATATATTTTAAAAGTTGAATAAATTACATCATGCATATTGTGAGCAATTTCACTTTGAAATGTGAATGAAAAAGTTGTATAGGACTAAATTTTATATTTAAATGAGACTCGTGGTAAATGGTGCCTAACTTTTTAGTATTTTAGTATTTGTATTCATTTCATAAGTATTATTAAAATAAACCTTACATAAGAGATTGAAATGGAAGGTCAAAATTATACATCTCATCCAATATGTATGGGCCATCGTAAAAATTAGTGAAAGAGACTAAAATGGTGTCCAAAATTCATACATTTAAATAGAATTTTGACTAAATTTCAAGATATTAAACTGAGTTACATATTTATTGTTTAAGTTGTTTCTTTTATATATAATGTTGTTTGTAAATATTTATGAAGGGTAATAGTAGTATAGTGGTTTGAAAAATTATAATTTAATATTATATAATTTTTTAAATTAAATGTAAACATTTTTTTATCAGAGTTATGAATTAGGGGAAGAAGTTTTTTTTAAAATCTAGAGTTAGAAATCGGACCTAAGAAATAACTAGAGGCCTAATCTCTCAAAACCATGAAACTTTTAACATTAATTAAGTCAATGTACATGACAAAGGACAAGTAAAAAGAGGCCCCACCCCCTCAACAAAAAGACATTAACGCCTAAGCTATAGGGTAAATTTTCCAAAGTGGACTAAAAACACCTTAAACTGAAAGCATGTTACAAACTTTCAGCGAACTTACAACAATCAATCATCTATTTGTTAGGAAAAAAATAGCTTTGAGGAAATATAAATAATCCACTACAAAGTGGATCTCCCTGTGAGTAGAAATCATTCTTCTCCTGATATGGGAGAGAATATCTTCTAAAATCCACTACAAACTATCAATGGTTTCCGCTATATCCATCCTCAAACGCTCTACGTCTGTCTTTCTTCCTTTTTGCTTGGTTGTTCGACTGCAATTGGGAATGATGACTGACTGTTGAGAACTTTATCCATTAGGGAATTTATGGAAAATACCCACATTAATAGTACTCAACTTGATTCTCATTTCCCTAACAACAAGAGCTCCTTGGTGAGGCTCCTCTTCACCAAGGGGGAAGGGAGAATGAAATTCTTTCTATAGAGTAAAGGGAGGATCAATATTTGAATTGAATGAAAAAGGTTCAAAATAGGATTTCCCATGATTTCACCATACAAAGTCAATGTTAGGAGAGCCATCATTCTTTTTCCATATTTGCATGGGTTTGAAATTAGGATGGGCTCGAGAAGAACAAGCAACCACTTGATGACCCATCTAATTGCAGTAAAAAACATTTGAAAGAGAGACCCTTATAGTTGATAAATTGAGTGCATGAGTTGAGAGAAGAAATAATCTAAATCGAATAGCAAGAGGCTTGGATAGATTTAAAACCCCACACATGCACACAAACCTACTGCGCATCAAATCAACATTAATCTTGACAAAAGATTCCACCTTATTAACCAATATTTTGATTTGTTTAGGGTACATCAACACCAGGGGAAGATCGTACACTTTGATTCACATAGGAGCAGTTGTGATTTTAGCTATTGAAAGATCGAAGAATGGGGACCAAAGGTAGAAAAAGATGTCATATTTGCTATGAATCCAAGGCCCAGAAGACCCCACAGTATTCTTATCAACGATAGTCTGAAAAATAACGAAGGAAAAAACTCTGATCAACAAAGAAAATTAGGGCTCAACAACATTGGTCCAATTAAATTTAGTCTAGCTGATAAGCTCAACTATAATCAACTTAGACTCAATACATTTGCTAACCAAAAAATGATTTTATATAAATATAAATATATAAATAAATAGTTTTAGTTTTGATAATTTTAACCAAGAAAAAATAAATAATTATATCTTTTATTAATTAAAATATAATAATGTAAAATAAATCAATTTAAAAAAATAAAATAAAATTTAATCAAATTTTTTAATTTCAAAATTGTTAAAATGTTATAGCATTTATATATCTTTTAAGCTTTGAAATTATATATATGGAGTTTTTTTTTAAAAATAAATGTCATAAATGTGTAGTACTTATTCTCTTTACTTTATATAAATATTTGATTAAAGTATATAAGATAAAGAATTTTCAAGGTTTGAATTTTTACTCTCCATTATTATATGATACAAACATTACACATACAAAAATTTAACTAATTAGTAGGGTTACTAAAGTCAATCATACATTTTGTTGAGTAATATAAGTACTTGTACCTCTTATGAAGACTTCTCATAATAAATTATATTAAAAAAATTGTAAAAAATGGAAGTTCTTATTAATTTTTAAGTCTACATGTTAATCTAAAAAAATTACCCTGAATTAACTTAATGATAAAGAACTTATATTCTTGAAAAAGAAATCACTAATTTAATTTGTACAAAGAATAAAGTATGTCCCTTACATCATGAATCTTAGAAAAGACACTAGTTTTTATCCCTACAATAAGAAGGGTGTCCCTACAATAGGAAGGGTATCCCTAGAGAGTGTTCCTTTAACTATGGACTCGCTCAAATTACGAGTATTAAATTTTCACGAATCTTTTAAATTCGATTTCGGAGTTTATGAACCAGGGTGGAGATTTTATATTATTTTAAAACACCTGAATGATGTTCCAAGTCCCATATATGGGAGGATCTAGCTGTTTTCCAATCACACGAGGAAATATAATTAAAAACGAAAACGTGCCGTCATCAATTTTGGATAACACCATTAACTATGGTCTACAGCAATGGTGAAGGATTATTCTAAGCTTTAGCTGCACAGACTGAACTCTGGTTCAACAGTGCACAGTGCACAAACAAAAATACTATACGCATGCAGTCTATTGAACTCCTTTTAAATGCCAAAGCCAACGGAAGGTTGAATGCAGATTTGGGAAAGGAGGTCCATGAGTCTGTATTTATCGGCAAATCAGCACTGGTTGAGAGCGAAGCCAACGAGAGAGTTCGCAGAGTCGATAGAGACTCGAATGCCTTGCTGCTGAATATTCCCAATGATCGACAGGCCACCGTCCGTTGGCGCAAAAGCAAGGCAAAAAGTTCCCCTGGAATCCACAGGAATCAGATAGTTTGTCGCCGGGAGAACCAAAGTCGCCTCGTTCAAAAAATGAAAACCCAAGGTCGGAACGCTCACGGTTTGATGGCCGGACAAATCATAGCAAGTGTCGAATATGGCCATCCCCTCCGCCCGGGGAAGATGTGCGCTGCCTGCGATGAAGGCGTCTCGCATGGCCTCGTAAGCGTCCGCCTGCAACCGCGTGACGGCCGTGCCAGAGTCCACTATCACACCGCCCCGACCCGTCTCGTCGAACTGAAACACGTCCTGCGGGAGCGACACAAGGAGGCCGCCCACGCTGATGGCCGTCAAGGAGATATAATAGAAGGTGTCCAGCTGCGGGTTTCTCAGAAGCGGGCTGAACACGAACCCGGCGTGCGAGACGGATTCCGGGCCGAAGTCGAGCGTGCCCGAGGAGACGGACGCCCGGTCGACTAGACAATACGAAAACACAGTGCCGTAGTCCCCCATCTGTGTCGGGAACGACAGCGGACCCGCCCCGAGACCGAGCAACCCACCGGCGCCCACGAACAACCCTTCGTTGTCGTGGCCGCACCCGATGCCCACGTTTTGAACGACCGTTGTACCGAACGTGAGCGTTTCCGTAGCAAAGCTTCCGACGGAATAAGATCCGTCCCCGTAAGCGACCTGATACGAGCACCCCCGGCTGTCGCAGTCGGACACGTCCAGCTGATTGCACACCATGGAAGTGCACGGAACCGAGGTGAAGGAAGCGGAGGAGGCCGGATCGAAGATCGGGTCGGCTTGGTTGTAGCAATCGTTGCAAGGCTGGCACTGTACCCACACCACGTCGCTACCCGTGTCCAACACCATGTACTGCTCCCTCGGTGGCGTTCCCACGCCTATGCGTGTGAAGTACTCTCCGCTGCCTTCAATCATGCCCGATATCACCACGCTTCCGAAACCATCGATTTTCGCCTTGCCCTTTATCGTTTCTTTCTGTCCATTCAACTTCATCTCTACCCGCCTGTTGAGCGCCTTCACCCGCCCGGATTCCCTTTTGAGCATCCCTCTAAACCTCTGCGCGTAGCTCATGTTCCCCGCGATGAGACTATCTCTGTGCAAAACTTGCACGCTCTCCGCATTTCTGCCCACTTCATCGGCGGCATGTAGCTGCGCCGGATGGGTGCCGACTTCCGTTATCCGAGCTGCAACGTGCAGTGGCTGATAATCATACGCAGCTCGTCTCTCCGCCAAAACAACTTGAATGCCCAAGAAGAGGAAAATGCAGAGAGGGATCACTGTTATCAAAACAGAAACTTTGAATGGTCGAAAGGATTCCATGATTTGAGGAAAACCAGACGCTAAGATAGGCTGCTGGCTAAACTAACAACCCGGGGGGTGCATATAAAAACAAATGCATTGCTCCGGGTCATAAGAGGCAGAGTTTCCTGCGTGCCTGTGCGTGTGCCTGCGCCCGTGCCCCACTTTTGGAGTAAATCTGACCAGAGCTCTCAATTTATACGACATCGGTCTCCCTTTCTAATGATTTGTACTTTTTTATTCTTAACTTTTCTTTATCTTAGTGGGCTTACAAATTATTATGTAAGCATGGCGGACTTGGCTTTCCCGTGCCCCCATTTCAAGGTCTCCACTAAACACGGTTTCCACTTGCAACGCCTGCCATTTGCAAGGACGGCAATCTGCGCCATGAAATCCGTAAAGAATGCAATTGAATTGACCTGACAGAGCAATCTCCTATGGAAAATAATAATAATAACAATTATTATTATTATTTTAGACACCACCCTTAACTTTTTTAAGTGCGTTGAGGATGCAAGTACTACGTAGTATTGATGTTTAGATTTTTGAGGGGGAAACCTTATGTAAAAATGTGTGTTTCGATGATCTTTTTTCAGTTTTTCATGTTGTTGTGGATTCACATTTACAATTTACGAATATAATTGGTTAAATTTAAAATAAAAAAATAAAAAAGATGATTGATTTATTAGTTTGATTATTTTTTAAGGGTGTATCTATAATCAAAATAGATTATGATGATAAACTTTAACACTTATACTGGAGATAATTTAAGGGACATGATAATGGTTTGAGGTTAAAAAGAGTGTAAATAAATAATGCAAACAAAAATAAAATATAAGGTGATAAATCAAAATAGTGGAATCTCATGCTTATTCAAAGGAAAGAAGAAACATGAAGTGTTTATTACTAGACTTACTTTAATAAAGACTATTGCATAACTTAATGCAACAAGGAAAGACTTACATACTACGAACAAATTGAACATCCACTACTAAATTTAGAATAATGATGATGAAATAGTCAAGAAATTTTTATTCAATGTTTCAAAGATACACCAGTGCATTTATCTATGCAACTAGACTAACATTAAAATATAGAAGCAATATTTAAAGCTAAGATTCATAATGAAAACTGTTAAGATTTCAGAATAGCAAAAGACCTTGATTGTAGAGATTAGCCTCTCAACATATACAATCAAAATTCATGGCATTGGAAAGAGTATGTGCCACGTGCACAAATCTCTACCATATAACTTTTAATATAAAAACAAGTGTTGGTCTAAGAAGAAGATAAATTTCCTAATGTTGAGTGATTATCTCCTACTTCCTTTAATGTTCCACATGATCCCATGCTCACCGTTTCCACTTTTTGTAAGTATACCCAATTTGAAAAAGATAAGCATCATTCATATGGAAAGGGATCCTTTGTTTGGGTGAAAAATGCCAAGATCTAATTATCTTGCTTGAAACCCATTATCTTTTACAATTTGCCACATCAACGATGAAGATCTTTGGGTGAAAAAGATTGGATGATGCATACAATTTGGGGAGTTGGCAACATTTTTTGTCCTTTGGAGTCACCTATGCACACCATGTTGATTTATCTAAATTTTTTAATAGGGTTGAGCATGTGAGTTCTCCATCAAGGCTTTTACATTAACATATTCCCTTCATCTTTCTTAAATATCTTTCATTATTTATCTTCACGAGATCAACAATGCAACAAATCTTAAAATGGCATCACACCAAAAAATCCACGTCAAGTTTCTTATGAGTGTCACATGGATGGTGGGAACCCACCACGAAACATGGTCTATTCAAGAGAATAGTGTTTTACACTTTATAGTATGTAGCCCATGGGTCATTGGATGGAAATGAATCGATGATGCAAGCAACCCTTAGAGATGTTAGACCTGATAACCCTTCTAAATTTCCTATGCATATCATGTGACACATCCAATAAACCACAACCATTGTTTTCTATCATATTTAAATAGATCCTTTCATTGTATAGGATTTGATGTCCAGCCCAATCAATAATAGGGATAAAATAAACTTAATGCTTAGCAAAAGGTTAAGGTAGGATCTGAAATCTTTAAATGCCTTCAAAATAATCTTTGAAATTTAAAGGATGTTTCAAGGTATTAATTTAACACTACATTTACGATAACTCTAATTTATTTAGAATTGGATTAAAGGTGAATTTACCCTAGAATTAAGATACCTTGAATAGAATAAAGCAGAGTGTTACAAATGAACTTTTGACAATTAAAATGAAAGTAAATAACTAAATTCAAAAAGGTACAAATGATTTCAATCATCATAACTATGAAATATAAATACAAACTTAGCTATCTTTGTCTGATTATTGATTATGTTACTTGATAGAGAGTAGAAGTAGGAAAATAAGAACTATATCTGTAGGTGCCTAGAAGTTGGATTTATGATTGATTAAGGACAAAATTGGTATACAAAAGACATGATCAACTCCTAATAACATCCCAATTGGTCGATCCTATCTTTTGTATAAGAGTAGGAAATTTAGATCAGATTCAAGTGTGATAACTTGATAGATTTTATGTGCAAAGTTTTAGCTTTCAGAAGTGTGCAGAAGACCTATAAATAAATTTTCCAATTTTAAAACCCTAGTAGGGTTTTGCAATGATCAAAAATATGAAAATAAAAAAATAAGAGAGTGTAATGGGCTAAGCTGACCCTAATCACCCCCATGATGACTAAATGTTGCCTACGTATCCAATACCCCAAGGAGGGAAATCAATCCCTATAGTTCCCCCACCTAGAGTACTTTGTGAAATTTTGTTCCTTTGACTATATGAATGCATCTAAAATCAGGGTCAATGCACAAAGTTGGGAGATAAAAAAGGTGACATCCCTCAACTTTGTAAAAATTTGGAAAGGGCATACACCCTTTATTTTAAATTTTCTAGGCTTAGGCTTGACACTTAAACCTAAAGGGCATATGCCCTTTTCAAAGCTATAAAGGCATACACCTTTTATTTCATTTTCATTTCTCCCCCATTTTATTTAAACCCACATGTTTTTCTCTAGGGTTTCACTGAAGGTTTTATATTCCATGTGTCTGCTTTGGATTTACATCCTGCCAATGGGATTTGGTATTTTTATTGTTATCTTAAAGGTATGTTTATTTTTAAATTAAAATTTTCCCATTTGTATTTATATTTATTTATGCACATAGGGGTTTTATTTTAGATTTGCATTAGATTCTCTTGCATTGCCTAAAAAAACTTATATTGTTATAAATATAGATACATAATTAAATGATGGATCCATTACATGAAGAAAATGTAGAACAAGAACCTAAGCAATTTGATTTTGGACAAGAAAAAGTTCAATTATATGAACAATACAATGCAAACCATCAACAATTACAAATAATCATCAATGGTTTATGTCACTCCTGAGTTGATAATGCATGTAATTCCCTAGGCAATGTACTAGAGCCTACTTTTAACAAAGTGGGAAATGTAACTTCATAACTTAATGCAATGTTGCATTAAAGAGAGGTCTTAAAGTAATTTTTTTTTGATAAATTGTCATATGAGGATGTTAAGAAAAAAATAACAAAAGAATATGTGTGCACTTTGTTTGTTAAGCTTGGAACCAACCAACCACCATCAATAAATATCAAACATATTAGTATTGACTGGTGTGTTCATGAGGGGATAAAAAATAAGTTTTGGGATAGGTGGTGGATGGTGTTTGATGAGCCTCCATGTAAAACTAACGAGATTTCATTATACTTTTTGATAAAAAATTATTGTGAGTTTGTGCTTCAAGAAATTCTAGATTATTTTGACATGAAGGCCTCCCAAGGTAGGGGAGGTGGGTCGTCATTTGATAGACCTAGTATGTGGTGAGATCAAAACCATCATAACCAAGTTTAAATAAATAAAATAACAATAACACATGCTTTTATCCCTAAAATTTTACATCATACTATATAGATAGACACCCATGAGGCAGTTATGAGTTTGACACAAGTTATGATTAGCCATGGTATGCATACATTGAGGAATTATGCTCAGCCTATAGGTGGTGAGACATATAGTAATGGTATCAGTTATAGTGGTATTAGTGCTAGTGGTAGTGGTATTGGTGTTAGTGTTAGTGGTGTTAGTGGTTTTGGTGATAGTGGTATTAGTGTTAGTGTCCCTCATTCTTCTGCTCATGCTACAGTGCTTGTACATCATTACACATCATGTGGGAGGAAGTGTACAAGACTTCTTGTTTAGGTATGACCTACATGGACTACATCTATGGAGACTAGACTTACATTTGTGCAACATACTAGTACTTCTCATTATATTCCATCTATAGCTCTTTCAGTACCTTAAAACACTAGGATGCCTGAGTGTATTCCTTATATAGTTTCTTTAGGACCTTAGGAGATTAACATGCCAGAGCATACATCACATGTAGATGTTTTAGTAGTTCATGACGCTAGCATGCTAGATACTATGTCAGTTGTAATAACTTCAATAACTCCTCTTAGGACACGTTAGCTTAATGTGCAGGAGTTATCTACTTCACCATTTGTATTTGATACATAGGTTTAATTTTAATTTTAGTCTGGTATGTTTGTAAAAGAATATTAATTTTATTTTTTAGTATGTTTTTTCTTAATTGACTAATTTATTTGACTTGACTTTTTATTTGTTTCTTGTATAGATGATTAGTGATATTTTGGGTAGCTCAGTAATCCTTGATTCTATTGTAGAGGCTATAATTGGAACTGGTGTACCCTATACTCAGGTTTAGAAACTTTAAAATTACATATTTATTCATTTATATTTATTGTCCCTTGAACAAAAAACTATGTGTTAAGATATATATTATAGTCATATATTTTTTTATCATACTCATTGGATTCACACATTATTCATTTATTGGTTTTATAGATGATCAAGGGTGCTACGGGCACCCCTCATGGACAATAATAAAGTTTGTCTGGTGTTGCAGTTACATATTAAGATCCATTATCTTCACAACAAGTTATGATTTAGAGATGAAGTCTAGTGAGAACACGTAGTAAATTTGTTTTTTAGCTTCAAGCAATGATATTATATGTCATATTTACATAGATGTATGCACATCTAGATCTAACAATACATGTATATTCCATAAGATTATCTATCATAAGTGTATATGTGATCTCATATCCCTAGACATCCATTTAGGTGGAACATGGTGAGTCTATAATAATTTTTACAAATTTTGTTTATGAAAAAATTATCATTTTCAATATATAATTTTAATGTATTAAATTTTATATATTTCAAATATTGTGCAGATACAAAGAAATTTAGAGGCTCTGGATCAAATATTTGATGACTCACATGCTAAGAGGAGAGTCTTTCCTTGTATTAAGGCATCCATCACCCTTAGATCTACATCTATGGAATTAAAGCATAGTTTATTTGGAGGTAATGAGGAGTAAGAGAGCTATTTATTATGCTAGGGGTCTAATTATAGGCACAATTGATGTTGTATGCTGATATGGACGACATTGTATGCCTATATGGTGCATTTTGTATATGTACATGTTATGGTCTACATGTTTTCTTGATATATGTCCTATTTTTTATATCATTATGACGTATATATTTATATATACACATATATATTATTCAACAAATAAGCCTCCTTTTCATTTGTATATTTTCTACTTTGATCATTTAATGTTTACACATATTATTGGTTAGTGATCATTATTACTTTATATGGGGATAAAAAAATTCACATTTTTCTCTAAGTTAGGTGCTTCATCATTATGTATATTTTACATTTACATGTGATATTTACTATTTACTTGTTTCATTTACATTTCATTACATATCAATTTAGATTTGCATATCAAATTTATCAGTTTCTCCAAAATATTCATGGGTAGTATGAGTAAAAACATTTTTATAAGGGAGGGATATTATTATTTGTAATAACATATTATATGAGCGATTCATCATATTCATATAGATGAACTATAGTTAGAGTCCTATTTGTGTCATACAAGGGTGTTCAAATAGTTAGAGTCTTGATATTAGCACTTCTAGCATGTTTACAAAGTTTTCTTGCCAAAATCTTATGTTCAAATATTTAAATTATATTGTAAGGCCTATAAGCCCTTGTGGTTAGTTTTAAGGGAATGAAACTTGGGAAAGGGACTTAAGAGATTATTTTAGATTAAGGTAAAATTAGGTTTTGAAGGGACCCCGAAACCCTTTAATAGAATCATAAAAGATAAAGCATTAACAACCACCAGGAACAATAGTCCTGAAACCTACTGAAGATTAGCATAAAACCAAGTTTTACAGGGACCTAAAACCACAAAGATGTTATAAAATAGAACTGAGCAGATCAAGACATTAAAATTCTACAAAATACCCTTGGTTTCTCAGTCCCTTTGATTTGATAGAGACACCGTTAGATCCAGCAATAATGATAGCCATAGCCAAGTCAAGAAAAAGGTCATGCTCCACCACGCCCTCAAACCCTAAAAATACACTATTTGTAGCCCTGGCGTCCTTAAATTCATAGCGCTATTCATCCCAATCAGAGATCTAAGGGCCCAGGCTATAAGAAGGACCATTGGGATCCCTCTCCACTTTCGGCTCCTTAGGCTCCTCCTCTTCTTCTACAACAGCCATGACCTTTGCACTCACATTGTTGTCAACAGCCATGGCGGCCTGCATGAGCATCCTGTGTGGCTCCCCATGACATCTGATGATGAGATGCTCATGAAACTCAGCTAGATCCTGGCCTGGCTCCCCATGGTGGCCTCCATGAGCACCTTATGTGGCTCCCCCATGGGGGTTTCTCCCAATCATTCACTATTTCCTTCACAAACTAGATCGAGATGGCAGTCCAGCTCAGGCTAGAAATCTAGCCTGGGTTCCATCCATAATATGAAAATTTGAAGCAAAATAAAGTTCCACACAATAATAGATCTCGCATTACAATAATGCCGTGTAGACGCTTAGGGTTTGGGGGGGCCGCGCAGACGCGAGCCCCCCTCATTAGGGACTTAAGAGATTGTTATTATGATGTAAAAGTCACTTTAACCTCATGTAAACATAACATATCTTAGCACTCATATAAAAGGGTGGATTATACATTGAAGAAGACAAAATAAGGAAAAGCTATGTTAAGGAGCAAATGGTTGAGAAGATATTGGTCTTATTATCTATCTAAACCTAACTTTAAACATCAAAGAGAAGTGATAATAAGTCTAATGGAGTTGGTGAAACCATGTAAAGAGTCTTATTGGTCTTGTAAGACCAATCATAGAAGATAAATCTAAAGGACAAAATTAGTAAACATAAACCTACAAGAAATAGACAAACCTTGAGTGAAAGAGTGTTGAATTAGACCTAAAAGAAGAAATCCTAGTAAAGGTTGAATGATGCTATAGATTGATATCAACTACCCTTGTTTCTCTTTTTATGACACAAAAAGAACAAAAATAAGGCTCTTTATATGACATGTTAGCATATTGTTGGCAAGCCAAGATAATAAGTGCCCCATGACAAGTTAAGGTTAATTGGTTTCATAATCACATCATTAATTCAAGGTAATATGGCCAATCTAGTTGATAGTAGAGAGAATACAAAGGCAAAGAATGAAAGTTGATTTAAAGAGATAATTGAGATTGGATTAAAATCAACTAAAGAAGATGGACAAGCTCAAGTATGAAAAACTTAAGGCATATTTATCAAACAAGTGAGATAGGGTTTTTTGTGTAAGAAACCTAAAAGGTATGGATCAAAACATTACATTTTTTTTTGTAAGTGCTTGTCAATGGACTAGTTTTAAGCCTATGACTAAGGCTCAGGGAATAAATTTCTAAGTTTTAAGAATAGTTAAACCTATAGAATAGATTGGATAGAGTATGTCAGATTGAGAAAGGATTTTATTGGTCTTGAAAATACCATTCTACAAGGATAATCCTTAAATAATAAAGTTTTTTCTCAAATTGGATAGTGTGGAGAGACCTAAAAGGGTATAATAAACCTGTGGTAAAAATAAAATCAGACCTTAAAGAACCTAGTAAGGGTTAAGTGATTTAAAGGTTGGCCAAAAGAGAGTAGAAATTACCTAAGTATCTTGAGATGAATGGAAAAGTGGTTATAGAAAAATATAAGGGATAGAGATGATCCATCATCTCTTACACTTACATGGATTAGTTTTTTGAGAACACCCCAGAGGATTCTCTCTAACTTGACATGAGTGAGACATGGCAACAAGTTTTCTCTCACAGCCAAATCTCTCTTAAAAGGCCAAAAGTTGGTTAGTTGGGGCATATATTGTGCCTTGTTAATACAATAAATGAAACATCTACATGAACATGTATAGATGGTAATTTTAAGGATATAATTACCCTTGTCTAGTCTTAGTTAGGCCTCAAGAGTGTAGGTTGTAGTTGACAGGATGCATCCCTTAAGAAAATCTCTTCATCCCTAAGTGTGCAAAGTGATCAAACTTTGGTCATGCATTTTAGGATAAATATGAGGGATAAAGATGAGCCTTCAGATCCTACACTTGCATGGATGAGTCCTCTATGAAAACTTTAGAGTATTCTCTCGATCTCAATACAAGTAAGACATGATAATGAGTTTTCTTTCATAGCTAAATCTTTGAGAATAGACTAAAAGTTGGTCAGTGGGGGCATATCTTCTGGCTCATCAACCCAATCAATAAACCATCTTTGAAAACACATATAGATGGGCATTTTAAGGCTATAAAAACCCTTTGGTATTGGTTAGGCCCTGAGAGTGCAAGTTACAGTTGATTAAATGCATCCCTTATGAGAATCTCCTCATCCCTGAGTGTGCAAAGTGAGTAAACTTCAATCACATGTTGTATGAGAATCGTGAGGGATATAGATGAGACATCAACTCTTACACTTACATGGATGAGTCCTCTAAGAACACACTAGGGGATTCTCTCTAATTTGACATGAGTGAGACATGACAATGATTTTTCTCTCATATCCAAATCTCTCTTAAAGGGCCAAAAGTTAGTCAGTGGGTAGAATATATTATGTTTCATCATCCCAATAAATAAAAAATCTATGTTGACACATCCATATGGGTATTTTAATACTATAATAGCCCTTATTTGGTCTCATTTGGGCCCAAAGAGTGCAAGTTGTAGTTGATTGGATGCACCCCTTAAGAGAATCTCCTCATCCCTGAGTGTGAAAACTGATCAAACTTCAATCATGCATTTTAAGATAATAATAAGGGATAGATATGATCCATCAGCTCCTACACTTGCATAAATGAGTCCTATAAAAACACCCTAGAATATTCTCTCTATCTTGACATGAGTGATACATGGCAATGAGTTTTCTCTCACAGCCAAATCTCTTAGAATGTATAAAAAGTTGGTCAATAGGGGGCATATCTTCTAGCTCATCATCCCAATTGATGAACCATATTTACAAACACAAATAGATGAGAATTTTAAGGATATAATATCAGTTTTTTGGTCTCGATTGGGCCCTTGGAGTATAATTTATAGTTGACTAAATGCATCCCTTAAGATAATCTCCTCATCCCTGAGTGTGGACGCTGAGTGAACTTCATTCATGCATTGTAGAAGAACCATTAGGGATAGAAAAAAGTTATTATCTCTCATAATTACACATATGAGTTCTCTAAGAACACCCTGGAGGAATCTCTCTAACTTAACATGATCGAGACACAATAATGAGTTTTCTCTTGCAACCAAATCTCTCAAAATGGACCAAAAGTTAGTCGAGGGAATATTTTATAGCTCATCAACCCAATTGATGAACAATCTACGTATACACATATGGATGAGTGTTTTAAACATATAAAAACCCTTTTTTGGTCTTATTTAGGCTTTATAAATAAGGAATACATAAAGGGGAGGTTAGTCTTAGGTTAGTCCAAGATATAAAACTCAAGTAAACACACTAAAATCCTAACACCTCTAGCCTAGACACTAGGGAGAACACATGTAACAAAATTATAATGTAAATACAACTAAAACACAAAGGAAATCATTACTTTACCTTCCTTGTAGTTCCAAGATGGCTTTTTGAATGGCTTGCTTGACTTGTGCATTGAGAAATCTTTGATAACAAAGCTTGCTTGGATCCTTCTCTCTTTTGCACCTTGGCTTTGATTACTTGGCTTAAGATTTGGATAGGGTAACATTACTTGCATGAGGCTTATGGAGTAAATTCTATATAGTAACTCTACAATATCCAATCTTAGAAATGAAGGGGTATGGCCTTATATTTATAGTTTCAAGAATTAACTCTCACCCAAAGTGAGTTAAGGTTGAGTTTAAACATGGAATGAATTCAAAATAACCTTACGTGAGTTGAGACTAACTCCACTTGAGGTAATATTTGTCATGTAATTATGATTTTTAATTAATAGGCATGACTCTTAGATTAGATATTTTGAGATATTTTCAAAGAGCTTGACAACTCATAAAGGCAATGATGAAAAGGCTTGATATTTTGATTTTTAGAATTTCCATTTTAGATATTCATTAATTGCAAATGGATAATTCAAATAGGAATTTAATATTATTTAATTTATTAATTAATTTTGATTAGCCTTTTAGCTCTTTCAAGATTTGTTCAAGTGCCCCACTTTATGGGTTCATAGGCCATATTACCAGATGTTATACTACAAGGTTATTAGGGATGAATCCGTGAGAGCTTATTGATGCATATGGGATAGTATCCTAAATAGGGATGCCTCAACATGATTCTAAGCATTGATGAATGATGTATGAATAAATTTGGGACATTAAATGATTCCTAGGATTAATTTACAATGGTTGGTAGGAATCAATCTGAAGTTAGGTTGAAAGCAAGTTGTGGCTACTTTTTGATGTCTATAGTTTTCCCCTATTTGGGAAGGAATTTCAAGCTACAAGCATAGTAACATCTTCTAAAAGAATGAAAATGACTTGTATGTCTATGAATTCAACAATGATGGATGAGCTATGGATGCCCCCTCAAGGGAGTGATTGATAAAAAGGGTCAGTGATCGGGCCCTTGAAAGAAATAAATGATGAGACAAAAAGGTAAAATAGGGTGGGAAAACCTAATTTTTCCCACAAGTAGTTATATTCAGTGGCACAGTGAGCTATACCAGTTGGGCAACTAAATAGGATGATTTTCCCAAAGGTGTTTATAATCATCAGTAGAGTGTGATGAAAATATAATGATTTTTCCATAGGTGGTTATAATAATTAACAAAAAAAGATAAGTGTAATTTTGGACCACACATCAAGCTTCTACCTAGATAGAGAAGTTGAGCAAAGTTCCTGAAGTGGATGATCAAAAAATGACTTGCACAAGTCTAAAGAAACCAGACCATCATGGTACATCACATAGAAATGAATAGGTTAGCTTGATTGTGAATTTTATTAAGTATTATTAGAAATACTCTTAGGCTAAAATAATAAATGGACATGATGATTTTAGTGCCTTGATCATACTCTCAAAATTTCATGTCTTGATGAGATTGCTATGTCAAGATATAAGCCTTTAAAGTTAGACTTGTAGAGTGAAATGGGAACATGAATGTCAAGTTAAAGTCTCAAAAAATAGCCATTTAAATTAAAATTTTCCTAGGATGAACATGAAGATGACAAGTTTCAATATTGTGGGAGCTTAAGTCTAGATCCAACGATGCATGGTGATTGACAAAGTTAGTGGGTCCAAAGTAGATCAACAATGCACGATCCATCATACCAAGTAGATCAATGGTAAGCATCAACTGGTAGAGCCAGTGGGTCTCAAAAATCCAACATCACATGTTTGATCATGCATCCAAAGATAAATGGTGAAAATTAAGTCAAAAGGTCAAAGGATCTTGAGATTGAGTGAGAGACTAACAAGTGGCATGATCTCAGCCAAAAAGTAGATAATGGTGCATGTTTGATCAAGTAAGAGGAGATTGATGATACATGTTTAATCATTCCAAGAAGATATATGATGCACATGAATTCAAGGTTTAATGAACTTAGATCAAATGTGGGGTCACCATGTGGTGTAAGCACATTAAATTGTAAAGCTGACAATAAGATCTTGAGAATGAATGAAGAGCTACCAGGTGGCACATTTTTAGAAACCTAGATCAAGATCGATGGTCAATATTAAAATTTAAAAGTAAAGGACTTCATAGGGGTTGAACATGTGACCTAGGTCAAACAAAGGCAAGTATTTTAAAGAAAATGTACCACCATTAGAGCTCAGTTGAAAACCATTAAGCAGACACTATCATATAGTTAGGGGTTGTCAACGATAAGGTTTCAATTCCATTTAAGCTCAATATTAACCTTTGGTTCAAAGATTTAGAACATATAGGGTCCATATTTTGAGGTTTTAGTATTTTTTTTATAATTGTGATCTTTGGTCTTTAAATAAGGATCCTTTCATATATTAAGTTTTTGGCTTCCATAGGGTCTAAAGGCAAGATAGGTCTATTTAGACCTAATAAAGATCAAGAAGGAAGCTATGTGACCTATAGGTATTTTATCGTTATAATATCTATAGGAAAACCAATAAAGGAGATTGGTTTTTAATCTATAGAAAATACCTATGCTCAGATATTGATGTAGGGACAGATATGTGATTAATGAAGGAGTGTCTCATCTTCCAATATAGTCACAGCGTCGACAAATAGGTACCTATCACCACTTAAAGTAGACATGGCATATTTATATCCAAAATTAAAGGTATAAGGACTTTATCCTTATAACAAAATCAAATGTGAAGGTGGTGTGGCAGATCAAAACAAAGAGATTTGGTGGTTAGAGAAGTAGTCAGGGTATTCAATATTTATTCTCCAAAAGACTTAGTCATGATTCATTATGAAAAACAAACCCTTATATTCTAGTGGATCTCTCAGCCAATGAGAAGATCTTGAAGACTATTAGAGTAAATAAAGGTTTACTTGTTGATGAAGGATTAGTCATGATTGGAAGAAGGTATGCATATAGAAAACAATTAATGAACTACCACCACATTTCTTAATCATTGATAACTCCTTCTCCATTCTCCCATGCATGTTCCCCATCTCTCTCATTCCAATTTTGCTATATATATAGGATTCTAATCCTTAAAATATATCCCTCTCTTGGGCATCACTAGACTCTACCAAGATTGATCTTTGTAACCTCTTGAGATAAATAGATGACTATTTTAGATTTCATTATTCTGGTATAGTGTGTTAATGTTAGTTTGATTTACATACGTGGTAGAAATCTCTTCATTATCAATTCTTGATCTCACCTAGCTACTAGTTTATCTTATTATGTAGGTCATGTTTAGTGTTTAGTGTCATTTGATTGAAGTTAGCATGTAGATAAATTGACTGGTTAGTGCCTTGAATCAAGCCTCTCCATAATTTCCCTCACATTTTGATCATTTGGTGAACCTCTACAGGAAATATTGATGCATAAGATAATTTAAAATTGTAGATCTAGTCATTTTTTTATCCCATTAGTGTTTTAGAATCTCAAGTGGGAGTGGATGAATAATCATTTTAGGTACCCACTAACATTAGCTTAGATTTCACTTTCAATTATCTTTATCTCCCTTTTTACCCTAGTAATTATTAGGTTTTAGTGGAAATGAGCAAAGTGATACATCAGTGGAGCTAGCCTTATTAAAAATCCTAGAGGTATGAACCAAGATTAGGTAACCCATAGCTTAGGGTCATTCCCATGTTGGACTAGATTTGGGTAGAGGACCTGAATAATCCTTTGCTTAGCTAGGGTGAAATATAGGCCTAAAATAGTATTGGCACACCTAGTGTGACCAAGATCTAAAAGAGTGGAAATATTGTTGGTGTGTCTTTCCTCTAATTAGCTTGTGGAAGTAAGCAAGTTAGAACCAATGGCAACTTTGAATCAAAGCTTCTATTTGTAAACAACCTAGATATGTCTCATTAAAGATTTTAATTATTTATTGCATCTCACTTGACATATAAGGTTGATATGAATATCTATAGCAAACAACCCTATAATTCACCTTCTTATGAGTAGTTCCAATATGATCCTCATGATCCATATGAGCCTAATCAACCTTACCAAGAGTTCTATCAAAGTTATGATGAGCCTTATCAAGTTTTTCATGATCTTTATTATCAAGGGCATGGCTCTTACCATCCTCATGACCCATATCATCCCTACCATAATCTCTATCATCCTTATGGTGATCATCACCAACCATGTATAGAGCCTTAACAACAGTATGGTGATCCATACCAATCCTATAATATCCCTCATGAATCTTTTTATCTTCCTAATCAGCCCATTCAAGTCCCAAATCAATCCATCCCAAGCTTCAAGAAAACTCTATTTGGCTATGAGAAAGAGATATTAAGCATTAAAACTAGGAAGAGTTATAGAGAGGAGATATCCAATCATGAAATTTAAATCATGAGAGATAATTTACAACAAGCTAAAGAGGTATGTGCAACTTTCATAAGGCAGGGTCACTCAAAGTTTAGTTCTAATATTCTAGACAATAAAGTTATAATAGTAAACATTGAAGAGAGGTTAGTGGTTTTGAGGAACCCTAGGGTCATCATAATCATCCTCATGTTCCTAAAGATCTCCCCTTTTCCATTTATGATCAAAAATCTAATGTTTATTATATCCCTCAAGATTCAATTCAAACGTTTCCTAGCTTTCCCACCTGGAAGTCTATCTAAGAGAGGCCTCAAAAGGCTAAACAAGAATGTGTTGAGGAGACTAATATCCATGTTTCTTAGCATATCATACATGAGACTTCATCTTTAGTTTTTTAGGGAGACATCTCCAACTAATTGGTCCATGATTTTGAGGCTAATTTAGCCAAGAAAATTGAGTTTGCCAATCAACATCTCCAACATTCAACAACAGTTGCAAAAATAATGTAGCAATAAACTCCTTCTTTATTAACCATAGCAAGAACAAGTATAGAAGTAAAGGTTTCTAAAGCTAGGTTTATGACTTGGAATTAGATTCAAAAATCAAGAAAGAAGGAATAATAATTAGGCATAATTCAAGATGCTAAAGTCAAGAGTGATCTAGTGACCATTCAACCTCCACTTTTTTCCCCTCAAAATCCCATAACCTTTCCTTCATGGAGAGCCTTTCAAGAAGCAAACCAATAGAGAGAGGAGGTGAAGGTGATCTAATAAGAGCATATCCATGAGAAAAATTAGGTATCTATGATAACTTCCCTAGACCCTTTTCATCTTACTAAATATTTTCAAGGGTCTACTATGCCACTCTTTGAGAAGGAGACTCTCTTTTGTGAGGCAAATCAAGTATATACAACTAAGGAAATATAAAATGAAGGTGACTTGAGTGACCAAGAAGAATAAATAATGATTGGGATACCTCTTGGCAAGGACAAACATGTTTTAGTCTTCCATGGTGATGTAAAGGTAGAACAAGTATAAGATAAAGCTGAGGTAGAGGCTGAGATGCAAGTGCAAGGACAAGTACATGATGATAAGGTTGTTGATGTTTAAGAGGAAGACACTCAAATTATACAAGTTAAAGGTATTTCCCATGAATTCTTTGATGAATCAAGAGATATCATTCATCATGAAGAACAAGCTAACTTTGAGAGTATGCTCAATCATGAGCTTGATGTTGAAGATGAAGCAATTTTGATTACCCAATCTGAGATGGAAAAAGAATACTTACAGCCTCATAATTGTGGTCAAGAAATTGATATGGTTACTTTCAACTTTTAGTTTGAAAAGGTTCCAATTAAACTACAACTTTAGGACAAAAAATCTTTAGATTTGTTTGATATATTTCATTTAGGTTATTCTTTACTTGAATTTGGTTCATTGTAGGATAAGAGGAGTGCTATTATCAAGCAAGAGGCAATTATTTTCTCAGAATATGACATGTTTAAACTTTTCAAACATGGTTATAATCTTTTGTCTTCAACTTTAAACATCTCTCTTCTTTTGGATGCTAAGAATGAGCTCAAATGACCTCAGAAAGTCATAAGATTAGATCAATCTCCCTTAGAGGTCAGCCTTGCAAATATGTCAAAGGAAATAGATCAAGTTGGTCTATATGTCCATCATTAGAAGTTCATGAATGAAGAATTTAAACTATTTTTAAAAGGTCCAAAAATTTGGAAGGAGTGTGATTGGGTTTTAGACTCATGTCTACAATTCGTGCACCTAAAATTGGTAGTAGAGGAACTAGTTGCTTCCCCAAGAAGACATGAGCATCCCATTTCCCTTCGCTATAGAAAAGAGATATCAAGAAAAAGCAAGCATGTTTCAAAGTTCCAAGGTGCAAAAAATAGATTTCCATTTGATCCTAGAGGGAAGCATCTTATTTCAAGTTAGTTGTTCTAGGTTTGTTTTTGTTTCAATAAATGGTTATCATAAGCAAAAGTCTGCTTCCCTTTTATCTTATTTTCCCCATTTCCTTAGGTTAGTGGTTCTTATTTTTTTTAGGTTAGTTTCCCTTCTATTCTATATTTCCATTCAATAAGTTCCTTGGGTATTTTGTTTGTTTTGTTCCTTTTTTGTCCTTATTTGATTCAAGAGGAAGTTATCTAGAGGTTGGTAGCTAGTTTTCAACTTCAAAGCAATATGTTGATCAAGAGAAGAAAATCCATGCATAATGGACTAGCCAAGACAAATGGTTTGGGTTATCAAGAATAAAAATCATGCTTCCTTGTGAGTTTCCAAAGATGTCGGCCAATTTTGGCCCACACACCTATTTTGGCACAAGTCTAAAAAGACCAGACCGTCATGGTACGTCACATAGAAATAAATGGGTCAAATTGATTGTGCATTTTATTAAGTATGATTATAAATCCTCTCAAGCCAAAAGAATCCATGAAAATGATTATTTTACTACCTTGATCATCCTTTTCAAATTCCATATCTTGATGAGCTTGCTATCTCAAAATATAAGCCTTTAAAGTTATACTTGTAGAGTGAAATGGGCATGTAGACATCAAGTTAAAGTCTCAAAAAATAGCCATTTAAATTAAAATATTCCCAAGATGAATGCATAGCTAGCAAGTGTCAATATTATGAGAGTTCAAGTCTAGATCTAATGGTGTGTAATGACTAACAAGGTTAGTAGGTCTAATGCATATCAATGGTACAAGATCTATCATACCAAGTAGATCAATTATGAATGGAAACTGATAGATTTAGTGGGTCTCGAAGATCCAATGGTGTACATTAAATCATGCATCCAAAGATATATGATGAACATTAAGTCAAAATGTTAGAGGATCTTAAGATTGAATGAGAGACTGATAAGTGGCATGATCTTGATGAATAAGTATATTAATGGTTTGCATTAGATCAAGTAGGAAGAGATCAATGGCATGATTTCAATCTCTCCAAGAAGATTGATGATGCATATGAAGTCGAGGGTCAATGAGATAAGATCAAACATGAGGCCACCATGTGACATAAGCATGTTAAAATGTGGAGCCGACAACAAGATCCCAATAATGAATGGAGAGCTGTCAGGTGGCACATTTTTAGAAGCCTAGATCAAGATCGATGGTCAATATTAAAATTCAAAGTATGGGGAATTAGTAGGGGTTGAACATGTGACCTAGGTCAAACCAGAGCAAATATTTCAAAGAGCATGTACCACCAGTAGATTTTTTTCAAATACCATTAAGCAAACATTTTAATACAGTCAGGGGTTATCAACAATAAGGTTTTGATGCCATTGAAGCTTAATATGAACCTCTGGTTTAAAGATTTGGAACATATAGGGTCCATCTTTTAGGGTTGTATTATTGTTTCACAGTTGTGATATTTTATCTTTAAAGAAGGATCCTTGTATATAATGATTTTTGGCTTTCATAGGGTCTAGAGGCAAGATATGTCTATTTATACCTAATAGAGATCAAGAAGGAAGCATTGTGACCTAGAGGTTTTTTATCAATACAATAGCTATAGGAAAACCAATAAAGGAGATTGGTTTTTAATCTATAGAAAAGACCTATGCTTAAATATTGAAGTAAGGGTAGATATGTGATTAATTGAGAAGTGTCTCATCTTCCAATATAGTCACAACCTTGACAAATAGGTGCCTATTTCCACTTAAAGCAGGAATGACATAGCTATGTCTGAAATTCAAGGTATGAGGACTTTGTCCTTATAGCAAAAGCAAGTGTGAATGTGGCATGGGATATCAAAACAAATAGATCTGGTGGTTGGAGAAGTAGTTGGGGTATTCAATATCATTTCTCCAACAAAATTTTTCATGACTCATCATGAAAAATAAACCGTTGTCTTATATTGGATCTCTCAGCCAATGAGAGGAACTTGAAGATTATTGGAACAAATAAAGGTTCACTTGTTGATGAAGTATTTTTCTTGATTATAAGAAGGCATGCATACAAAAAATAATCAATGAACTACCACCACATTTCTTGATCATTGATAACTCCTTCTCCATTCTCCCATGCATGTTCCCCATCTCTTTCTTTCTCATTTTGCTATATATATAGGCTTCTAAGCCTTATATGTATCCCTCTCTTGGGCATGACTAGACTCTACCAAGATTTATCTTTGTAACCTCTTGAGATAAATAGATGATTATTTCAGATTTCATTATTCTAGTATAGTGTGTTAATATTAGTTTGATTTGCATACATGGTAGAAATATCTCCCTTGTCAAGTCCTGATCTCACCTAGCTACTAATTTATCTTGTTATGTAGGTCATGTTAAATGCTTATGTTATTTGATTGAAGCTATCATGTGGATACATTAACTGGTTAGTACCTTAAATCAAGCCTCTCCATTACTTCCCTTAGGTTTTGATCACTTAGTGAACCTCTGCATGAAATATTGATGCATAAGAGACTTTGGAGTTGTAAATCTAGTATTTGTTTTATCCCATTAGTGTTTTAGAAGCTCAAGTAAGAGTGGATGAATAATCATTTTAGGTACATCATTGAAATTAACTTAGATTTCCCTTTTAGTTATCTTTATCTCCCTTTTCACCCCAAATACTAGTAGGTTTTAGTGGAAATGATGTAAGTGATACATTAGAAGAGCTAGCCTCATTGAAAATCCTAGAGGTCTAACCCAAGATTAGGTAACCCATAACCTAGGGTCATTCCCATGTTGGACTATATTTGGGTAGAGGAATTGAACAATCCTATGCTCAAGGTGCAATTTAGGTCTACAAGAGGTAACAAGAGAATGATTTTCCCAAAGGTGGTTATAATCATTAAAAGAGAAAATTATGATTTTTTCACTGGTAGTTATAATCATTGGCAGGATAAAAACATATCCTAGTTGGGTGGATAGAGATAATGGCTTTCTTAAAGGTAGTTATAATCATGATCAAAATGAAAATGTGTTGCATTTGGGTAGAAGAAAGATAATGATTTTACCAAAGGTGATTATAGTAATTAACCTCTCGATAGATTAAAACAAAATCATTTACCCATAGATGATTATAATCATTGGCTCTACAAGTGGGATGATACTCAATGATTTGCCCAAAGGTGATTAGAATCATTGGTAGAATGATGGGAATATCATGGAAAATTTGAATAGGGGGATTATGTACTAATATGTACTCATAGAGGAAGAGTAAGCTGACATAGAGGAGAAAGATGAATTTGGGAAACTTGTTAGGATGGAGATGCATGTACTAACTAGAAAGGAGAAAAATTATTTCATAATTTAATTACTCTATATGTGGGAAATGATATGGATATATTGATAATTTTTTAGGTGCCAAAGAGAAGTACCATAACCTTATTAATTTTAAGGTTTCCTAAGCTGATTTTTGTTGTATCACGTGATGATATGCATCATGAGAGAACACCATGATAACTTAGCCAAAATATGCATAAATACTGGGACATGATCTAATAAATAATAAAAAATAATGCACCAATGATAAAAACCATGATGATTATGTTGAGATATTAATATGGATGGACTTAAGTATAGTGCAAAAAGAATCACCTAATTAATGTAGACATATTAAGTCAAGAAACAATAGTGAAAGCAAACAAACAAACAAACATGAAGATAAAATATTAAAAAACAAAAGGCACAAAATAAATAAAAAATAATGAGAATAAAAGAAAACAAACACAAAAAATAGTTAATCATAATGTTAATGAAAACAAATAATAAACAAGATGATGAAAATTATCCCTAGGTTATAGGAGACAATGAAACAAATA
Organism: Torreya grandis; assembly: GCA_037957365.1. NCBI lineage: Eukaryota > Viridiplantae > Streptophyta > Pinopsida > Cupressales > Taxaceae > Torreya > Torreya grandis. The sequence continues at coordinate 131,503 of JARHVA010005718.1, forward strand.
AACAAAATGGAAGGAATAGAAGAAAAGGAAGGGGTAGCCGAGCTGACTCCAAATGCACTAGGCAAGTGAATGCTTCCTACATACTTCCATGGATGCAAGATCCAACATAAAATTTAGGCCAAATGTAATTCTCCCAAGATATGGGATAGAAGAAAAAGGATGATCGAGGAAAACTTGATTGATGTTGTAGAGGAATATGGGAATGGTCTCATAAAACATTGAGCATATGAGATGTTAGGCTAGTAAGGATGGGGAAACTAAAAAGTAAGTGGTTTCTTGTGAACTAGTTAGGGGTCCCAGAATCCACAAGGCAAATAAATGGTCAATTTAGAATGATTTTATGACTTTTTAGATCTTTTAAAAATGTTTTTGGAATTTTTGATGTATCTCAACTTGATTGGAGAATTACAAGATACTAAATGGTCTAACTCACAAATTGGCAAGAGCATTCAATATTAAAATTGATCACAAAATGGCAAGAGTGTGGCAAAGGGTGACTAAGCTAACATTAACATAAATTGAGCATTTCCTACATAGTCCCAAGATGGGACCTCAAATCACTATTGTTCTATCTTACAATGGAGGAATCTAGTGAGGTAGCGATAAGTTCTCAAATTATAGACAAAGTAGGAAAATGGCACAACATGGCCTAGGAATGGCAAGGTATGACTTCAAGGCATGAAGGATAAAGGTGTTGTACTTAATTTTACCATAGGTAATTATAATTAGGAAACAACAACATAGGTCAATGATACTAATTTACCCATAAGTGATTATAATTAGTAGTAAAATGTGAGACACTAATTTTCCCAAAGGTGATTATAATTAGTAATAGTCAAAATGAAATGAAACAAGGAATGAAGGATACAAATTCCAAACCAGTATTAGACTAGTCCAAAATATGGCATCTTTTTAGAATACTGAATCAACTGCTAAAACATGATTAGAATCCCCTTGTTGAAGGCATTGAAAGAACCAATGGAACAAAACCAAGGTCAAAGGGGTTGGGAGGGAGGGTAAAAATAAATATAGGTAATAGGGAATGTATGAGAGAATGGTATAGGGTATAGTAAACATAAAATAATATGGTACAACAAAAATGAGCTTTATAGATAATACACTAGGTCTCTTAAGTGAAGTAATGCTTGAGATGTATAATGTTCATCAACTCATCAAATTCATCCCCATCTAGTATAGCTAGCTTGTATGCACTCGAGCCATAATTTTCAATAATGATATATGGGCCTATCCAATTGGGTTTAAACTTGCCCTTGTGCTTCTTCTCAGTCATGATATTATGTTGGCTTTCTTTGAGAATAAGATCACTGAGCTCAAATTCTCTATGTTTGACCCATCGGTTATAGTGGCCATGAAGTCAATTCCAATATGCTTGAAGGTTGTTGATAGTAGCCATGAATTTTTCATCAAGTAATTCTATCTCTAACAATCAAGCTACTCAGTAATATTCATCATCCAAGACATATTTTAATGAGATGCACAGAGAAGGTAACTCAGCCTCAATAGGAATAATGGACTTAATACCATGAACTAGGAAATATGAAGTGGGTCCTATTTGGGTATGGTAATTAGTGTGATATGGCTAGAGGGAATGGAAGATTTGGAGGTGTCAATCATGGCCAACATCATTGACAATATTTTTGTGGATGTTGACAATGGTTTTGTTTGATGCTTTTGCTTGGCCATTACCTTGTGGGTAACATGCAATAGAAAAATGTTGAGTAATGTTATACTTGACACAAAGTGTTTTGACATATTTGTTCTTAAATGATCTTCCATTATTAGATATAATATAGGATGGGATACCATAGTGGTAGATGAGATGATTAAAGATGAATTTGGAAATTTATTTTCTAATCATGTAAGTGAGGGTATAGCTTCAACTCACTTAGTGAAATATTAGATAGCAGTAAGGATGTGTTTATGGCCATTAGATGAGGTAGGGTTAATCTTCCCAATGAGATCAAGACCCCATATTTCAAATGACTATGGAGTAAGTATTGGTTTTAGAGTCTTGGAAAGGGCATGAATCAAATTGGTATGCCTTTGACATTTATCACTCCTTTTAACATAATAAACTACATCTGTATCCATAATTAGCCAATAGTAACCAATATGTAGGAGATTTTTGGCTAGGATGGCCCTAATTGTGTGGGATCCACATACTCCTTTATGAACTTCCTATAATGTTAATGCTGATTCTACCAAATTTAAATAATGAAATAGAGTTCCATCAAAACTATGGTGGTAAAGGGTTTTACCAAGTAAGGTATAACATGCGACTTGGTGGGTAAAGGCCTTTTGTTGTTTACTTGATAGTTTGGTGGCATGATATGGTCATGAAGGTAGGTAAAGAGGTTTGAATACCATATAGATCTAGGACCAATAATATCACAGATCATTGTAATGGTTAAAGGCTCATGAGATGTTGCGAAGATTTTCAATGAGGAATTGATATTATTTTACCTTATTTATGTGACATATCAAATAACCGATGGTGGCCATGGCATTCATTGTCTTTTTATTGGCCCTTGGTATGTGTTCAAATTATATGTCAATAATCCATTATTTGAGAGTGTTGATCATGGTCTTGTATGGCACCATCTTGTAATTTTTAGTCTAAAAGTGGTCCATAACCTAATTGATGATTAAATAAGAATCATCTTAAATCTTTAGATGATGAATATTCTATTGTACTACCTAAAGAATCCATACAAAGAGTGATTCATATTCAACCATGTTGTGAGTATAAGGAAATCTGATACATAGTGATTCTAGATAAGATCCCCATGTGGTGTAATAAATAGTAAGCCTAGCCCCAATCCATGTGATATGAAGGATCCATCAAAATACAACTTCTAGTGTTTCTCTTCAAGAGGTTTTTCAATTATGGTTATAATTAACTCATTTGGGAATTGGAAAGTGAGAGGTTTGATATATGCAAGGGGAGCTTCATCAAGTTGATCTATAAGAACTTGTCCCTTTATAGCCTTTTGGTTGATGTATTATATATCTAACTCACTTAGAATCATGATCTATTTAGCCATGTGGTTGTGTAAATATATTTTGGATAGTAGATAATTAAGCGGATCTACTTTGTAAATAACTATGGTCTTATTGTTAAGCATGCAGTTTCGTAGTTTATGAGCTATAAAGACCATAGCTAAACATGAATTTTATATGGGAATATAATTTTTCTCATACACAACTAGTGTAAAACTGAGATAGTACATGGCATGTTCTTTTCCATTGTCATCGTGTTGAGCTATAAGTTTATCCATGGCTTTGTCTGTGGTAGAGAGATATAGTAGGAATGACTTTCCTAGCAAGGTGGTAACAAAATAGGTGGATTGGCAAGATAGTCCTTCAATTGCTGAAAATATTTTTGGCATTCATCATCCCAATGAAATATAACACCCTACTTCAGTAAATGTGTAAATAGATGGCATTTATTGGCAAATTGAGAAATGAATCATTTAATATATTGAATCTTATCCTACAAATTATGGAGCTGCTTCAAATTGGAAGGTGGTGGCATTTAAGTAATGGCTCATATTTTGGTTGGATCAACTTCAATGTCTCTATGAGAGATAATGAAGCCTAAAAATTTCCTTGAATTAACACAAAAAATTCACTTCTTAGGATTGAATCTAACCTTCTATTCATTAAGCCTCTCAAATATTCTTCATAGTGCGGCTGGATAATAGACATGAATCTTTCATTTACCCAATATGTCATCAACATAGCCTTCAAAAATGTCATGCATCATATCATGAAATATGATGGTCATGTCTCTTTGGTATGTGACCCTAGCATTCTTGAGACCAATTGGTATAACCTGATAATATAATGTTCCCCATGGAGTGGTAAACATTTTTTTTTGGGTCTTCTAGTGCAATTTGGATTTGGTTGTATCCTGAAAATCCATCCATTAGGTGAAAGAACTTTTAATCCTATTGTAGAGTCAATGATCATGTCAATGTCTGGTAAAAAAATTCATCCTTGGGGCAGGCCTTGTTTATAACTCATAAATTAGTGTAGATTTTGATTCCCTCTAGCTTCTTACAAACATGCATAACATTCAAGATCCACTCTGAGTAGTTCAAATACATCTCAATTTGAAGAGTTTTTCCAACTCTTTCTTTACTAATACAATAATGTGAGGATGCATCTCACATAATTTCTACTTCATAGGTTTGGAATCAAGATGTACAACAAGGTGGTGTACAACCAAAGTGGGGTCTAAACATGACATGTCTAAATAGGTCCAAACAAATATGTCAAAAAATTATCTTATAAGGGTTATAAATGTTTCACATTCCTCATCAGTGAGAGACACACCTAATTTGATCCATTTTAGGTTATTTGGAGTCCCTATGTTGACTTCTATAGTGTCTTCTACAAGAAGAGTTGATTCATATTCTAGAATGGTTGGCAATGATTTGAATTGGCCAATAGTTATAAAGTCCTCTATTTTAACTGGATCTTCAATTTTTCCTAAGCAAGATGAATCAAAATCTCTCAATGGTAGGGATGGATATGTTAAAAAAAATTTGGAATCTCATGGATGATTCTATCAAAAGCATGTTGCTCTTCAGAACTGAACTTAGACCCATAGGCAAGTTCATCATTGGTGGTTTCTTAAGATATGTTTGGGGAAATGTAAACACCCTCATCTAATGGTGCTTGAAATAGGTTTTCACCAGAAGACTAGCCTTTTTCTTAACTTTTACCCTGGTCTAAAATCAACTCAAAGATGTTTTCACTTTGAGACCTCAATGTTTTATTTATTTGTTTGTGCTAAGGGTGTTCACCCATTCTCCAAAATAGGTTACAATATCTAGTTTTATTGAGAACCCTTGTTTGTTTTCTCCAAATGAAACATTGTCTCTTAAGCCTAGAAAATTAAAAAATGCCTCATCATTCTCAAACTCATTTATAAGCACTATGGATTCTTTTTGGTCCCAGACTATAATTTGAGGGTGATATTAAGGAAGTGGATTATTATGAATAATTGGGGTAAGGGTAAAAATGGCATGGGTGTCAAATATATTGGAATTATCAAGGTCTTCATAAATGATATGATTAGAATTTTCTTCACTTCCAACATCATCATCACTAGTCATTGGTGTTGGAACATGAATAAGATATTGGGGGTCACCCCTAGGTGGTTCAAATCTGAGACCATAGGTTCCTTCATACTAAGTAATAGAGATTGGCTCAAGAGTTCCTTGTTGATTTTACTTGATATATCCTCCCTCATATGTTTGATTCTACATGATTCTATTAGGAATGGGGTATTTGGAATTTTGTAATAGTCAACCATTTTGTCATTGTATAACCAAGTTTCATCATTTGCAAGTGGGTCTTATTATTGGCTAGTGGTCAGTTTGAAAATGATAAGAGTTGGACTATGAAGTTTGCCTTTTCCTTTTTGTTGTCATTCCATGCAAGGTGGCTTGGATTTATATCTTCCATAAGACTTGGGGTTCTATGGAAGTTTGGCAATGTGAAACATGTCATGTGTCAAATACTCTCCTAGGCCATTGGTCGAGATGGTAAAATGATCAAACAATTTAGGAGGTGGCATATGGGAATATGGATTAAGGCTATTTGGGTCTATGCAATTGGCCTCTAGTAAATAAACAATTATTTATTTGCCTTTATCATTTTTGGGAATTAGATCTAAGCCAAAATGGTAGTTATAGATTTTGTACTTGACCTCTAAATGTCTGCAATGTTCGTAGGGATACAAATATCCATTAATGGTGACCTCCATACCTAAGTGAGATAACTTGAGACACTGGTGCAATGTCAAAGGGATTGGATTACACAAATTTCATGGATCCAAGGTCTACCCAAGAGTATATTATAAGATAAGTCTAGGTTTAACACATGACAAAATGTATCATGGGTCAAGGGCCCAATGATAACTAGCAAGCTGATAGTGCCTTGTGATTTTTGCTCTTTATTATCATAGGCCTTGATAGTTATCATCTTTAGATATAGATCAAAAATTGTATATCTAATATGATTGATGAGCTTTAGAGACATAATATTTAGGCATGAGCCATTGTCTATGAGGACATGTTTCACTTTGTGTTGAGTTATAACAACTTCAATTATACAAAGGATTTTTATGGAGAGGGCCAAGGGACAACATATTGCTTTGGTTGAAGGTTAATTGTTGGCCTAGGGATAGATGTCAGCCAAAATTTGGAATTTGTTTGGGCTTATGTCAATAGGAACTTAGGATTGGCCTAAGAACTCTCTTAGGATGTTTTTGTGGACAATATACGTACACAACAAATCCAAATTAGAGATTTGTGTCAGCATCTTCTGAAGTTGTTCCACAATGTCAAATGTCTTATCCTGAACAATGGTATATGGCTTGTTCCTAGCCAAGATGGTGGGTTGGATGGGTTTAGTGGTAGATGGTTATGGGCTTGGAATGGTAATCTTTGACTACTGAGTTGTGATTACATAATCAGATATAGATACATGACCATTATTTCTATAAAATTATGGTGGAAAGGGGATAGATAGGATAAGTCTCACTTACTAATGCACTTATATGTGGTCGCAAAGCAATGATGACTTATCAGTATAAGGTCCAAAAGTAGTAATCCTTACTTGATAGTGCACCTATATGTGGTCTTAGGTCAAGGAAGGATCACTGACATAGATGGGTTGATTGGAATTGTTTAGAAATGGTCATGTTTTGTTAGCACTTGGTCTTAGATTAATGGTGATGGTTGAAACATGACCTCCCATAATATGACCTAAAACTTTATTTTAGTCATGTGAAACTACATGGTAAGTATTTTGGGTATTGGAATCATTCTAGCCTTGGTTCCTTCCATTCGGTTGATGTTGTTATTATTGTTATTATTCTTATTGTCATGACTATTGATATTGTTTTTGTTATTTTTCTAGCCTTTGTTTTTGTTGTTGGTTGTTATATGTTGCAAAATAGGGTTCTGGTAGATACACAGGTTCTGATTGGATGTAGATGCTTTATTATCCAATGTAATCTCCCCATTTTCCAACATATTTTAAAATAAGTGTTTTATTTGCACACAATGACATAGATTATGTCCATGAACTTGATGGTATTCATAGAACTCATTCTCCCTATACCAATCCAGATATAAAATACCCTCAATATAGTGTTTTTAAATTGGCCAACTAATCATATTAGTGATAGCTAGTTTGTAAAACATGACTTCAATAGGTTTCCCAAGGTCGTTGAAGACTCAATGAGTAGGCACATTTCTCCTTTGAGGGGTTTGCTAAGGTAATGGTTATTTTGTTTGTTGAGCTAGTCTAGGTTATTGTCAAGGTTAATCTTGATGAATGGGTTACTAATGAGGAGTAAGTTTCATTTGAGGTGAGGGTTGAGCATATGGTGTTTGCACCATTTGGACATGATGCGACTTAGTTACTCCATTTCCAATGAAATTCTTGGTGTGATTCAATTGATTAGATTTTTCATAATTACTAGGCTAGGCTAGTGCTAATGCTTGCACTTGGATTTAGTTTTGGTTCTAATTTTGGCCACTTCTTTAGTTTTGATTCTAATTTTGATTCAATGACTATTGAGGCATACTTGTAATTGCCCAAGGAGGTGGAACATTTTTGATCCTATTGAGGTGGTAGAATGTATTACCTTTTTTGTATTTGTATATTGGATTGTGCCTATTATTTTAGAATGTTAGTCATCACTTATGAAGGTGGAGTAGCATTTTTCATGTTTTGTTGAGGCAAGGCACTATTTGACACTTGAATAATTGATCCCTATGGTTACATACTCAAAGAAGTAACTGGTTGAGGATTAGAGGTAGCTTATTGTGGTTGGGATGTATGGTTTCTTACCCTTATTGTTGTGAACCACTCATGGTGTTAACTAAAGGCACTTATTGTGGACTAGTTATTGGTGTATTTAAACCACTTTTGCTAGGATTAGAAGACACTTATGTGTTATCCACTATATTTGGTACATTGTTCTGCATAGAAGTAGTAGACTCTTATTCAATAGTTGGTATATTGAGCATGTCATCGACTAAAGTGATTTACACAAATGGGTCTATACCTAGATTATTTTATCCTATTGATTCAATTAGTACTCCTATTGAAGGAGTTAGCTCAATGAGTGGAGCATTTGACATGGCCATGTTATTAAAGTTGTGCCCTAAGTTCAAATAGGTTTTATATGCTATATATATTTGTATAAAGTGGCCCTCCATGAGGCCCTTTCCTATGATAATCGTATTGAGGTTTTGATACGTCATCATCATAAGTGCTTGAATATTTTTAGTAGAGGCCTATTAAATGGTTTGGGCATAAGGCATGTTAAAAGGCACTCTAAATAGACTAGGCAAATTTTCATGGGGGATGTCTACTAAAAACTTGGCCCCTGCTTATATGGCCTTGACTAAAAATTCATCCTTATTTTCAAGCAAGTGAAAATCAAACAAATAAGGTTCATATGTCAATATCATCATAATGTAATATGGTTGTTAAACTTGTTCTACAACTAATGGTACACTAATGAGGTACTACGTAGTTTGTTCTTGGTCTTAATATGAGTATAAAGGCATGTTGACTAAATAGTGGGCTAAGAAATCTTAGATTTGTTCCCTAGATTGAGCATTTTAAGGAGGATAAGGATCCATCTCATAAACTACATTATCACTATAGGGGTATTGAACAAAGTCATCTTGTGCAAAAACATTATCATAACCTAGATTTTACATGGCTCCACTATGACTGTAATGAGACATATCAAAATAAATTATGAATGTTTTAAAAAAGGCTTAGAGTTATAAAAAATCTTATAAACAATATACAAAGGATAAATGGTTTAAACTTGGTCTAATTTGGTCTAAGAAGTGGAGTTGTATCTCCAGAAAGGTCTTTGCTAAAATCTTGGTATAAAATAGTCTAACATCAAATGTCTTAAATAAATGTTCAAGTGAATGAAATAAAAATAAGATGCCAAACTTAGGTATAAATTGTTTCAAACAAGTTTAATCTAGGTTTGAATAAACAAAGGTTGTTAGGTCTTTTAGAAAACAAGGCACAAAAAATAGGTTCAAAACATGTATTACTAGGTCTTTTAGAAAAGGCTCAAAATCTAGGCTCAAAATAGGTATTTCTAGGTCTTTTGGAAAAGGCACAAAGGCTATACTTTAAAAAAAATAAAGTATAAAAGGCAAGAGATTTAATCTAACAAATTTGAAACACTTTGACACAAACTAGGCATTAGGATTGTAAACATAAACTTGATCATTTGGAAAAAGACATGAAACTTTGGGCACATGGAAGATAGACTAATTCCAAAAATTTAGGCATAAAAATAGTTTTCAAATTGAAAAATAATTAACCTAAGTTACACAACCCAAAAGTGAAAGGCAAATGCTCTAAGCCAAAATTACACAAGGCCTAGATATAAAACCAATCAATGTTTGGATTTGAACTTATCAAGGCTAATTTTGAACTTGATTTAGAAAACTAGGATTTTTCAAAAACATACAAGCTAGACAAGAACAAATGGCATAATGACACTAGGAAAAGATCCAAAAGGCACACATGGCTTTGGTTTCGAGATGCAAATTTAGACACAAGATAATAAGTCTTTGAAATTATTTGAGTAACATAATGACATTATCATTATCTAAAGATATAACAAATGTTTTGTTTCAAATATTGTAAGGCACAAGACTTGGAACAATTTGGGCAGTGTAATGACACCCTTTTCAACCAATGACACACACAAAAAGTTTGACAAAAGACTAAGGCAAAGGTGTGATGTCAAATGGATGGCATAACACCTCTTCAAACAAATGAGTGATGTGTAAACAAGAATCATTTTTGACATGGTATGGCAAACAAATAGTTCAAACTAAAATACCATGCAAGAAAGGATAAAAATGACATAAACACCTAAGTGTAATGTCCTAAATCCTAAAACTAACAAGGTTGCATAGTACTGTTGAATTCTTTCTAAATACTTGCTCTTGAGATGATTTAAATGGTTAATACAAAAATTAAAAGCACATGAAAAGGAGGGGTTTTAGGCTCCCTCTTCTCTCAAGAGTTTACATAGTGACATGGAACTTTGAGATACTCATCTTGCATCAATAATACGTCTGTGACAAGTGACTTGTTATAAACTATCAATTTTCATCCATTTTTAGATGGTCATAAGTGTGGTTATCATTAGAGATGTAATAAAGTAATTTGGATTTTCATCAATTACCTTGTTGTGAAAAGGCCTTGTCCTTTTCACAACCACTACATCCGTCAATTTCACAGTGTAGTACAATGTCCAAATTGCCCCTACATTTTGATGTTAAATAACACTAATGGAGCTTGTTTTAACTACTCAAAATAAGCATCCCAATGGTTCACCCTTAATTTATATACCCCACCATGGAATGGGGTTGAAATGATGTTGAGAGATTAATTCAAAAGTCAACACTTACCTAAATTTTTTTTGAAGAGGTGATAAACTCCTGCCCACAAGCCAAAATGCATGAGAATAAAAGACAAGTGGAAGGACTTTATAGTCATTTTTGGGTCACCCACATCATGTAGATTTTGGGGAGGGCCTTAGTGACTTTCCTTCCATTCTTTTGGACTAAATAAATAAAGGAAAATAATGAGCATTGTTTATCACCCAATTCCTTAAAGGGGATAGGGGAGAACATACACGCGTCATTCATCTTGCTAAGCAAACACTTTCAACAAATAAGCATAAAAACAAAAACCATTATGAGTATGTAACTAATGTGAGAGTTCAATTTTATAGCACTAAAATGAAGTATGTTGTGAAATTTGAGCCCTTTGGCATTTATTATTGAAAACTTTGAAAAATGAAAATGACTTAAGTAAAAATATTTTTAAAACACCAATTTGAAATGTGAAATTTACAACTTTAGAGTGTTTTAAATGTTTTATCTTGGCCTTTGGGTCCTAGAAAAAATGTTAGAGGGTCCTTTTATTTAGAATAAAAACATGAGTGAAGAAATGAATTTCAAATTCTTGCTCTTGGGTTTTTAATATTTTACACAGAGTGCAAAACTACATAAACATAGAACAATACCATAACTTTTCTTGTAAAACCGCAACAGTTAGCATAATACCGCAACTTGCCTGCAAACATAGTATTTAACACAATCTCACTACTATCATGAAAATAATGTATAAATAAAGGAAATATCACTACTCATGGAGCCACGATATCATAATATCATAAAATATAGGTAATAACACAACTTAACCTATAACATCAAATAGTCACTAATAAATCACTAGAGATTAAGTAATATCACATAAGTTTTTGAAATATCATAAGATTTTTGGTGATACCGTAACTTGTAAAGTCACTATATTATCAATATCACAATTCTTACCTATCAAACACAATAAGTTAGTAAACCATGACAATTAGACATAAAAACATGAAAGTTAGTGCAAAAATGCAAAAATAATAACAAAACCATGAATGTAAGATTAGCGAGATTATGAAATATCATGATTCCAGAGAGAAAAATTGTGACTACATAAAGAAACTTTATGACTTCTATAAAAGAGTCCTTAAGCCTCCACTTTTCACCTATTTTGATTAGTAAGCTTAAAATTTTACATGAAAATTGCTAGGAAAATGCTCTAAAATTCCTTGAGAGCAACTTTTTTGGGTGCGGTTCCCATTGGGTATGCCACCATGTGGACAAGGAATATGTAGAGGGGATGTTAGTCTTGTGTTAGTCCAAAAAATAAAGTTAAATAAACACACTAAAATCCTAACATCTCTAGCCTAGACACTAGGGAGAACATAGGTAACAAAACTATAATGGAAATAAAACTAAAACACAAAGAAAATAATTCCTTTACCTTATTTTTAGTTCCAAGATGACTTGTTGAATAGATTGCTTGGCTTGTGCATCAAGAATTCTTTGACAATGAAGTTTACTTGGCTCCTTCTCTCCTTGGCACCTTAGCTTTGATTACTTGGCTTAAGCTTTTGGCATGGTAACTATTTTCACTTGGATTTTCACCCTTTGAGGAGATGTCTCATCTCTCCTCATCCAAGTGGCACAATTAAAACACCTATAGGCTATGGGTAGCCTAAGAATGAGGTGAATCTATAGATAGGGATAGATCTCTTGATGTACCATTTTTGGATCACTACTACACCTATGCTTGCAAGGAAAAGAGAGAGAAAAATGAAAGTAAACTATCTTAAAGGTGATGATACACCAAATTAGTTGATAACTACCAACTAGCTACATGTCACACATAAAACCAAGAGACTAACTAAGCATACACTTCTCTACTCTGAATCTTCTCACATCAATATTTCATTATGAGGTTGTGATGAATGTTTAGAATAGGAGAACTAGACAAGAGGACTAGAATGATATTATTTGAATAGACTAACTCACTCAACATAGAAACTTAATAGAACACTTCACATGACCTAAAAGAAGAAGCTTTCAAACTAAAAATAAGTGTGAGAATGAGACAACAATGCTAAAGAAACAATAGTCATCACTAAGAAATATCAATCACTCAATTGAACACAATATGGATAGTCATATAAGAGGTAAAACTATTAGTCGTTATTGATTTTATGGTATGCAAATGAGTAGGACTTCACCATACTCAAGTGGAGCATATTTTATAAAGGCTAAAATGGCTAGTTCTTATAGAAACTAGGAGAGAAGAGAAGAGAGAAGTAAAAATGTCACAAGGATACTTGCCAAGCTGAAAAAATGAGTTACATATGCATGAGAATGGAATGTGAAATTGATCGTGGAAAGTTAAGAAGCACAAGTGTCACCCGAAGTCATGAAACTCTTGAAATGTGGTGTAGGAATTCTCATTCTACACAAGGAAAATGCCTTCATCTTTCACCCCTATTTGAACATCCCAAAACTAACTAGGGATACGTGATGATTGTACTAAGAGGGAAGGTTGTATACATGCTTCTCCATGCATTTTTTGCATTCTTAATCACCTGGATTTATTTAAAAGTGAGCAATCACTGCCTATAATCAAAGAAACTCCTATTTCACACACTTTACACACTTGGACTCAAATTTGGATTTATTTTATTATGAAAATTCATAAAAGGTATTTAATGACACTTTTCAAGACCCTCCATGGCTTTAGGATTCTTAAATAGACCTTAAAAAGCCATCCAATTGAGGTTTTCACCCTTCTCAGTATCATGTTCACTATCCCAGTTCAGACTAGCTGAGATGAGAGCTATTATTAGGAACACTTAGGAGTTTTTATGAATCATAAAATTACTATAGTGAGTTATTAAAAGTCTCTATCTTCCTCTCAAAGTTGATTTCATCTCTTGAAACCTCCTAGAACCTACATAATACACAAAATAGTCAGGACAAAAATTTTGCACCCTATTTATACAGATTTTGTACAACTCATCTTGATGGTAGGGAGCTTGACTGAGTCTTATACAACATCCAATCATTATTCTAGGAAAAATATGCATTTTTGTGCCTTATCTCTTTCATTTTCCACACCAGGTCTAGACTAAGGGTTTAAAAGGGTTTTCAGTCATTTTTGCCCATAAATATTTTTTATTAAGATGGGACATTGGAACTTCCAACCAATTCCACAAATAAAAATTTTATGACCCTTTTCAACACCTCCAAATGTATTTAATCTCCATTCAAATCTTTAGAGGAGATGAAAGCACTCAAAGTTGCCCTATCGAGCTCTTTTCTCCATTTCTTGTAGGCTTGGACTATCTCTGAGCCAAAAATGGCCCTCATTATTGTTTATTTGAATTAAAATAGATTTGAAACATCTATTGTGATTCCATAAACATGTGATAGTCCATTTTTGTGTTCATCTTATGATAGAATCTAAGTTGACATTTCATTTGGACTCTAGAAAACCATGCCACAGAAGCCTGTTTGCACCTTTGAGGGTTTAAACCTTCGCGTTAGGCTTTTCCATTTTTTGATATGTTTCTCATGTTGTACTAGGTGTATTTAAGCTTTACACACCTCTTTTAAAGGTCTAATCATCTCTTATCCCAATATTTATCTCCCTTTTTTAAAGATGTAGGGTTTGCATACAAGGGAAGTACGCTCTATTTGAGACAAAATAGAGGGTGCTTCTCATATTTTATCAAAAAAATAAAATATTTAATGGGATTATTTAATTTATAGAGATGATATTCACCAAATATCATCCCTTGGTCAGATCAATAGACCTCCTAAAGTCACTAAAACTTAAGGCAAACTGTTAGAAGGCAGACTGTGTGTATCATTCAACCATACGGATTGTGTGATGCTTCATTTGAGACCCTTATTCACCTTGTTACAAGTCATGAGAGTTTAAATTTTTTTTCACTATAATTTTTATGTTTTAATTATGCTTACAAACCTTTATCACCCATGCTTGTACCTTGAATTGTGTTCTTACTTAGTTAGGCTTGAGTGATAAACTGACCCTGCTTACTCAAAAAAGTGAGTTTGTAAGAAATATTTATGTATTTAAGACCTTGGTATCAAGTGTTTTTTCATTTATTTAATATTTATAAAACTCCTTACATCCATGCTCTAGTCCATCTCACACCTTTAAGTTGGATCCTTATCAAGACTAGTCATAGGACTCCATTTATTGACTATGTTTTCTAATTTTTTACTTTAAAGGTAGCCCCTGTAGGTAATCATTCATGTTTAAGAATTAAATATAGTGATTAAATAATTTAAAAATGTTTTCTTAACCACACCAAATAATTTACATACTAATCTAACTCATGTTCATATCTTGATATGGTTCCAACTTTTCTGCTCTAGCTTACAATCACCTCTCAGTCAGCTACAGTTGACTGTGTAGGGCCTTGTAGGTGACCTTCATCCTTGAAACCTACATAAAAATATCCATGGGAACCATTTTATGTCTTTTGGAGTTACCTTATATCAACCAAAATTAGTATATCCATGCTCAATCCTTTACTATGGATGATGTAGGGCTAACAGTCAGTTGTAGGTGGATAGTCTATGCCATTTATATGGACTATCTCCACCTCCTTATGTGTAAATAAGGTCTTGAAATGTCATTAATATCCCCATAATTCATATTCCATTCATATAATAATTCTCCATGTTTAATCACTTCTCCAAAATATGGCTTCCAATCTTCTTACCTTCTTGAACTACAAGATCATGTTTTTCTCTCTTAAGCTTGATTTTAGGTGTACTTAGCAAGTTTAGGATATAATTTGACTTCAAATTTATATTATTAGCTCTTTGAGATACTAAAACCATTTTATAATCTCTCTCTCCTTGAAAAAAACCAATAAGTGCATCAACAAGAATTTTAACCTCACTTTGATTACTCAATGCATCTCCTCAACTTCTATAGCTATGCATATTGGTTGTAGATGTTGTTTTTGGCCTCACTTAGGATTACAATGCCTTATTTATCTCTGGTGGCTTATGAATCAATTATTGAGTGGATGGTTTACCTAAAACCATTAAATACTTCATGAATACCTTAATACCTTCCTTGTGCTTTCAAGGTTTGACGAGTCTTCTAGTGGTTGTAGACAACACTAAGTGATTTCAATGTCCAAAAGAGTAACTTGAGAGCTTTTGAAAAAAATATTACTCAACTCAAACACCTCTATTATTTTGAATATTTATAGGATTATGTGGGATATTGAATAAAAATGTAATTTGAGGATCTATAAATCAATGCAACTTTGTATAAGAAACCTCAAAAAAGGGCCTAGACCTCTATTTTGACAATTTTGGGAATTTATCCCAAAGTGCCACAAGTTTGATTGGAAAGTCTCCTTGAAGTTATAATAGAATATAATATTCTAAACATTATTAAAATTGTGAAAACTCATGTTTAGAATCTCCAGATATTAGAGAATGCTCAAACACACATTTCATGTTCCTCCAAGAAGTGGCAGGTCATACAACTGTTGTAGGTGACCATTTTATGCATTTACTTTGCTCTCTTTATTCTTGGAATGATTATTGAAGTTTAATTTGGAATTTAATATTATAAAAAAATATCTATAATCAATAATACATCACTTCACATGAATCTAGAACTATAATGCAGAAGAAATCTTTAGTAATTGGAAAAAATGACTGTAACTCCACTCTTTCACTTCTCCTTACAAATTGAGTTAGTTGGATCATCAAATCAACTCCAAACTTGAAAAAAATGATGGGGATAATTTTATATGGGAGTACAAGACATTTATAATCCATCTCACTCATTGAGTTGCATAGACAATCTCAAACAAGAACAAAACCTGTAGGGTGCACAGATTGGCAAGCAAATTTGATAGGCCAACTTCTTAAGAATGATTCATAAAGCATGGACCACAATTATTTTAAAAATAAAAATAAAATATAATATTAATAAGTTTAAAATACACTCTTAGCAGTAATTTTATTGAAACCTTCCTTGCTGGCCATACTAAGCACAAACCTGTGGGCCATTCTTCCTTGCCAAGCCTAGTGGAAGAAGAGAAAAGTGGTTTTCTCAAATTTTTAGCGATTATGATCAAACTAATCACTAAAAAAATATTGTGGAAGATCAAGGGACACTCTTTAAGTGTCATCAACTATAGGATGCTGTACAATTTCATACACCTCATTAAAACTCCTTATTTTCCAAGAAAACTACTCTTTCTTCTTAAAAAACTTCCATTTTTAAGTTAGAAACAATTACTTAAGACTTATTAGGACACATGGGAAATTATGTCACCTTTTTAAATCTTCACATTTCCAAAATATATCGTACAAGTCATTTAATACTCTTTTTTGACCCCCAAAATGACTTTAAAAGACATAAATATAGAGAATGACCAAGACCAAGGCTAATGTGAGACATCAAAAGACCTATAATAAACCTTATGACATAATATTAGATCTATGAAACACCTAAAAAACAATTTTTTACCTATAGGAGTCCCAATTTGATCGACAAGGTCAGATTTGGTCAACAGTAACATTACTTGCATGAGGCTTATGGAGTAAATCCTACATAATAACTCTACAATATCTAAGCTTAGATATGAATGGGTATGGCCTTGTATTTATAGTCTTAATAATTAAATCTCACCCAAAGTGAGTTAAGGTTGAGTTTAAACTGTGAATGGGTTTAAACTAACCTCAAGTGAGTTGAGACTAACTCCAGTTGAGTTAATAGTATCATGTAATTATGATTTTTAATTACTAGGCATGACTCTCAAATTAGATATTTTGAAATATTTTCAAAGAGCTTGACAAATCATAAAGGTAATGATGAAGAGGCTTGATATTTTGATTTTTAGAATTTCTATTTTTAGATAATCATTAATTGCAAATGGATAATTCAATTAGATATTTAATCTTATTTAATTTATTAATTGATTTTGATTAGACTTTTAACTCTTTCAAGATTTGTTCAAGTACCTTGCTTAATGGATCCATAAGCCAGATTACCAGCTCTAATGCTAAAAGGTGATTAGGGATGAATATGTGAGAGGTTATTATTGCATACTAGCTAGTATCACAAATAGGGATGCCTCAACATGATTCGAAGCATTGATGAATGATGCACAAATAAATTTAGGATGTTCAGTGATTGCTAGGCTTAATTTTCAATGGTACGTAGGAATCAATTTGAAGTCTAGTCAAAATCTAGTTGTGGCTAGTTTTGGATGCCTATAACCCTCAATATTGCAAGTTGTAGTTAACCAGATGCATCCCTTAAGACATGATAAGGATTTTTATCTGACAATTAAATCTCTCTTAAAGGGCCAAAAACTTGTTAGTGGGGGGCATATCTTCTGGATCATTATCCTAATTGACAAATTATCTTTGCAAACACATCTAGACAGGTGTCTCAATATGGAATATTACAGTTGACCAAACACATCCCTTAAGAGAATATCCTCATCCCAAAGTGAAAAAATTGAGTGAAATTCCATTACACATTACAAGAGACCCATTAGGGTTAGAGACAAATTGTCAGCACCCACACTTGTATGGATGATTCTTGTAATCAACCCTAGGAGGATTCTCTCTCACTCAACATGGGTAAGACATGATAATGAGTTTTCTCTCACAACCAAATCTATTTTGAAGGGCCAAAATCTTGTTAGTGGGGACATAACTTCTATATCATTATCCCAATTGATGAACCATCTTTGCAACACATTTAGATGGGTGTTTTAAGGTTAGAACAATGCTTGTATGGTCTTGGTATGGCCCCAGGATGGAATGTTTCAGTTGAGTAAACACATCCCTTAAGAGAATTTCCTCATCCTAAAGTGAGAAAATTGATTGAACTTCTATCATGTATTACAAAATAATTATGAGGGCTAAAGATAAATCATTATCTCTCACACTTACATAGATGAGTCGTATAAGCAACCCTAAGAGGATTCTCTCTCATTTGACATGGGTGAAACACGGTATGGAGTTTTCTCTCATAGCTAAATCTCTATTAAAGGGATAAATCTTATTAGTGGGAAAAATAGCTTCTGGATCATTATCCCAATAGATGAACTATCTTCATGAACATGTTTGAATGGGCATTTTAAGGATATAAGAATGCTTTTTTGATCTTCATAAGGACCCAAGATGGAATGTTGCATATGACCAAATGCATCCTTTGAGAGAATATCCTCATCCTAAAGTGAGAAAATTGATCACACTTCAATCATGCATTACAAGAGAACCATGAGGGATAAAGACAAATGTCAGCTCCCATATTTATGAATGAGTGCTCTAAGCAACCCTATGAGGATTCTATCTCACTTGACATAAATGAGACATGGAAAAAAATTTCTCCCATAGCTAAATCTCTCTTTAAGGGCAAAATTTTTTTCAGTGGGGGGCATAATTTTTAGCTCATTAGGCCAATTAACATAGACATGTTTATATGGGCATTTTAAGGATATAAAAATGATTATTTTGTTTTGGTAGGGCCATGGGATGGAATATTATAGTTGACCAGATACATCCCTTAAAATATTCTCCTCATCCTAAAGTGAGAAAATTGAGTAAACTTTTGTCACATGTTACAAGAGAATTGTAAGGGATATAATTAAACCATTAGCTCCCACATTTACATAAATGAGTCCTTTAAGCAACCCCAAGAGGATTCTTTCTCACTCGACATGGATGAGACATGGTAAATATTTTTCTCTCATATCCAAAACTCTCTTCAAAGGGACAAAATCTTATCAATGGGGGTATAACTTATGGCTCATTAGTCTCATCAATTAATCATCTTTGCAGACACATCTAGATGAGTATTTTAAGGTTATAAAAATGCTTGTTTTTTCTCAGTAGGACCCTGGGATGGAATGTTGTAGTTGACCAGAAGCATCCATTAAGATAATCTCCTTGTTCTAAAGTGATAAAACTGAGTGAACTTTTTTCACATGTTGTAGGAAAACCATGAGGGCTAGAGATAAATTGTCAAATATCATACTTGTATGGATGAGTCTTCAAAGCAACCCTAGGAGGATTATCTATCACTCAACATGGGAAATACATGGAAATGAGTTTTGTATTACATCCAAATCTATCTTAAAGTTCCAAAAGGTTGTCAATAGAGGTATAACTTTTGGATTGTTAGCCCAATCAACAAACCATATTTGTAGACACATCTAAATGGGAATTTTAAGGCTAAAACAATTCTTATCTATTCTTGGTAGGGCCCCAAGATGGAATGTTATAGTTGACTAGATAGAATGACTAGGAATTTATAGTTGACTGGATAAAATGTTGGGCCCTGAGACCATGAACTAGTTTCATAATGGTTTCTCAAGCTATTTATTCCTTCTTGCATCTAAAAGTGACATGTTAAGAACATCTGAAGATCAATAAAAAATAGATATGACAATATTTTAAGACTTTTTCAATCACCAAACAAGAGTAATGACCTAGTTGTATGCTTGTAGGGTTATGACCAAGAATAGAGCATGTTTGTGATAATTACAGGTTTGCAAGGTAAAATAACATACGTCAGACCTTGCTAAAAGTTCCAAATGAGTTTCAAGAATTATTTTAGGTTTCCATGGAGTAAAATAACATTGCTAATATTTATGCATCATAGATAGAAGTTTTAAAAGAATAAGGGCTACAACATAGTTTTTCTGACCTGTAAAAATTAAGCATAAAGGTACCAACTTTTTTGTTGAATGAGACAAAACTAGTAGAAGATCAAAAACATTTATAAGGCATAAATATTCTAAGTATTGTGTGAAAGATTCACTAATTAAGGTGGCATACCATAATCACAAGGGCTATAAGTAGTGTTTATGTCTTTTTACAAGAAATAGACTTATAGAAGAGTGTGAAACTTACTACTTGAGTTAGATAACTTAAAAAAGAATATAATAATTATGTCTAGTGTTTTTTTACTTCTATTTATTTCAATAAGATAATATTCTCTACTTACAACACCAACCACATGAAGGTGGAAGCTCATCTAGTGCCACTAATCTACATTAAAATTGTTAGTAAAAACTTTAGTTATAAATAAACACTTAATGATAAAATAATTCAAAAAATACATTAAATCAAATAAGTTAACTATATTAATTTTAAATACAAGATGAATTACTCATACTAACCTTACCGAGTCAATTCAACGTACCTTCAAGATCAACTCTATTTTTAAGTGTTTCAAGAATTGATTCATGCTTGGATTTATGAACTTTCCAGAAACATTTTTTGTTAGGATTTCCACAATATTTGATCATTTGAATATTTGTAGTGATAACCATATTTGAATAATGAAGCACCACCCTATGTGTTTCAAAGTCCTCAAATAAAACTTTTTTTTATGACAGTATCTACAAAGCCAAATTCTTGTAACCACTAGAGATCCCGTGGGATAAACTAGGTCTTCTCGATCCATGCCCTTTGTGGTTAATTTTTTTTGCCTCTATACAATGACAAAAGTAGTATTATGTTATCTCATCATTATCCTCAAGTGAAATTATTGTAAAAAAATTCCTTACATTTAAATTATAATCAATTTATAAGCACATATAGGAAAAAATAAAGATATCACTAATAAAACTAAGGCTACATTAAAATTAGAAATAAAGTGTACCTACTTACATAAGATTCGAGATATGGTCAAAGTCAACTGATGATCCCATTTCATGATCTTTTAATTTTTGGAATGAATGGTTACTCTCTATAGGTGTTATGGGTCTACAATATCATTCATCAATGTATTCTTTTGACTCACATTCATGCCAATTAAATTCCATAAAATCCGAACAAAAGCATGCTATATCCCTAGTATAAATAGTCCATGAACTATTATTTGAGCTTTGAAAGGAGTGGAAAACACTCAATCTAGGTAATTTAGTGAAGTATTCATAAATTTCCTTATCTTTTTCCTCTATTAACCAAAAGAATCTTTGCACATGAGAATAATTGATCCATGATAAAAAAAAATCATTACATCAAGTCACAATACTTGTAACATCAATCAAATTAGCACCATCCTTATGCTTTCCTTGCTCTTTTTTAAGGGATATTTTTGCACATGCACCTGCACCATCATGTTCACCTTTACCATGCCCGACATCAAAGAATCTATAAAACCATTGAACCCCATTCTTATTATTAATCCTACTCAACTAGTAAAACAATCAAGAGTTCTTAAACTATCCTACACAATTATCTGACAAAATATAGTGTGTATCAAACATGATTTATTTTGCATTTATATTCCTATAAAATATGTCAAAACAACTTTGGACAAAATCTATAAAATGAGATCTATCATCACTAATATAAAAATGGCACTCCCTCAAAATATTTTTGTTGTCATTTGTGCTATCAGGTGCATGTTTTAATGTAATATGCATGAAAATCCCATCTTAAATTAAATTATAGTATTAGGATTGAACCTTATTCTATGGTGTTAGTGTGTGGTTATCAGTAAATTCCAAAACCAAAATAATGATTCCAACTAGGAAGTTATCCTTGAATAGCTTGAATTGATTATCTAACCAATTTGATTTGTATGTGTCTTGCATATTGGTAGATAATATTCTTATTAAATTCAAACGTGATATCAGATGCAAAAACTTTGGTCATAATAAAATCACACCTTGATGACTCTTTTTCATATTTTAACACATACTTTACAAATTTATACTTCTTATAATCAACTACTTTCTTTCAAAATACATATGAAATTTCTTCATGTATACAACTAGTCAAATTTGATAAACCACCAAGGTCCGAAAATATTACACGTTTCATCTAAACATTGTTTGGAAAAAAAATTATCCCTTAGGTATTTGATAGAAAATACTTTAGATTGATTCTCTCGATGTTTTAGGTGTGGAATCGACCATACATTCATGCATAATATTGTTAGTATATAAAATACAACGTATATGACAAAAATATCAAAATACATGGCAGATTCAACATGTACCCTACAACATGTGGTGTGGGATTGGTTTATTTTAACATATAAAGGATTGAACATCTCAAATAAACATTGGATAATTAATAATTAACCATTAAATTATTCAATAAACTTTTTATAAAATTTTATTTGGGTCATATCCAATAAATGTTTTGCATGTGGCTCATTGTTTTTAAACCTTTTATTCTTGTAACAACATATTTTACATTACATGAGATCCTTGTGTTCTTGTGTCAAAAAAATTCAATAAAATGTATTGTTCATTCAAATAATAGCTTATATTTTCATAGGAGTCTACCACTAAATTCCTAACAATCCATGAATAAAGGGTCACCAAGCCTTTTTCTTATTTTTATGACATTTATCAGAGTGTTTCTATTCAACTTCAAGGATTTGCTTATTTCACTAAGAATTTGAGCTTTAGATGTTTGTTTATTCACTATAGATTCCATTAATACTCATCTTGCCATATTACTATCTTCTTTTGAATTCTATTTCCTATTGCCTTAAATGCATAAAATAGAGTCTTTACTATTACATTATTTCTTCCATCCACATTGTTTGTTATTAAACCTAAATTATGCATCAAAGGGTACATTTTTTACATTTTCATTAATTAAAAAAAATATTTGACATTATTTTTTATGACTTTTATTCTCAAATGCATAATCCATACACATTGAGAATGACATTGAACTGATCTTTTTGACATTTTATCTTCCACAAGTTCTATTATTTTCTCATCTATTTTAACCAAATACCTTGGTATTCATTGCATTATCCTTGGAGGTGTGGGTGTAGGAGCTATATTTTGTATTAAATTATGTGGTGTTATCACTTCAACCATACAAGGGATATTACATGGATGTCTAGGTACATTAGACCCTACAGGTTAAATGAATTGCTCTCCATTAGGGGAGACATGAATTGGGGTCATTACTTAATGTTGATTATAATCATGCTAAAAAACTTCATTATGAATGGATGTTTCATTATATTGTGTTTCTCCATATGTTTCATCACTCATTATAAATTCATTACTTACATGCTCTACATTTTGAATTTCATCATTTAAAAAGGATTAATTAATTTCTCTTATCTCATTTGAAGACATATCTAAATTAAATTCCATGGAATTGGTATTTTATTTTCATTTTAAATATTACCTGGTGTGAATGAATTACCTTCACCTTGCCTAGAAGCTCTTCCAGATGCTCTCCTATCTACTTGTCTTTTTCTTTCTTTTTTATCTCTTCTCTTCAATTTCCTCATTTGTTATCTCTTTAATTAGTCTTTTGTGATGAATTCTCAACCCCATTTTTTATCTTTACTGAAATAAGTCAATTATAGAATAAAATTTAAATAATTTATAGTGATTGAGACAAAATGAATGTAGAATTTACATAATCATAATAATAAAAAATAGTTTGAAGTTTGTAAAAATTAAAATGAATAATTTTTTGTGTGGGAATGAAGATAAATTCATGAATCACAAAGGGTGTACGTGATTTTAAAAATTAGGCATGCCTTTTGTGATTCATAAATCCAACAGTCCTACCATTTATTGTGAAAATGGTAGGTCCTCAAAGGGCATATGCTCTTTGAAAAGGGTGTACACCCTTTTTAGTTTTATAAAAAATGTTTTTGACCTTTTCCCTCAAAATTTAATATATTTTTAGGCTTGGGGGGGTTGAAACTACTCCAAGCCCTGTCATGAACTAGTCCATTTGATTTTGTGAAAAATTACATGTGTCTTTTCCATCTTTCATGACCCATTTGATCAGTCAGATTTTATTATTTAAAAAAATATGGATTTATAGATGGAAAAATGTATTTTTTAAATAAATATAAATATATATATATATTATTATTAAACTATTATTCATAATTATTACTTAATTTTTGCACAACATAGGTCATTATGGACTATATCCATCTTGTTAAAAATATCTTTATAAAAGTGTGAATATTAATTTAATGTTTATAAAAATTTTATCTGAACAATCTACACATTATCAATTATGCTTTAAAAAAAAATTATTTTCATGAAGTTAAGGTCAAAAGGTTATGTTCATATACTTGTAGTTTCAATTTTCCAGTTGTCTTGAATTGTAAAATTATATATATATATATATATATATATATATATATATATATATATATATATATATATATATATATTAATAAAAAATATTTTAAACTTTCTTCAACATTTCATCAATCCATTTATGAAGTTTAATACAAAAATTCATTCATCAAAAAATGTGTGGTTCATACATGTGCAATATCCTTATCTTTTCAAAAAAATGACCAACTTATTTTCATAGATGAATATATTTCACACACTTTTAACCTCTATGTATTGAAAAAAATTATATATTTAGAAATTAAATTCAAAATTCCACAATTCATGTTCTTATGTCATTGTTAAATTCTTTTTGGAAGTGTCTCTTACATTCTCTCCAAGTTTAATTATTGTTGTTTTAAGAAAAAAAGTGTTACTTTAAGACCCCCCTTTTGCCCCCCATTATCCTGCATATGTCCATATAATTGAATACTTGATCGTGATTTTTTATGAGTCTCTCTACATCAAAGCCTCATAAAGGGTATTGAAGTGCTAGGGATCTTGCTTGTGCTTCTTCAGATTGGTTGTGGCTGAACATATTGGCCTTTAGGACATCAATGAAATCAAAGGGGTATAGATCATGGTATCTAGTATGTCATAATGTTAAACTAATTCCCAATTCTTCCTTCTATACATCCATGAGGGTAATTAAAATTTGTGCATGCTTCATGGTTCTTAATATAGAAAAGTTTAAAAAAATTATTTGGTTAGAGTAGCATTAGCGAGGAATATGTGCTCAACTAACCAAATTTTACTTAGATCATAGAGGTATCTTATTTATAAATATGTGTAATGTCCTTGTGTTCTTCATTCCCCTTGTTATATATCTTTGGAGCTTAAATCCATTTGATAAAAAGGTTTTAAATGTGTTGAGTTGGTTTTAAATGATTTTGCCTTAAAAATTAATGTGAGCTAGTTGCAAATGATGACAATTGTTACTCTATATCTAGAAACATTAAATCCTCCCAGTGGTAGTTATTGATGTGATGTGTTATCTTCTCACTGATCTAATTTACTTTATTATAATCCTTTCATTATGACATTTGATCTACTTTAGGAAAGATGCAATCTTTAAAGTGTATTATCATTAACAATTTTGACTACCTATTGATTGTGCTTTCTCCATAAATTGGTTGTCATCATTTCATTACCAAAATTAATTGATGATCCCCATGTGATCACCATAAGTTGTATTTATAATATGTTATATTTGTTCACAAATATCACTTTATGACTTTGACTTCTCAACTATAGTTTTGATGTCCTAAAATATAGAAATTTCACTATATAAACACATGCAAACATAAAACCAAAATAGGAAAATAATACATTAATAAAAAAATCCTAAGCTACATGGTTCTATTCAACACCCTCTCTCATTTTTCTATGAGAAGTGATAGAGATTATTGATGGTAATGCTTAAGTTCACATCCATTTACTCATCCTAGTAAAATGGTTCCCTATATATCTTTTAGGACAATTGTTTCTTGACATGAAACATCATGAATGGTGTAGGGTCCCTTCCATCTAATATGCATCTTGCCTGGAAATGCTATAAATATGTTATCATATAGTAAGACTATTTGTTTTGGATATGATTTTTTAGATTGCAAGTTGCAACCATGCCATACTTTTTGAATTATCTTATTAACCTCATGTGTTGATTGTGCCATTTGCCTATTTTATTATATTTTGGTTAAATTCATCAACCATGATGTAGATAATATTGATCCCCTAGTATCATTATCATTACAATGCATAGACTAAAAACTATGTATGCCATAGGCATTACTACTTCAAGTCCATAGACTAGCTAAAATGATGTGAAACATTCTACATACTTATAATTTGTGCTATACACCCATATAATTATAGGAATTTCATCTTCCCAATCATCTCTTTAGACATTTCATATCTTAGGGACTAGCTTGCCAAGGACTTTGTTGACACCTCTTTTTGTCTATTTTATTGGGGATGATAAGTTGTGATTTTTTGGAGTGATATCATAAATTTTTCAGTGAGAGTCTTGATGGTGCTAGTTAGGAAATGCGTATCTCTATCACTAACTAGTTTGATCAGACACCTAATTCTAGTTATAATATTTTCATACATGAACTTAATTATGTCCTTATCAATACAACTTGGGGTCAAATTAGCTTCCACCTATTTAGTGAAATAGTCTATCACAATGATGATGTATCTTGCATGACTGCACCAACTTGGTGGATTGATTATCCCTAAAATATATTTCCCCATTACTCAAATGGTTGTTATGCTAGCATAGGATATCATAGTGTTTTATGACCTGGTGTGTATCTTGAAATAGAGTAGGCCACCATAGATCACCTTATAATATCTTCCTTATAGTTAATTATCCTTTGAAATATCCACATGTGATTCCTTGATGTTCCTCCTTAAGAATTTGAGGTTGCTTGTGCTCTAGGCCACTTTATACAATGCATCATATTTCCTCATATTATATAAAAACCATTAATGATGTTAAATGGAATGGATCTAGTAATCAACTAATTTTTGTCACTTTCTCATAGTGCACAAGAAATATCCTCTACTCCATAAAATGTGAAATGTCATCCATGTTATCAAGAATTATAGAGGATCAAAATAAATGTGCATTAGGTGATTCATCTTATATTTCCTTTGGTTCTTCTCCATTTCATATTATACTTAAATGATCTAGTCCAACATTTTCCCTTTCTAGCTTGATATTGATCTTGAACTAAAACTTTTCAATTAACATCAACCAATAATATATCCTTCCCCCTAACATAGGCTTATTTACTAAGTATCACAGAACCTGATGATCCATGAAAAAATTTAAAGGGTATTTCCATAAGGTAATGTCTAAACTTTAGGAGTGCAAACACTAAGGCCAAAGCTTCTAATTTTGTAGTTGTATAATTTTTCTCTACAACTAATAGTTTATGAAGTATGAATTAGATTGGATGGTCTAATTACATGTCACTTGGTTATGTAAGAACAAATCTTACTATAGTTATTGAATCATTTACATGAACATGAAAAGGTTTGATCCCATCAAGAAAGACCAAAATGGGCATTGTGACAAATCACTACTTTAGATCTATGAATGTTGTTTTCCACTCATTTATCCACTTGAATCTTGTATCTTTGCATACTAGATTCTCCATTGGGGTAGATATACCTGCATAAACTTTTATTAATTTACTATAGTATCTTATATGTCCCAAGAATGATCATATCTATATAGAGATTATTAGAGGTGGTATGCCTACAATTACTGTTATTTTGTCTTAGTCTAGAAAAATCTCATCATACATACTACGTGTCCCAATAAGACACCAAAGAGCATGAAGAACAAGCACTTATTCAATTTTAGCATACTGCACAAATCTTGGCATAATTCCAACATAAGTAAAAACTTATACAAGTGTTCCTTGAATAGGGAAAAGACATCCCAATCATCCATGTAGACTTTAGAAAATCATGGATGAAATCATTAAAGGTAGTGACTACCACCTTAGAGAACACAACTAGATCATTATTGAAACCAAATAACATTACCTTATATGCAAAATATCCCCTCTATTACAAATTTTATTTTGGTCTTGATATTATAATGTGATTGGAATCTAGTGGTACCCACTAAACCCATCAATGAAAGCTTACACTTCATGTCTGATGACTAACTTCAATATTTCATCCAAAAAATGAATCAGAAAAGGAAAATTTATACGTGCACTATTCAATGCACGATAGTACCCACACACTTGAATTTATCCTAACTTCTTAGTTTGTACTACTATTAAGCTAACCCAATCTACCTTTTCCACTAGATATATAATACCTACGTCTTTCATGTGATCCAGTTTATCCTTTATTTAAACTTCATATTGGGGTTTAGCCTCTATGGTCATTTTTTCATAGGCTATGTGCACTCTTTTAGTTAATTGTGCATTTCACCTAAAGAAGGGTATACCCCTTTTACTTTCATGATTTTTTTAAGGAAAACATTCTAGTAATATTGTAGTAATTGCAATACTTTTGAAGTCTCATTTTACATCCAATAGTCACCCAAATTTGTAAGCTTTGGTGTTCATTTTGTCCCAATATTTCCTACCAACTTATTTAAGGCATCCTAATATATTTTTAAATAATCACTTAGAATGGAATTATTCATTGATCTATGTCATTATTATTCCTTAATATTAAGGTTTCACAGCTATAGTTCTTCATTTTAGTCTACGACTTTGGCTTTCAACTCTTCCACTTCTCTCCACTTCAAAAAATCCATTCAAATCTAAGTTATCATCATTATTAGTGGACTTTATCAATTCTTCATCATCTATGATCCTATTGCAATGTTTGATAAAAACCCACTTCTTTTATTTTTTGGCCTTGTAGTTTTGAATGGATATATTCAAATCTCAAGCTACTTTCCATTACATAGATGAGTCTATCGTATTACTTAAGTATTCTACTTGCCCATAGAATAAAAAAATATTCAAATTTTGTAGAGCATTATATACCAAAGGATTCTCATCCTCAAAATCAAAAGTCTAAATAAAATCATATTATACATGTGGCCAATGTTTTTTTTCATGTCTACATTCCTGGTGCATATATAAAGATGTTAGGAGTGTTGTTAGAGTATATCTAAAAATGTGCACCCAATATTTAGGCTCTACACCTTGCATAATCCATACATCCACACACTTATGAACATGCATTTATGGGTACTACCCTCCTTAGGAAAGGGCCATTATTCCCTAATAATAGATGGTATTTAGAATTGAACATGCAATAGTTCACAAACCTCATCCCGTTATAATTAGGTTGTCTAATGGAATTCCTATTAAATTATAACTCTTTTTAGTGCATAATTTAGTGCACTCACCCTTTGATATATATTTGGCACATGATGTTCAAGGCTTACAATAAATTGATTCAAGTCATCAATTACAAAGTATAGAGGTAGTTGATGTTATGTGTCAAAAACCATACACATTAGGCATATCTCATGATCTCCCCTTGATCAATTAAACATGTAGGTATCTGAGTACCACTATATGAGGATACAATATCCCATGGTAAAATACCATCCTTCATTGGCTCCATGTAGTCCATATTTGTCACACATACTTTGTACAAAAAATCCACTTTGGACCTAGTTTATTATCAAATAGAAGGTGAAATGCATTCATCCATTTGAAAATAAAAAACTAGTGCCTTTGTCTTCACATTTCTATAGGCAGAGTTTTTAGTTCTTTTTAACTACTATTGAATTTGCATTTATGGTTAATAAAATCTATATCTTTTAGATTGTATGGTATTAGGCTTAGAATCTGTACTCAGCTTGAACCAAGTATTATCCCCATATGCATACAATGAATCTACATCCTTGGGGTATGATGTATGGTTTATCCTCAACTTTATTCAGGGGTATAATGATGATTTTATCCCCTTGGTGTGATTATATATGATTATGTATTGTATTAATGATCATCTAACCATCATAGATCCACTTCTTATTAATTAATGTAGGGTGGTGTGTTTCACTATCCTTTATGTCAATCATTTCAAAGTCACCTCATAGGATTAGGTCAACATTTTGATTTCTACATCTTCTAGTCAGCTAATAGGATTTACCCTATCATATTCTATGAGGTTTAGAGTCACTAGACTATAGATGAGTATTAGTCATCCAATAGCTTCCCAGGTAGACCAAAGAAAAATATTCACTATGATTTTAAAATAAAATATAATGTTAGGTACTTCATAGCCTACCAACTCAATATCCATGTGGGAATAAACATCCTTGGGCTTCTTAGTTTTTACATACCAAACTATCTTTTCAATATGTTGTTGACCTTTCTATGCGCATTCCAGCAATTTATGCAAGATATTTGTAATAGTCTATGAGATATATTCATTTCACATAGTGATAAAAAGTTTTATAAGGTTAGTTAAGGTAATCACTACTCCCTCTCAACTCATTATATATACAATCTATCTATACATCTATGCATTGATGATTACAACATTGCCTTATGATGCATCCTACCATTATATATTCTAAAGAACTTAGGATGTTTGGTAATCAACACTTTTTTTTCATAGGGTCAAGAAACTTATCCTATTAAAACTTATTGATTCTTTGATCCTATGGCATTTATAAAGGATGTAATCATTATTTTGCATGCTATTGTTGTGTAACTTCTTGTATGAACACATTCTCCTTGGAATGAAAATTTATCATGTTTGCATTTCACACAGGTTTCTATTTCCTTTGCTTATCCAAATATGAATAGTATCTAGTATGGTGTTGTTCTACAAGTCTACAATAGATGCAATACATATACCTTTGAGGATTAATTAGGTAATTTCATGTGAATTAATTATACTTACCACACAAAAATCACTGAATTGGTTGATGAGCTTATGAGTTATAATTATTAATACCTCTATAGTATCTACTATGGTATTCCACTCTTCATCATTCTCTATTTTGTTGAAAACCCCAAATTTATGACTGTTTCCCCTTAAATCCCCCTTATTACTATTGCTAAGCATCATTATAATGTAAGATTATAAAGATGATGATTAGTTTTTGTCACATCTTGATTTCACCCTATGACTTATAAACCTTTAATCTATTGATTAGTATGTTTATTATCTAATTATTACTACTTTGATTTGATCATTTTGACATATAATGTTATGGGATAGTGATATTATTAATTAGTATACATTATATTATAGTTGTATTTTAATAATTATATACATTATGAATATGTATTTATTAGTTTTGCATCATTGGTTGATTAAATTATGACTCAGACTAACTACCTACTTGTTGTGAGGTAGATGCAGGATTGATCCTACCCTTAGAGTTTGATGAGGGAGAGTATCATTAGAGAGGATGGGCTAGATGGGACGAATGGATGCTAATAGAAAATTTCTAGTGACCCTACACACATGCACATTAGATTTAAAATATTATATGAGTAACATGTTTTAAATGCTAGTGCATAGTTTATGAAATATGTTATTATTATAATTGTATGAGAATTTTAGTTTTTGATTTCATTAGATTATTTTAAATTAATTGTCTTGATTTTCAAAAATAAATCAAGAAATAGATATTTAATTGCTAGTTATTGAAGATACACTTATCTTGCAATTAGAAGTAATTATGAGCTTATATACCTAATAAATAATTACATTTATTAATTTTGAGAGCTTGAGTTGTCCTAAATTTCTAACCATAAGTAATGATAAACTAAGCTTAGTCTTGCATGAAATTGCATTGAAAGTTATGAAAATAGATTTATTTATTTAATGTGTCAACCTAAACTTATGTTAAGATGACTTACATAACTTTGGCATAGTGTTTTTAAATAAACTAATTAAAATGTTTTAAATAATAAATATGAAAGTTGGAAAAATTTAACAATAGGAAAGTGAATTTAAGAAAAGGAATGAGTCCATGCTTGTATGGAAAGCTAGGAAATATTTTTCATGCAGAGAAGGGTATAGCAAATGAGGAGGTGAATAAATTTATAAATAAAGCATGTGGAAAATTAGAAAGGGAGATATACAAAGAGAGAAAAGGATGAGACATGGAGAAACATGAAAAATAAATAGGTAGGAGATTGGGAAGAGAGAGAAAGATTGGAGGAAATAAAGGGCATCTTCATCAAATGAATAATATCAGGTTGGATCTATAAAACTACCTTTCTATGTGTAATATAGGACTATGTTATATTTTATCCTAGTTGTGTTTAGTTTTAGATCAAAAATCTAAATTTATATATATTTAAATGTTGTGTTCATATAATTTAAAATGCCTTGTGATATTATTAAAATGCCAAGTCAAAGTATTGAAAGATGAACATTAAATCAAAGTACCATAATGTCAATTTGAAACATAGAGTATTTAATTACTGAGTCATTGAATTAGATGTATGGGTATTATATTTGGGCCAACATTTCACTTTGCTAGACCCACATCCCACTATTTGGACCAACATTTGACTTTGCCAAGTCACAAATAGAAAACATTTTTATAAGAATAAAAATGCTAGGTATACAACTTAAGTATGAAGTATTTATATAAAACGTTATCTCAATGTAGTGAAATCACTGAGTAATAATTACATTGGCTGAGTGATTAATATAAATAGCTGAGTATTTATGTTAAAGTGCCTAGTTTATTAATGAAGTGATAAAATCTGTTAATGAAGGGTTGAGTCATTATGAAAGGCTAACTATCAAACATATAATGCCAAGTCAAAATTTTTAAAATGCCCAACCTCGTATTTAAAATCCTAGCATGTAAATGGATTAATCTAGTCTTCAAATTGAAATGCCATGTGCAAACTACATGGCCAAATATATTTTCAATGTTGTGTATGTGCTTGAAAAATGTTGAGTCTTATTTTAAAATATAGAGTCTTATTTTAAATACTGAGCATTAAATTGGATCACCAGTCTCTTAGCTGTATAAAACAAAAAATGAGGCTGTATTTTTAAGATGTAAAAGTCTCTAATTAAAACACCAAGATATTTAATAAAGTGTTGAATTTATATTTGTAATTGGTCGAGCTTATTTATTAAAAATAATTTAATAAATAACTTACCCCACTTGAGAAAATTGGAAAAGGGAGCTCACGCACTAAACCTGTAACACAAATTAACAATGAGTTGACATAGAAGAATAATATGAATCTGGGTTACTTGCTAGCACAAAGATGCATGTCCTAACTAGAAATTATTAATAGTCATGTGTTATGATCTCATGTTTATGTTATGTTTATTTGGTAATGTTGATGTTATTTTGTTCATTCACACATATATACGATAGCAAATGTGTTGCATGTTGATTCATTTACCATAGGCATGCTATGTATGTGAGATGTTGGAATGTTTGTTATCTACTCATGTTTATGAGTTGGAATATATGCTTATTCAGAGATGCACATCCTCATTAGCACATAATATAGTCATTGTGATTTATTTATTATGGATTTGGTTTTTTTTCAGGTATGCATGTTATGAACAAGGGTAAATACTATTGACACCATTGTTTGATAGATCTTTTGCCCCGGTTTTTACTGTAGCATGTGACATTATGCATCATAGTTATAAACAAACCATAATAAAAATATGTGTTATATGCATGGAAAAACTCAATTTTAATGCAAAAATAATTAACTTAGGCATATTATATGATCATTCACATCCCAAGTGTAAATATAATTAAATAAACTAAGTGTAGGAGTGAATACAAATAATCAAAACTCAAGTACAAGATATAACAAATCAAGACTTAAGTGTAACATAATGTAATAAACTACGACAGCTGAGGATAAGGGAGGCACAATAGTCATCAACCAATTAAAATCAATGAATCTAACAAATAAAACCTAAGCAAAGAACTAAAATCTAAATAATATTAGGCAAATGGTATAGGTAAGAAATAAACAAACATAAAACACCTAATTAAAGGGAGAATTGAAAGATAGAACTATCTATGAAAAAATGCAATAAAAAAATTAATCTAAGGGCCAATGTAAGAAAAAAACCAAGCTAAGGAAAATAAAACAAACAATTAATCTAAGGAAAATGAAACAAACAACTAATCTAAGGCAAATGAAATAAAAAACTAATCTAGCCATTTTGTACATGTGTAATAGAAGAGTTATGCTTGGCAAAAGGTTATCCCTAGGCTGTAGGGAAAAATGACACACGTATGATGGTATAAGAATGGAAAGGGGGAATAGAAGAATAAGGAAGGGGTGGCTGATCTGGCTCCAAATTCCCTAGGCAAATGGATATGGCTTACATAGTCCTATGGACATGAGTTCCAACATGAACTTCAAGCCGAATGTAGTTCTACTAGGAATTGGGAAGAGGGGAAAATTGATGACAAGTAAAAGAAATATTAATTGTAGAGAAAAATAGGAAGGGTATCTCAAAATGGTGAGAGGGTAAGAACAAAGGGAATTGGCACTCATAATAATTAGGCACAAGAACTCACAAAACTATGAGAGGGTAGTTTAGGCTAAAACCACACCGAAAGGTAAAAGGTGAGTGTTCATAAATGAAATAGGTTGGTAATTCATAGAATACACTATGTATATAACTTAGAATAAGAATGAACTCATAAAATGATTAGAGCATTAGACAAGATGACTCATAAAATAAAGAGAGTGTTTTTGAAATAAACCTAGAATGAAAAATGGTAAATGAAACTGACAAATGAAATTAATCACTAATACTAGATGAGCTGACCCAGGATGTTCCATGTATCTAAGTGGTAACTACATAGTCCATGTGGACCTTAGGATGATGTAGTTATTCTAGAAATGGAAAGTAAAATAATTGGGAAAGGGAACAAACAAATGGAAATGGTCATGGTTGGATAAGATCTTCTTGTTTACACCTAAAATCGCTCGCTTCATTATAGTCAACTAATATTCTTATTAGCTAAAACTAATTATACTTATCCTATTTTATTCCTCTAATTTATCCTATTTCTAGCCATAAATCTAATATCCTTCCTCCAATAATTCTCCATTTCATTTACCTTACCTATTCCCACTTCATAATTAATTTCTCTAATCATCTCATTATCTTAATCTAGTCTTAGTTATCCATTTATGGGAATTTAAAATTCTCATAACCCTATCTACCCACCTACTAACCTACACCCTAGCCTTTCCTACATCCATATGACCCTAATACTATCCTAATCCCCACATAATCCTCCATTATCTCTAAGATAAAGAAAAGTCTCTAGAACTGGAGACTTCCCTCCAAGTCTCTAGAAACCTCTATTTTTAGAGATTTCCAAGGAATTTAATATTCCTTGGAAAATTAATAAACATTGATATTTTTATCCTAAATTCAAATATAATCCCTTGATCTTCTCTCCTTTCCTCTATTAAACTAACCTCTCCCTCCACTCTCAAGCCAACTCATGAAGCCATAACAAACCATGCCAAAATTATCCTAGAATCATATAGTCAATCCTTCATCCATAATCAACAAATCCTTTTGATCAAGCTTATCATTTGATCAAGAATCTAAGTCTAAATCATATGCATTCAAGTCTTGGAAGGAGGTGACATGGAACAAAGAATTCGATAAATCTTTATCATTCTAATTTGTCTTCATAAATGCTTCCTATTAGTAGTGTGCATTTTGAGTTAAATTCATAGTGTACTCGAAATACATCTACATTTTTAGCAACCACAATTAAACATATCCATAACCAAACATCCAATCCATCATCTAAAATCCAACATCAAACATCACTTTGTCAATCTGAGTCTAATCACATGCATTCAAATCCTAGAATGGAGGTATGAGAAGACAATGAACATGTAAGAATGTTTTATTAATTTTGATTTATCTTCTCTATCCTTTTTTATTGATGTAATTGATTTTGGGTTTTATATTGTCATTTTGATAATATTTCTTGAATCTCAAATTTGGTGCACATTTTGGTGGCCACAGTGGGAGAAACCTCCATTATTTAGGCTAACAATATTTTTAGAAGCATTTTAAATGATTATAGGGCCAACTAAAAGTAAAATCAAGCACAGACTTTGAGTTTTTCATATGATTCACGAAAGTAGCGATATTGCCCTACAAGTCATGGTATTGTAGTAGTGATATTATCAACACTAATCATGGTATTGTAGCTTAGTCATTAGTGGTTAGGAATTTGAGTAGGGTTTTAGGTTTGGGCAATCCTGCTACTTCACACATAGAGGTATTGCCCTGCTAGTAGTGGTATTGTCTATTTTAGTGGTGGTATTGTGGCTTCTATTAGGAATCATGCACTCTGACATCTATTAGGCCAACTATGAAATATTTTATAGGGTAAGACATTGTCCTCTTAAGAATCAAACAAGACTATTCAAATATATCAAATGATCCCACCACTCTCGAAGTTATGACATTACCCTGCTAATAGTGGTAACATAGATTCTAGTATTGTAAGAAATAGTTGTGAAATCTATATTATCTATTATTTTTTATCACTCTGTGTTTCTATAGGTTGCTTGCCCTCTATTGTTAAAACTATGTGTAAGAAAGAAGTTAAGGGCATCACCTTTGAACAAAATGAAGCTTTTGTTTACCTTCAATAATCCCACAACTTTGGGAGTTGTGGTATTGCCCTATAAGTAGCGGTATTATCATTTCCAGTAGGTGTATTGTTTAATCATCAAAAATTGGTAAGATTCCTCCCCTATCAATCTTTGGTTCCCCATCAGTATTGCACCTAGCCTATGTTTAGCAGATAGAGAAGGATATAGAGGACTGTAAGTTTCTAAAACATTACCTTTTGGTCAAAGCATCATCTTTTGTCAATAACCCACCTTAGTAAACATTCCTTATTGTATCTTATTTGATATCATTTTGATATTTGAGCATTGGATTATAGGGGAACATTCTATTTTGTAGGGTCTATTAGGATTGAAAGAAGCTATTGATACCCCATTTATGTTTATTTGGTTAAAACGTATAATACTGTTACTTCAATAATTGTGAGATTGCCTAATAAATAGTAAGATTGTCATTCAGAGTAGCGATATTATAAGATATCATATTTAGGATCGATTAGGCTTCTTATAGTGCTTTGATTATCATTAATTGTATTAAAAATAAGGCCCTATAATTATTTTATAATTTTTATACTTTTATAGACTTATTACGATAAAAAGGCATAATTAGTTTAAGCTTTACAATATCACTATTCAAATCTGGTCTTAAGTTGTGGTTTTGTTGATTCCATTAGTAGTATTGAAGATTATCTCATCATTCGTTTCTAGTGGTATTGCATCCTAGTAGTAGGATTGACTATTATGGTTGTGATATAACCCTATGTACTTACGAGATTTTATAATTTAGATAACTAATTTTTTTTGCAGGTCTTGGAGGACTTTTTAAGGCACCCCTATTGATTTTCTAAGTTTTGTGTTTGTAAGGAGGGTTGCTATTTTTTGATTTTATCTTACATTTCATTATCTTGATCATTAATTTTAGTATATCATTATCTTTCTACTTTCTTGTAAACACTTGTGTGTGTATATATCTTTGATTTCTCTTTGTATTTATTGATTTGTCATATCATGCCAAACACATATAGGTAATTAGAATAGTTAATTAATCATATATTATGATTGCCTATTTATTACCCCTTCCCCTAAGATAGCACATGACATGGAATTAACACCCACACATGGGCTTAGTTGATATGGGTTAGTGTTGTGGATTTCATCACCACACACTAACCAAACTCCATGTTTTAATAGAGTATAATAACCAGGGATAGCTATTGTTAAGGTAAGCAGTTGACCCCATATAGGGCATCCATGAAGGGGAAGAGTTAACTCTCTAAACCACACATTAAATAGCACCCTATATAGACTTGGGCCCCAACATACCATTGTGTATATAGGGGATGCCTTTAGAGAACTCATTTAGCATAGCATAAGACCTTTTAATCATAATAGGTGTTCCACTACCAGCATCAATAACAACACCTGAATGACCATCAAGTGTAAGCAAGGTCGAGAGGGTTCAATCAATTTCATAATGGGTCACTAGCCTGCAATGTGGACATCAAGTTACACACCCATCAGTGTACTAATCATAGGTTATAGCTTGATTTTTTGGGTGTGTGTTGTGTTAGACCCATGCTATTTGTGAGTTGAGTCAGCATTTTACCTATTTGAGCCCATCTAGGTCCTTTGTATATAAAATCTTATTTATTATATCCTCATCATTATATCATCTTATGTATATCCCACTATCCTCTTCATGTGCATTCCAAATCATTATCCTCATCTTAATCCACATCCTTATCACCTACATCTCATCTTGTACATCCTAGTCATCATTGTACATAGTCTCTTTAAATATCCTTCTCTTTGGCATACCCAATCATTCTTAGCCATACCCTTCTCCCAATCACATCTTGCATCCCTACCTAAGTCCAAATCATTACCCAATCACCATAGTCACCCCATCCTTTCCTAGTCTCACCATATCCCATTTTCCTTGGTCATCACCCCATTATCCTCTAGATCCTTGTCTAATCACTATATTATCCATCCCATCCTAATCTAACCATATCTACCCACCACTACATCCACTTTCACATTTTAACCACCATCTTATATCCATTATCTAATCGTATCATCTCCATCACAATCTTAGTCTAACCATATCCCCCTATCATTGATCATCCTAATCATCATTATTGTATATCTTAATCTCATCCTCTTATACATAATTTATTCTCTTGTACATTCTTACCTAATCCATTCATTACTATTCACACCCCTTTCTATCACCTATATCATATACATTTTCATCCAATCATCCTTTGTACTTATCATCTAGTATATCTTCGATATCATACTATTATGCATCCTTTTATTATCCTATCATATCCATAATATGACCTTATCTTCATCCCATTTTTATTCATACCCTCATCATCTATATACCCAAATATATCTTATTTCCTTACCCAAGTCTTCATCATTAAATACCTATCTTCACCTTGTAATTATCATTTTTCTCTTGTACATAAACCCACTCATCAATAGTCATCCTTTCATCAATAATCATATTGTAAATCCTAGTCTCATCCCCTTATACATATCTTTGTTCTCTTGAATATCCTTTTAGTCACATCTTAATTACATCCTAATCATACCTCATTATCTACACCTTGTCCTAAATCCACCTCATTATCCCATCTCATTATTCTATCACCTATTATGTATATCCCATCTATCATCTCATCCTAGTCAAACCATATACACCTATCATTATTCAATCACACTACTTCCTAATCACATCTTGTATACCCTAATCTCATCCTCTTATTCATCATTTATTCTCTTGTAAATTCTACTAGACTCCCATATTAGTCACATTCATCCATCATCCTAGTCACACCTTGTCATAAGACCACCTCATCCATAATCAATCACACCTCAATTTGACCTTGCCTTATCCATCAATCACATCATAGTCTTGAATATTCCCATATCATATTATATCCTAAGTCTACCTCATTTATATTCCTAATCATCCCCATATCATCTTGTCTCATTATCCAATCACCTTATATATTCTTGTCTTTCCTTATTTTGCATAAGTTGTTCCCTTGTACATACTTTTAATTGCATTAAATCATTAGACCATACATCATTATTCATCCCCTAATCATTTCCTAATCATACCTTATCATCTATATCTTATCTTAAATCTATACCTGGTCATTTTTCTTGACCTTGCCTTCATCACCTATATAGTCATCACCTCATCTTATCCTAGTGGGATTTTTGGTCACATATGGGTCTAAGCCATCCACCTTTCATTTCCCCCTTATAATTTCATCATCACCTATCATCATATTTATCCTTACTCTAGTGTTTTAATGATCTTCATCACATCATCACCTACCATGCCATCTTGAGCACAATTAGTCTAAGGTCTTGAGCTAATTCTATCATCCTAATCCTCATATCATCTTATTCGCCTATCATCTTATGACTATTATATCATCCTAATCCACTTGGTTGAATCTCATATCATAATAGATAGCTTGTTATCATCTTGTCACTTTGTTGATCTCAATCTAGTAACCCATCAACTATCAATCATCCCTAGTCCAAGTCATCTTTCCTTATTCATTACTAGCACCCATCATATCATCCTCTTTCTAGTTTAAATCTAGGCACCCATAAAAATACTTCAATCCTTTTTCTAGATTAACAACTAGGCATTGTTGATAAGTTGTTATCACCTATTGCACTATCAGTCTAAAATTTGATCATAGTCCTTAATCCATTTGTCTATCTCATCTCCATTATTACCTATCATACCAACTCCATCCTTTTGATTTATTTTGTTTAAGAACCTTATCCAACATTTATCCTACCTACATCATCCATCACTTATCAACAATTTCCATTGAACTAGACCCCACTTTTATTGACCAATACATACATGAAAATAAGGATGACATCATTTTATGGCTCATTATGATGGGTGTACCACTTCCCAAAGGTGTTGATCCCCTCAACTCATTGCACCTCCCATCTAAGCCATATCATGTGAATCTCATACCAATCCTCCATCTGCTAGTCATAAACAATCAACTTCCCATTCCCATACTAGCAAAGTGAATCCAATCTTGGCCACCTCAAATCCTTTGACCTAGTCATATCTACAACCATCTAATCATAAGCCCAATACTTTCACATCCAAGTCCCAAAGAGAAGAAGGGTCTTATACTCCCCTTCCCATAACATTGGAAGCCATTTTTAAATAATTAGTTACCACCAACATGATGGTATATTTTCTTATCTGACATCTTGATCTTATTAAGCCTATGCCCTCTTGGTATAATGAAAACCAATATTGTTTATACCCTCAAACCTGGGGGCATACCATTAAATAATGTCAACCTTTTAAATATTTTTTCTAGGACCTCATTGACCATGGTGACATAATAATTGATAAATAACCAAATGAGTCTCCATCCCTAGGTGAAAAAGAAGAGGAATTCTAAGATCCACTTTCCAATCATGATCAAGCCCTTCCCTCTCCAATCTACGTTTAAGACACCACTCCCATCCTTGATAAACCCTCAATCAAACCTGAGTCCATTCCCCATGATCCTAATCTTCCCATCTCTCATGAAACCTTTCATGACCTTCTCCTTGAATCTATCATTCCTCCATCATCTCCCTCTTACCCATCATATCAAATCCCCCATGTTGAGATGTTAATTGTAGACAAGCACTTTCTTACTAGCATCATTGTATATTATTCATTAGAGTCAATTTTAAGGACAACATCTGAGGTCTTATCTTCTATGGGATCATGTTAAATAGATACATCCACATTAGATTCCTCACTAAAAACATCATCCTTCATTGATGTTGGTAATGTTTGTCTTTTAGTGGATACATATAATCCAGATACTTCAAATTCATTACCACACATATATCTTGAGCCCATTCTAGATGATGACATCATAAATGTGTTTTTGCAAGCTTTATCTATCGAAGATTATTAGAGTGAGTCTAATCCTTTTTTGGATGTAGCTAGAATTAGTGATCCTTTTGATGATCTTGAGGAGATTTTCATTAATTTTGAAACTAGGTCTCCTAAGAACCCTTATAAAGACTATGTTGCCCCATCATCACCCATTGACCTCATTATACCATCTCCATCACCTTCATCCACTATTGACCCTTTTCTCCTTATTAGTTATCACTTAATCATCTCCCTCCATAAGGACGAATAGGATCATGCATCATTGGGCCCTTCCTCAAGAAATATAATGTGTGACAAAAATCTAAAGGTTTAAGACAATTTATTAAAAGTCATAAATCATAATCAAATAATCTTTGATCCTTTTAGTCAAAGTCAAGAAGAATAAAATCCTTGACCTAATCCAAAAGCATCTCTCCCTAGTGAATCTTGTAAACTGGTACTAAGAGACTATCAAAATAAAAATCATCATAATATTCCAAGTCAAGAGTCAATCTCCTCCTGTGAAGCCCAAAATTAGGCACTAGGGGTTAGTCAAAATCAAATACAGTCAAATGTTCAAAATCATATGGCCGATCATATATCAAATGATCAAATCAAAGATGAAACATAAATTTAAAGTGTCTTGTATCTTCTAAATTCTTTTATCACTTGGAACTAATCAAATGAAGCATGTCCCACATCTCTAATGATGTATGTGACTACTAGTCCTAATCATCCATCATCCATCACACCATCATATCCCAATCCTATCATCCATTCAAATCCCATACATCCCCATCAACATCTAATCACATCCATACCTCACATCACCTCCCCAAGAAACATTATCTCTCCTAGGGGAAATGATGATA
Organism: Torreya grandis; assembly: GCA_037957365.1. NCBI lineage: Eukaryota > Viridiplantae > Streptophyta > Pinopsida > Cupressales > Taxaceae > Torreya > Torreya grandis. Next base: position 174,058 of record JARHVA010005718.1, read on the forward strand.
CCTAGTTTAGGTATCTAGAGGGGTTACCATCAAGAATCACTAAAGGCCACCAGAACATATAGGTATATACCATCCATCATAGAACCAATGTTGAGTAAATAATCCATTCAACATCCACACCTTGCATCTCATCCATCATCCAATAAATTGAGATGCCTAATAAAGTCTAAACAGTCCAAAAAATAAAAAAAAATTCATTCATCCAATGGCGAAAACTAGTCTTCTAGTGCCTTGGGTAAGTACCATGATGAAAATTGGTTTTTGACATCATGGAAGAATAATTTATTTTATGCATTATTCCTTGAAACTTGGGGGAAAATCCATCCATACTTATCATATTTCATTTCAACCTTGTCTATCCCTTGATCCATTGTTCCTCCCCATCATCTACCATCATATCGTGCATCCTCTCTTCTTCTTGACCTTCATAAGTAAGTCAAAGGTGTATTGATGATATCCTTGAACCATATTAGCATATCTTCTAATAGACACTCAAAAAAATAACCATTTGGTTCCTTCATGATGTAGTCATTGGCTCTCCCTAGTTCATTCATCCTTGGTCCCCATCATTGACATCCTTTGTCATCCCATCCATCATCCCTCCATCCTTTTCTTGGTTGCTAGGATTGGTATTCCCTTTTCTAGCCACCCCATTTGTATAATGTACATACATATCCCAAAAATCCCTAAAAATTGAAAAATGTCAAAAACCCTAAAAATCATAAAATTTGAAAAAAACTAAAATAGTCCATTGTGTCTTGTCTTATGCCTAATCCCTTAGCCACATCCATCTCCATACATCTCATATTTTCCTATCCATCCCATCTTTAGGTACCCCATTTAGTCTTTAAACTTAATCTAAGTGGTCACCCATCATTCCATCATCCATTTGAATAAGTATTATTGGCATACATCACCTTTTCAAAGAATTTAATATGGCACTTATCACTTCCTATCAGGGCCTTTTCATACATGGAACCCATCCAACTACCCTTTGCTAGTATGAAAGTTACTTTATCCCATCACTATCCTTATCATTACCTCTTCATGTCTAGAACCCATAATTTGATCACATTATCATCTCCTAATATCCTTATTAGATTGAATCCTTGTATGGCCTTGTCTATTGGTAGTCCTTGGTCATCACTTATTTAATCATATTCCTTTACCACTTTTTGATTCAATTTTGAGACCAAATTAGTAATCAAAGACCCATATGATGTCATCCATCCTTCTATCCTAAACTAAGGGCAACACTTCATATTAATCCTTATCCTTGTCATTAGTCATATTCACATCCAAGTCCATCCTAAGTCCACAATCCCATCATCTAATCACTCATCCTATCATTAGGTAAGACATTATGACACTGCATGTAGACACTTTTGTGTGTGTTACTTGTTTTTTCTATTTGTCTTGTTTGCATATCATGTATATATCATTTTTGTCACATGTTTCTTGTGTCTCTTTTTGTCTATTAGGCAATGAATATGGATGCTAGAGGACACCAAAAGTACCCTTGAGGATGAAAAGTTTGACACTTGCCTATGCACTTTGGTAAAATGCCCTTTTGGTCATGTATATATCATGGGGAATCTTGTCAAGTGCTCTATTTTGGATAATTTAGACTATGATGAGAATTATGGCATTATGATGGCTTAATCACTAACACCCTCATCATTCCTCTAATCATCTTAGTATCCTTAATCTAATCTTTTTGACTCATATAGCTAGCATCCCATCTTTCTTCCTTCTCATCTTCCTCTCATCATCTAAATCATATCCTTGAATCACTAACAAACTCTAATCATCCTCATCTTCATCACTTTATAATCATTACTCATCATCATATTCATCCTCTAATCAATCATTGTCATCATCTCCTAGTTATAACTACATCGGCTTGAGGTCTTTTTAGACTATGTAGGCAACACTTAGCCACTTTTATAGTGCCCAAGTATAGCTCAACCACTATCTCTATCATCATACTCATCCCCCATTCCTTTGGTCACTTGACTCTATCACTTATTCTCTATCATCACATACATCATATCCATTGATTTATCTTTGAGCTATACCCATCATTAATCTAATCAAATCATCAATCTTATCCTAGCTTAAATCTCTTGCTTTCATGCATACTTTCTTTGGATACATCCAAAGATTTCAACTTTTTAATCCTATCATCATCTTGTTGTGGTTGATTCCTCTTTGGGATGTGTCAACAACTATAATACCCATCATCTCTATTCCCTATGCATGTGTCCTTGCTAGGGGCATTGTTATCAATTTTTAACTCATTGGTCAAGTCAAATTATTCTTCTTTATCTTCTATCCCACATCTGGCATCCCATCCCCTCATATTTCTATCGTATCCCACCCCTTGTTTCTTTTTTCAAATGGCCATCCGGCTCATTATTCCCCACATGTCTCCTCAAGGGGGCATCATATCCTTTGACATTCATCCATGACATGGTTTTTATTTGAAATACCATTACTCCTTCCACTTTTCTCCACTCACAATGCCCTTTTAAAGAGGGGCAAAATGTATGAACCTAAAATCACTCACTTCATTATAGTTGACTAATATTCTAATTAGCCAACACTAATTCCACTTATCCTATTTTATTCCCCTAATTTATCCTATTTCTAGCCATAAATCTAATATCCTTCCTCCAACAATTATCCATTTAATTAACCTTACCCATTTCCGCTTCATAATTAATTCCCCTAATCATCTCATTATCCTAATCTAATCTTAGTTATCCATTTATGGGAATTTAAAATTCCCATAACCCCACCTACCCACCTACTAACCTACACCCTAGCCTTTCCTACATCCCTATGACCCTAATCCTATCCTAATCCCCACCTAATCCTCCTTAACACTAAGATAATGGATAAGTCTATAGAATTGGAGACTTCCCTCCAAGTCTCTAGAAACCTCTATTTCTAGAGGTTTCTAAAGAATTTAATATTCCTTGGAAAATTACTAACCATCGATATTATTCTCCTAAACTCAAATAGAAGCCCTTGATCTTCCCTCATTTCCTATATTTAACTAACCTCTCCCTCTACTCTCAAGCCAACTCATAAAGCCATAACAAAACCATGCCAAAATTATCCTAGAATCATATAGTCAATCCATCATCCACAAGAAACAATTTTTTTTTATCACGCCATAATTTGGTCAAAAATATGAGTGTAAATCATATGGATTCAAGTCCTAGAAGGAGGTGACATGGAGAAAGGAATTCTCTAAAACTTTATCATTCTCATTTGTCTTCATAAATCCTTCCTATTAAGAAGTGTGCATTTTGAGTTTCAGATTAAGCTTGTTAAATTCATAGTGTACTCAAAATGCATATACATTTTTTGTGACCACAATCAAACATAATCATAATCAAACATCTAATCCAACATACAAAATCCAACATCAACCATTAATTTATCAATCTGAGTCTAATCACATGCATTTAAATCCTAGAATGGAGGCATTCAAAGATAAGGAACATGGTAAGAATGTTTTATTAGTTCTGATTTATCTTCTCTATCATTTCCTATCAGTGTCATTGATTTTGGGTTTTATATTGTCATTTTGATAATATTACTTGAATATCCTTTTATTCACATCGTAATTACATCCTAATCATACCTCATTATCTACACCTTGTCTTCAATCCACCTCATTACCCCATCTCATTATTCGATCACCTATTATTTATATCCCATCTATCATCTCATCCTGTCAAACCATATACACCTATCATTAGTCAATCACCCTACTTCCTAATCACATCTTGTATATCCTAATCTCATTATCTTGTAAATCATTTATTCTCTTGTAAATTATACTATAATCCCATATTAGTTACATTCATCCATCATCCTAGTCACACGTTGTCATAAGATAACCTCATCCATAATCAATCACACCTCACTTTGACCTTGCCTTATCCATCAATCACACCATAGTATTGAATATTCCCATATCATATTCTATCCTAAGTCTACCTCATATATAATCCTAATCATCCCCATATCATCTTGTCTCATTATCCCATCACCTTGTATATTTTTATTTTTCCTTCTTATACATAAATCATTCCCTTATACATCCTTTTAATCACATCACATAATTAGACCATACATCATTATTTATCTCTTAATCACATCCTAATCATACCTTATCATCCACATCTTATTTTAAATCCATACCTAGTCACTTGTCTTAACCTTGCCTTTATCACCCATACAATCATCACCTCATCTTATCCTAGTGGGATTTTTGGTCACACGCGGGTCTAAACCATCCACCTTTTATTTCCCCCTTATAATTTCATCATCGCCTATCATCACACTTATCCTTACTCAATTGTCTTAATCATCTTCATCACATCATCACCTACCATCCCATCTTGAGTATAATTAGTCTATGGTCTTGAGCTAATCCTATCATCCTAATCCTCATATCATATTATTTGCCTATCATCTTATCAACATTATATCATCCTAATCCACTTGGTCAAATCTCATATCATAATAAATAACTTGTTAGCATCTAGTCACTTTTTTAGTCTCAATCTAGCAAGCCATAAACTATCAATCATCCCTAGTCCAAGTCATCTTGCCTTATCCATTACTAACACCCATCATATCATCCTATTTCTAGTTTAAATCTAGGCACCCATAAAAATCCTTCAATATTTTAGCTAGCTTGACAACTAGGCATTGTTGATAAGTTGTTAGCACCTATTACACTATCAGTCTGACATTTGATCATAATCCTTAATTCATTAGTCTATCTCATATCCATTATTACCTATCATACCAGATCAGTCCTTTTGATATATTTTATTCAATAACCTTATCCAATCCTTATCCTACCTACATCATTCATCATCTATCAACCATTGCCATGGAACTAGACCCCACATTCATTGACCAATATATACATGACAACAAAGATGACATTATTTTATGGCTCATTATGATGGGTGTACCACTTCCCAAAGGTGTTGATCCCCTTCAGCTCATTATACCTCTTGTCCAAGCCTCATCATGTGAATCCTATATGAATCCTCCATCTACTAGTCATAAACCATCAACTTCCCATTCCCATACTAGTAAAGGGAATCCAATCTTGGCCACCTTGAATCCTTTGACTGAGTCATATCTACACCATATAATCATAAGTCCAATGCTTCCACATCCAAGGCCTAAAGAGAATTGAGTTCTTATAATCCCCTTCCCATAACATTGGAATCCCTTTTTAAACAACTAGTCACCACCAACATGATGGTCTATCTACTTATCTGACATCTTGATCCTATTAAGCCTATGCCCTCTTGGTATTATGAAAACCAATATTGTCTATACCATCAAACCTGGGGGAATATCATTAATTGATGTCAACCTTTTAAATATTTTATCTAGGACCTCATTGACCATGGTGACATAATAATTGATAAAGAACAAGATGAGTCTCCATCCCTGGGTAAACAAAAAGAGGAATGCCAAGATCCACTTTTCAGTCATGATCAAACCCTTCCCTTCCAAGCTAAGGTCAAAACACCACTCCCATCCTTGAAAAATACTCCATCAAAGTTGATTCCATTCCCCATGATCGTAATCTTCCCATCTCTCATGAACCCTTTCATGACCCTCTCCTTGAATCCATCATTCCTCCATCATCTCCCTCTTACCCATCATATCAAATCCCCCATGATGAGAGGTCAATTATGGACAAGCACTCTCCTAATATAAACATTACATCTTGTGCATTAGAGTTAGTTTTAAGGACAAAATGTGAGGTCTTATATTCTATGGAATCATGTTCCACACCTACATCCACATTAGATTCCTCACCAAAAACATCATCCTTCATTGATGTTGATAATGATTATCTTTTAGAGGATACATATAATCTAGATATTTTTGATTCATTACCATGCATATATTTTGATCCCATTGTCTATGATGACATCATAAATGAGTTCTTTCAAGCTTTATCTATCAAATATTATTAGAGTGAGTTTGATCCAGTTTTGGATGTAGCTAGCCCTAGTGGTCCTTTTGATTATCTTGAGGAGATTTTCTCCAATGTTGAAATTGGGTCTCTTAAGAACCCCTATGAAGACTATGCTACCCCATCATCACCCATTTACCTCATTATACCATCTCCATCACCTTCATCCACTATTGACCCTTTTCTACCTATCAATGATCACTTAATCACCTCCCTCCATAAGGTTGAATAAGATCATGCATCATTGGACCCTTCCTCAATAAATATAATGTGTGCCACAAATATAAAGGTCCAATACAATATTCTAAAAGTTATAAATCATAATCAAATAATATTTGATCCTATTAGTCAAAGTCAAGAAGAATAAAATCATCAACCTAATCCAAAAGCATCTTTCCCTAGTGAAGCTCGTAAACTGGTACTAGGAGACTATCAAAATCAAAATCATCATAATATTCCAAGTCAAGAGTAAATCTCCTCTTATGAATCCCAAAATTAGGCACCAAGGGGTAGTCAAAATCAAATATAGTCAAATGTTCAAAATCATATGGCTGATCATACGTCAAATGATCAAATCAAAGATGAACCATAAAGTTAAAGTGTCTTGTATCTTCTAAAGTCTTTTATCACTTGGCACCAATCAAATGAAGCATGTCCCACATATCCAATGATGTATGTGACTACTAGTCCTAATCATCCATCACACCATCATATCCCAATCCTATCATCCATTCAAATCCCATACATCCCCATCATCTCCCTAAGAAGCATTATCTCTCTTAGGGGCAATGATGATACCTCATCTAGATATCTAGACTAGTCACCTTCAAGAATCACTAAAGGCCACTATAACATCTAGGCATCTACCATCCATCATAGAACTAGTTTTGGCTAAATAATCCATTAAACATCTACACCTTGCATCTCATCCATCTTATAATAAATCAATATGCCCAATAAAGTCCAAAAAGTCCCAAAAAAAAATCTTTCATCTAATGGTGAAAACTAGTCTTCTAGTGCTTTGGGCAAGTACCATGATGAAAACTAGTTTCTAGCATCATGGTATAATAATATATTATCCATATTATTCCTTGACACTTGGGGGAAAATCCATCCATACTTGTCATATAACTTGTCAAACTTGTCTATCCCTTGATCCATTGTTCCTCCCCATCATCCACCATCATATCATGCATTCTCTCTTCTTATTGACATTCATAAACAAGTATAAGGTGTTTTGATGAATATCCTTGAACCGTCTTAGCATATCCTCCAATGGACACTCAGGAAAATAACCATCTAGTTCCTTCATGATGTGATCATTAGCTTTCCCTAGTTCATTCATCCTTGGTCTCCATCATTGACATCCTTTGTCATCTCATCTATCATCCCTCTATCCCTCTCTTGAATGCTAGGATTGGTATTCCATTTGCTAGTCACCCCATTTGCATAATGTACATACATATCCCAAAAATCCCTAAAAATTGAAAAATGTCAAAAAACTTAAAAATCATAAAATTTGAAAAAAACCAAAATAGTCCATTGTGTCTTTTCTTATGCCTAATCCCTTAGTCGCATCCATCTCCATCCATCTCCTATCTTCCTATCCATCCCATTTTTAGGTACCACAATTAGTCTTTGAACCTGATTTAAGTGGTCACCCATCATTCTATCATCCTTTTGGCTAAGTATTATTGGCATACATCACCTTGTCAAAGAATTTAATTTGACACCCATCACTTCTATCAAGACCTTTTCATACCTAACACCCATCTAACTACCCTTTGATCATATGAAAGGTACTTGATCCCATCACTATCCTTATCATTGCCTCTTCATATCTAGCACCCATCTAATTAATTTTGCTAGTATGAAAGGTATTTGATCCCATTATCATCTCCTAATCTCCTTTCTAGATTGAATCCTTGTAGGTCCTTGTATATTGGTAATTCTTGGTCATCACTTATTTAATCATCTTATTTTACCAATTTTTGATTTGATTTTGAGACCAAATCAGTATTTAAAGACCCCTTACATGTCATCCATCCTTCTATCCTAAACTAAGGGCAACACTTTATCTTAATCCTTATCATTTTCATTAGTCCAATTCACATCCAAGTCCATCCTAAGTCCATAATCCTATCATCCAATCACTCATCTTATCATTAGGTAAGACATTATGACACTGCATGTAGATACTTATGTGTGTGTGTTACTTGTTTGGTCTATTTGTCTTGTTTGTATATCATGTATATATCATGTTTGTCTCATGTTTTTGTGTCTTTTTTTGTATATTAGGCAATAAATAGGGATGCTAGAGGACACCAAAAGTGCCCTCGATGATGTAGAGTTCAACCCTTGCCTATGCACTTTAGCACAATGCCCTTTTGGTCATGTCTATATCATGGGGAATCTTATCAAGTGCTATATTTTGGATCATTTAAACTATGATGAGCATTATGGCATTGTGATGGCTTGATCACCAACACCCTCATCATTCCTCTAATCATCTCATTATCCTTAATCTAATCCTCTTGACTCATCCAGCTAGCATCCCATCTTTTATCCTTATCATCCTCATCTCATCATCCAAAACATATTATTAAATTAATAACAAACTCTTATCATCCTCATCTTCATTAATTTATAATCATTAATCATCATCATATTCATCCTCTAATCAATCATTGTCATCATCTCCTAGTTATAACTACATCATCTTGAGGTCTTTTCAAACTATGTAGGCAAAACTTGGACACTTTTTTATTTCCCAAGGATAGCTCAACCACTATATCTATCATCTATCCTCATCCCCCACTCTATTGGTCACTTGACTCTATCACTTATTCTCTATCATCACATACATCATATTGATTGATTTAGCTTTGAGCCACACCCATCCTTAATCTAATCTAATCATTAGTCTTATCCTAGCCTAAAGCTCTCCCTTGCATGTGTCCTTGCTTAGGATACATCCAAAGATTTCAACCTTTTAATCTTGTCATCATCTTGTTGCATTTGATTCCTCCTTGGGATGTGTCAACCACCATAAAACCCATCATCTCTATTCCCTATGAATGTGTCCTTGTCAGGGGTATTGTTATCAATTTGTAGGTCATTGCTCAAGTTGAATTCTTCTTCTTTATCTTCTATCTCACATCTGGCATCCCATTCCCTCATCTTTCCATCGTATCCCACCCCTTGTTTCTTCTTTTGAGTGGCCATCTGACTCATTCTTCCCCATATGTCCCCTCGAGGGGGTATCATATCCACTAACATCATTTACTAACATTCATCCATGACATGGTTTTTATTTGAAATACCATTACTCCTTCCAATTTTCTCCACTCATAATTCCATTTCAAAGAGGGGAAAAATGTATACACCTAAAGTCATCCTCTTCATTATAGTCGACTAATATTCCTATTAGTTGACACTAATTTCACTTATCCTATTTTATTCCTCTAATTTATCCTATTTCTAGCCATAATCTAATATCCTTCATCTAATAATTATCCATTTTATTAACCTTACCCTTTCCCACTCATAATTAATTCCCCTAATCATCTCATTATCCTAATCTAATCCTAGTTATCCATTTATGGGAATTTAAAATTCTCATAACCCCACCTACCCACCTACTAACCTACACCCTATCCTTTCCTAGATCCTTATGACCCTAATCCTATCCTAATCCCCACCTAATCCTCCATTATATCTAAGATAATGGAGAAGTCTCTAGAATTGGAGACTTCCCTTCAAGTCTCTAGAAACCTTTATTTTTAGAGGTTTCTAAGGAATTTAATATTCCTTGGAAAATTACTAACCATTGATATTATTATCCTAAATTAAAATATAAGCCCTTGATCTTCCCTCCTTTCCTCTATTTAACTAACCTCTCCCTCCACTCTTAATCCAACTCATGAATCCATAACAAAACCATGCCAAAATTATCCTAGAGTCATATAGTCAATCCTTAATCCACAATCAAAAAATCATTTTGATCAAGCTATCATTTGGTCAATAGTTTGAGTTTAAATCATATGCATTCAAGTCCTATAAGGATGTGACATGGAGCATGGAATTCGGTAAATCTTTATCATTTTTATTTTTTTACATAAATCCTTCTTATTGGGTAGTGTGCATTTTGAGTTTTGGATTTAGCTTGTTAAATTCCTAGTGTACTCAAAATACATCTAATTTTTTGGCAACCACAATCAAACATAACCATAATCAAAGATCTAATCCATCATCCAAAATCCAACATCAAGCATCACTTTGTCAATCTGAGCCTAATCACATGCATTCTACTCCTACAATGGAGGCATGAAAAGATGAGCATGGTAAGAATGTTTTATTAGTTCTGATTTATCTTTTCTATCTTTTGCTATTGGTGTAATTCATTTTAGGTTTTGCATTGTCATTTTGATAATATTGCTTGAATCCTAAATTTGGTGCATACTTCCCACCTAATAAATGTGATAACAGTATTGGCGAATAAGGTGATAAAGGATCCAATATTTTTATGGCTTAATATCACTCATGGAGTTTTTAATCCTTGCTTCAAATTGTTTGATTTTTAGTTTGTTTTAAGGATTTTCATATTTTTAGGCTTTTTAGCATCTCAACTCAATGGAAGATTATGACATATAAAATAGGTTAACTCACCAAATGATTATAAAATTGGCTTATGTTGCTCTCAAAATGGTGAGAACATTACTTAGGTTACTATCAAAATGGTAAGAGCGTGGCTTAGGTTGCTCAAAAAGTAGTGAGAGCATGGCTTAGGTTTCTCACAAAATAGTGAGAATGTGGCTTAGGGTGCTCTCAAAATGGTGAGAATGTGGCTTAGATTGCTCATAAAATTATGAGAGAATGGGATTAGGGGTGGCGAAGGTAACCTTAAAAAGATACAGAGTGTTGCTTACATAGTACAAATGGATCTCAAGCCATTGTAGTTCACCCTATAATGAGGAATCTAACTAAGTAAAAAAAAAGATTTATAATATAAAAAAACACAAGTATAACAATATGGCAAGTTATAATGGTACAAATATTCTCAAAAGTGAAGGATGCAATTTCTAGGCTCACTATAATAATGCTTGAAGAGGACTACCATTTCAAATAATACATGCATCAGTCCCAAGTTTGAATCATCTACTAAAATTTCATCTGAACCCAACTATTGATATTGTCTAAAGTTCCAATGGATTAGAAGCAAGATCAAAAGAGGGACATGATGTTAGAACCTAAGGTAAAATAGGAAAAGGCACTACAATAAATGGATACAACATGGTATGAAGGTATGGTTATGACACAAATTAAATGATCCTCATAGATAATACTCCAAGTCACTCAAGTGAAAAAGTACTTGAGGTGTGTTATGTTCATCAGATCATCAAGTTATTCTCCTTCTGGTGTAGCCAACTTGTATGCCCTATAACCATAATTAGTGGTAATGATATAGTGTGCTAACTAGTTAGGATTAAACTTACCCTTTTATTGCATTTGGCATTGGTGTTTTTCTATATTTATTTAAGTAAAAGATTGACAAGATCAAATTCTATGTGCTAGACATGCTTGTTGTATTAACCATGCAATCGGTTTTGACATGCTTGAAGGCTATTCAAGGCCACCATTCATTTTTTGTCCAATAATTATAGCTCTAATAAATGAGCTACTCTATAATCCTCATCATCAAGGATATTATTTAGTAAAATTGAAAGAGAAAGAAACTTGACTTTGATAGGAAGGATGGCCTTAGTACCATAAACTAGGGAATAGGGTTTGGCTCCCATTGGAGTGTAGAAATTGGTTCAGTAAGCTCAAAGGGCACATAAAAGTTGCAAGTGCCAATCATGGCCAGTGTCATTGATAATATTTTCTAGGATCTTTACAATGGTCTTGTTAGATGCCTCTGCTTAGCCATTGCCTTGTGGGAAGTATGGAGTGGAAAAATGTTAAGTAATATATATTCAACACAAAGGGATTTTATGTCCTTATTTTTGAATGAACCACCATTATTAGATATAATGTTGGAGGGAATACCATAACAACAGATGAGGTGATTGAAAATGAATTTGGATATTTATTTGTCGATCACATAAGTTAGGGGAATGGCTTCCACCCACTTAGTGAATTACTCTATGGTGGCAAAGATATGTTTATGGCCATCTAAAGAGGTAGGGTTAATCTTTATTGTAAGGTTGAGTCCCCACATTGAAAATGACCATGATATGTTAAATAGTTTAAGTGCTTGATTTGGATCATGTATCAAATTAGCATGCTTCTAGCATTGTACACACCTTTTAACATATGTAGTGTCATTGGCTTCCATGGTTGGACAATAATAACCATTACATAGTAAACTTTTGGTAAGAATGGCCCTACTAGTGTGGGACCCAAAAACCCCTTTGTGAACTTCCCTAAATGCTAATCCAGATTCTGTCAAGGTTAATCAATGAAGTAAAGTTCCAACAAAGCTTCTACGATAAAGTGTGGGTCCAAGTAATGTATAACAAGAGGCTTGGTGAATGAAGACATTTTACTTTTTATGACATAGCTTAGGTGGGATGGTCTGGTTGTGAAAGTAATCATATAGTTAAATATACCAAGAATAACTGGAACCAATAATATCATAAATCATCTCAACGATCTAAGGTTTATGACTAAGTGCTAGCAGATGTTCAACAAGAAATTGATAATCTCTAGCCTTATTTGTGATCTGGATCATAGAACCAATTGTGGCCATAACCTTTATTATTTTGTTATTATCCCAAGGTATCTAATCAAATTGAAGGTAAGTAATTTTTTTTGGATAGTATCTACCATATTTTTATAAGGCACAAGTTTCTCATCCTTGGTCTAAAATTGGATGTAACCTGATTGATGATAAGCTAAGAATATCCATGAACTATTAAATGTTGTATATTCCATTGTATCACTAAACAATGTCTAGTAATGAGTGCTTCATATTCATCCATGTTATTAGTCAAAGGAAAAATGAAAGGACTTGGGAATAAGGTCACCTTATAGTGTTATGAATATAATTCCTACTCTTGATCCATAAGACATGAAGGAACCATCAAAATAAAGTGTATATTTATATTATTTAGGAGGTGTTTTTTCTATGGTCATGATGGACTTATCTAGAAACCCAAAAGTGAATGGTTGAGTGTCAGAAAGGGGAGCTTCGCTAAGATGGTCTACAAGTACCTATCCTTTGATGGAATTTTGATTAACATATTCAATCTCAAATTCACTTAAAAACATAATCCATTTAACCATGTGTCCTTGTAAAGCTATTTTCAAGATTAGATACTTTAGCGATCTATTTTGGGTATGATGATGGTTTCATTGTTAAGCATGTAGTGATACAATTTATAGGCTATAAATATCATGGATGAATAATATTTATCTATTGGTGTATAATTATGCTCATATGTGACCAATGTGAGATAGTATACAAATGTTCTTTTCCCTTCTCATCATGCTGGGCCAAAAGTGCCCCCAAGGTATTTTCAATTTTAGATAAATAGAGAAGTAATTACTTTTCTAGTGTATTTAATAATAGAATAGGCAAATTGACCAAGTATTTTTTCAATTGTTAGAAGGTTTTCTAAAAATTGACATTCCATGAGAAATTAGTGCCCTTTTTCAATAAGTGGGTAAATGGATGGCATTTATCAGCTAGTTGACAAATGAAGTGCCTAATGGACTATATCTTGCCTTGCAAACTACGGAGCTACTTCAAATAAGATGAAGGAAACATCTCGATAATGGCCTTAACCTTGGTTGGATCAAATTTAATGCCCTTATGAGAGACAATGAATCCTAGAAATTTACTTAAAGTGATGCCAAATACGCACTTTTTAGGCTTAAGTCTTACTTTGTACTCATGGAGGCATTCAAATATTTTGCACAACACCCATAAATATGATGTATTAATGTATATGGGTTAATAGAGATGCTGATATGTGCCTTAAATACCCCTTAGTTAACTATATGGGTCCAATATATTAAGAAAAATGAGTAACTTGTAGAATTAATACATTGGGTAATGGTTGGCCTACATTGGGATTAAGAGGTTACCCATCCATTATTAGTTATTAGATGTCTATATATAGAAGATGAATATCATTGTAAAGGATATAAATTAATCAATCAAGTGTTTAGTCTTTTATTTTGTAGAAGGATATTCAAGGTGTCCCCTTCGAAGTGAACTTGTGGATATACTCCTTCCTAAAGGAGTATTGTCTGGTGTTGACTTGCCATAAGGGTATTATTCTATTTATGCATATATTGAATATTTGGGCATCTTGGCACACCAACATTTATTGTGTTATGTTGATATGAAATATATTCATCATATTTTAAATATTATAAGTGTGGATCATAATAAGTGGTATTGGGGCATTGATTTGGACAAATATTATGGGTGAAAACCTAATTGTGGAAAATCACTTATATCTTGAAATATGTTACAAATTTTTGCACAATTTTTTATTAGAGATATATATTGTTTTAAGGAAGTCACAGTAAAAAAATAAGGTTTTATGATTAGTTTAGAGAGATGTTATTATTTTAGGGTTTGTAATAAAATTTTCATACCTACCTAAATTACAAGAATTTTTTATGAAATTTCTACTGACATAATATCATCATATAAGAAAGATACAATAAAAAATTGAGAATTTTTTGATAATTTTTAAGGTATTTATTAAAATTTTATGATTTTTCATATATTCACTTTAAGGGATAATTTATTTTATAAATTTTTTACCAAATTTTCACTAAAGTTCCAATATTATATAGGGAAGATATAGTCAAAATTTTGGAATATTTGATTAGTTTCTCATGAGTTATTAAAATTTTAGTTTTTATTCATTAACCCTAGTTTATGTGTGGATCATGAGGTTATATTTTTTATGGAGAAGAGGATATTGATGTTAGAGAATGGTCTATCCTTTTTAAGAAGAATTATTTTGATATAAGAACATGGAAAAATTATTTTTCCCATCATTTCAGGGGTTCAACACAACTTTGGTGGGTTCAATTGGGAGTCAAAAGATGGAATTTTTCATGGGAAGTAAAGGAACAACTTTTCATAGATTGATAGAGTATAAAATAGAAAGAAAATACATTAGAGGAAGAAAATGATGATGATGGTAATGAAGAAGATAATGGATATGATGAAGAATAAAAATTGGCAGAAGAAAATAATGATAATGAGGAAAAACATTCAAGCGATGAAGAAGAAGAAATAGAGCATAATGTTGATGATGTGAAGACTACAAATGGTGCAAACGAAAAGGTAGATTATTTACAAGAGGAAGAAGTATTAGATTATAAGGGTCTGAATAGTTGGCTCCAAATAAATAAAAGTCATTTTTTTAATTTCATGGATGTATTCAAAAGAATAAGGTCATTGTGTTCATAAACCCTAGCAACAAGTATAACTTCATCAACATGGAGGTAGATTAACATCTACATGTTTAAGCAAATAAAATTAAGGACATTTGATTAAATGATAATAATATTCAAAATTTTGAAACTTTGAATCTCCCTATGGACAAATATTCTTTGCATTCATATTTTTATGTTTTAGATATGAATGGTGTGGGTATGGTTCTTGGATATCTTTAGTTAGAGACATTAGGAACAATAAATATTAATGGGAAAAAACATTTTATGAAGTTTTGGTAAAAGAAAAGGAAGGTTACTTTATAGGATATCATATTTGGAAAATCATAGAAAACAATCAAGGTAGAGCAAGAGGAATAAATTAAATATGGTGAAAAAGAAATCAGAGAAGATTTAGATGAAAACATAAATAAAGAAACATTACAAGCAAAGAATAACATTTCATCTACTCAAGAGACAAAGGCACTACCTCATAAAAAGGTGGAAGAGGAAGAAGAAAAGGTTGATAAGGTCATAAAATTAGAACATGATACTAAGGTTAGGGTATATATACACCCACATCATCATGAGACGAATCAATCATGGAGGTATGTCAAAGAGCATAAAAGCAATAATCATTTTTCTATAAATGGAATAAGAGGAAAAATACATATGGCTACACTTGGAAGCCAAAAGATAACTAGTATGAGTAGGCATGGAATCAAAATACTAAAATAAAATATGGAACATGAAATCATTGGGGAAATCACTATGAATATGCATGGAATAAAAAGCATAATTAATATGGTCATGCATAGAATCAGAGTAGCGCAATAGAATATGGAACATTTAATCAGAGGAGGAATCATTTTTTCATGGACACCAGAGAGGTAAAACTACTATCATAAATGGAATCAAAGTAGCACAATGGAATTTGGGAACATGTTTAATAAGATATCACCTACCAAGGTCACATATGGGTGGTTGGATGATTGTGATTTAAGACAAGTGTGTAATGATCATTATTTGGTTTCTTTTTATGTTTTGGGGATGAAACATGTCAAGGAGGGAAGGAATGCTATGTACGTAGGATATGATATATTAATTTATATGAGTTGATGGAAATTTCAAAATGTATATCACACCCACATTAGTTATATATGTGGGTCCAATATAATAGGATAAATGGGTAACTTGTGGAAATAATACATTGGGTATTGGTCAGCCTACATTGGAATTAGGAGGTTACCATCCATTATTAGTTATTAGATGTCTATATATAGAAGATGAATATCATTATAAAGGATATCAATCAATTAAGTGTTGAGTCTTCTATTTGGTAGAAGGATATTAGAGGTGTCCCCATTGAATTAGAATTGTGGAGTTATTCCTTCCTAAATAAGTATTGTATGGTGTTTCCCTACCATAAGGTTATTAGTCTATTTCTACATATATTGAATATTTTAGCATCTTGGCCTACCAATATCTATTGTGTTATGTTGATCTAAATTATATTATACATATTTCAAATATTATAAGTGTGGATCATAACAATAATCTTAACAAGATATATAAAATGAAGCATAAATAACATAGTCAACAAACACAAGATGTTAAGGTACCCATGAATCTAGAGATAGTAAATCAACATCTAAGTAATCATTCTTCTAGATAATTTATAGCATACATTGATTCTATTTAGGCTCATGTGATTTTCTATAAGTCATAAGACATGACAAAAACACCATTATCAGGGTATATTTATGTACTTATACCTTAATCCCTCTTGCTTTAGGCATAACTCATGGTGTTTCCTTTAGTATTTATTTGCATTCAATTTATTATTGATTTTTTTTGGAAACAACTATCAAGTTTAATTGTAATAACTTAACCTTGATGTATTAACTTTAAAAACTGATATATAGTTGAAGTAATTTGTTTCATTTTATGTATCCAAGGTCTAGAAAGTGAAAAAATATATGATTCATTAAAATGTACCATATGAAATAAGTTTTGAGTTATATTTGAACCTATTCTAATAGGACTAACATATTAACATTTTATTTTTTATTTGATTGATCTTTGTGTGTTGGTGAAATTTATTCAAATTGTTTCTTGAACCATCCAATTAAATATGATAGTTATCAATGAGATCTTATATCTTATGTTTCAAAGTGATGCATCTATTTATAAAATGTCTAGGAATTGTGTGATAACTGATAAATAAATTATTTTAAAAATCCTTAGTGATGATATTGAATGGTCAAATTATCTCGTTGGAGATAAATTTATCATGTTACACTCTAGTAATCTCTTCAATAAAAATATTCAAGTTTCACTAAGCTTGGTGGATTTCCTATACTACTTTTGTTGAGGTAATATTATAGTTTTAAATGTTTTTAATGACATTAACTAAATTCTCAGCATCATTCTTATGTTGAAAGTAATTCTCAATGATTTTAGTATTAAAAGGTTCTTGATTGAAAACTTAAGGTCATTTCAAGTTGAATTATTTAACCCATTCTTATCTAAATGTTTGACTTCAAGGTCTTTGACAACATGGTAAATATCATGAAAATAATGTTAAGAGTTAAAGGTCACTTTAAATTTCACTATCTAGCAGTTGATAAGTTATTTTGGTCAATGTATTCTTAAAGAAAAGTACACAATCACGAACAATTTTATTTTATGATCGTTTGATTGGATATAATTTCATAAATGTTACTTTCATACCAATGTTGATTTTAAAATGGGCTAAGAAAATGTTAACTAAGGTAAATAATGTATAAAGCTACATGATATTAGAGCACATAACCAATCAAGTACATAGTATTTTAAGCTCCATGGGAAAATTATAGTTGATAATTTATCGTCATGAGAAAAATATAAATATGTGGAATAAAAGGATCTAATGTGATGAGAAGGATACCCATTTTTATAGAGCAAGTAAAGTTTAGAGATAAAAAACCTTTTAGAAATGGATATTCCAACATTTCATCATTCAAGGGTTTAGGACTATATCATTGAATATATTTCTTTTAAGATCATTGAGAAAGAGTTTTAATTTGAAGTTGTAAGTCACATAATGTATGCATCATAGAATTGATTTTAGGATTTGGAATCGAAGTGGTAGTATAATATGTTAGGATAGAATAATTTTGTAAAATAGAAGGAATAACAACATGTCTAACAAGCAGAGGAATGTTATAATTAAAAGATTATTGAGAAATAAACATGACATGATAAGGAATATAAACATGTCAGGAAATCAAAAGATGTTAAGAAGCAAAAGCAACATTTCAAGAAATAGTAAGAATGTAAGAAGCAACACATTTTGAGAATTATTTGGAAGCATATAAAATTTAATACGATTATGAGGATATTGAGAAAAATATTTATTTAAAAATTAAATTTTGATAAACAACTTATTTTGATACATTTATAAATCTAGACTGTTCACTAAGGTTGTTTGTGACATATTTCTTAATATTTTCGTTGTTCTCAACCTTATCTAGATCATCTAATTTAGTCTCATAATATTAATATTCTTCACATTCACTCACATTATCCATTTGAAATTCATTCATGCCATTATCATTCAAGGAAGGCACACCTTTTGAAACAAAAATTGTAACTTTTTAAATAGCATTAGATACACTTCTATATTCATTTTTTATTTTTTGAGCTTGACCTAGTATTAACCAAAGAAATACGATGAAATTGAGCCTATGAAACTTATATTTAATCACTTGTGATAATATACTTTTAATTCAAGCATAAAACATATACATAATATAAGTACCTTAAGGTTTGAAAAAAAATAAGAAAAAATTAACCTAGGATTTGGAATCAAGCTCAAAGAAATATAAGGCTATTGGATCTAAAAAAATGCAAAGGAAAAAACCTTAGGAAAATTAGGTAATTTTAGATTTGACATTATGTGAAATAAGATCTAATTTTAGGGGTAAGGAAAAATAAATCATGATTTCGTAAAAGCTTGAAGGAATATGTCAAGTATTTAAACATAAGAAATTTAGATCTATCATAAAATCTAGAGAGATATAACCCTATAATAGTTTTAGGAGAACTTGGGTTCAAATTTTTTTGAAATCCTAAATTGTACGCAAGAAAATATAGGTTCACCAAAATATAATATTGATGAATGGGTTTTCATTAAATTATGACATAAATACTTAATTATTTTTTAACTATATTAAATGACATGTACAAAATATTAATCAAGCCTAATAAATTAATACAAAATCTATAAGTAGGACAAACACGTAGGGTTTAGATTGACTTGATTTTATTTTACAATATGGCAATAGTCATCAAGATGTAACCCTGAAAATGCACATCCAGAAGTGGTAGTAGGTTGACCTAAAATATTGGCATTGAATAAAAATGTCTCCCATGAGCGTCCTCTCCTTTCGTGATAATATATAGTGTCTAGGACATTGCATAAAATGTAAACATGTCAAAATTGAATTGATAACTATGATATCTTGATCCTAATCTACAAAAACCTCACTCAAAATTATGTGCATTAAATTCAGCCACCTACGAAACATTTTCTTCTTCTTACCCTAATTAAGTAGTAATATCTAAAAACTTAATGAAAACAAAATATGTTTTAGGGCATGCGCTAAACCAAAGAATAGTTGAACTATATTGATATTTATTTAGGCTTTAAATTGTAACAATATCGAATAAATCAAACCTCAATTATTAGAGTAGTTCCAATAACATAAAATAAAGTGTCGAATGGAGCGTGCCTAAACATAAACTTGTGTGCTTCAATGAATACTTTAATAATTGCTTAATTTCCTCTATAATTCTTACAAGTGCTCAATAAATACATGTGAAAAATAAAATAAAATCTCTATATTTCATTCCATGTAAATAAACTACAATATTTATGTATTTATATAAAATTAAATTAAATTTAAATTTTTTATTTAAATGCTAATTGAGAAAGTAATGATTAAAAATGAAAAATATAAAACTACATAAAATAGGTGCACCTTGATAAAAAAGAAATACTAAAAACCCCTCAAAACATCTATAATGTTCCATACATAATATCGAAAACACTAAAAAACAAATAAAATATATATATATGATAATAATGTATAGAATATATCAATTACTTCAAAAAAATAAATCAATAATCGATAAGTACATAAAACTCTAAACTTGTATGATTTATAAACTAATAAACACATAACGACCATTTTCAGAGTTCTACAAAACAAAAAAAACAAAAACAAAATAAATAAAAAACAAAACACAAGAACAAAGAGAATAAAAAAACAAATGGAAAAATAAAATAAAAATTGTAGTGGTGCAAAACGGGTGTTATCCATCACCTATTGGTGCTTCAAGACAAATATTTTTGTCCGTCACATAGGTGCTCAAAATAGTAAAGAGCATACACCAAATAATTTAATTCACGACCTATATTATAGGTATGCTTTGCCATTGCCCCACAACTTAAAATTCATTACCAAAACAGAGAATACATTCACCAAAAACAAACGTTATTATTATTATTATTATTATTATATTTTTTTTTTGAGTGTAACGTCAATTGTAACAAATAAAATAAAAAAATCAAGTTTACATTTTATATATTGTCATCAACAATTTTTTTTTTAATAAAAAATTAATTATTTAATTTATTTACGAAGTAATATATAATCTAAGTAATCGATTTTGGGATTGGGACAAATACAAGGTTTAAGCATATAAAAAAATATGTTTTTGAATACAATCAATAAATTGAATTATATAGAGTTTGTTCTATATAAATGATTTACAATACATATAAGAAATGTTTAAAAATGAAGAAAATGGGATTACATAAGACGTATCACCTTGACTAAAATATGCCACAAAATCTTAAGATTGTCTATAATGTAATTCTTACATATTGCATAAAAAACTAAAGAAAATGGGAGAATGAAAAGAGAGATACAACGATAATTCATAAAATATGTCAATAATTTTTTAAATAAATAATCGATACGTATATAAACATCATGAAGTTATGAAGTTATTTTTTTAATATATTTTTTAAGTTTTTTTTTAATTTGATACGGTAATCGTTTTTGGATTGGAGCTTTGAATCAGTTTGAAATACAAACCCAAATCTTCCTTATAACAATCACCAATGACCACTATGGCCTTACTAACATCATCTGACAAGCGTCATCACAAACGACACCAACATCGCCAATGGCTCCAACCGTCCGAACATCTTCAACGGCCACCATTGATCTAGCATGCCCTTTAAGATTGAACCTAATTGAGGCTGGATACAACCAAATCTCTTAACCACTCCACCCACATCTCATTGGCTCCCTAGAGGTATTACATGGAATCACTGAATTACATAGAATGTTGATATCTTTACCTATATTTCAGAGACAAATATATAGTAGATTTACAATATTAAGCAAGCATACATCTGAATCAATTAGTTTTTTTGAATAAGTAACAACGAGTAAAAGACATCCACACCGTCAAAATTATGCAGTGTACAATTTTAACTTTAACAATTTGACTCGTTGTATCAAATATTAAAAAAAAAAAAAATCTTAATAGATAAATATAAACAACCATCATCATCACCAATCAAAATACCCCTTTTCGATTAAATTTAATACTCCTAATCATGGAGAAGAATGTGTTATACATCACCTAGTGGTGCTTCCAGAAAACAATATAATCTATTTGAAGGTTAGACACATATTTTTGTCCGCTACAGTGGTACCCAAAATAGTAAAGAGCATACACCAAATTACGACAACATGGCCACAAAACTTCCAATACATTTATGAAAATTAAAATTTATTTCCATGATTTGACTCTGACGTCAATTCCGACAGACAAATTAGCAGATCAACTTTGCATTTTATTATATTGTCATCTACCAAATAAACTTTTTGAATAATAATTTAATTCGCGAGGAAGTAATATATAACATACGCCACCGTCACATCCCAATAATTGATGTATTAAACAATTTCAAACTTTTTTTAATACATAAAAAGACGTGGGGTTCTCACATAAAATCGAGTGCCTTTTTGGTGTTATTTTTATTTTTTTGTTGGGTACTTTCGACTTATTGACGGAAATATACTCTTTTTATGTTAAAGTTTACATTTTTCAATCAAGTTTTTTTCCTTTTTTCTAATCTACTTTATTATGATTTTTCTACGACTTTTTAATGGACGAGGAGAAACAAGCTTGTGGTTAACTGTAATATGGATGGATAATTTAAATTAAATTATGATATAAATATTTAAATACAATTAATTAAGTTAAATAATATGAATAAAATAATAGAAATTTATGATTATTTATGTTCTTTTGTATTTTTATGTTTCTTTTATTAAAGTTTTTTCATCGTCATTAACGGTTGGAAATCTTACATTTTCATACATTTATTATTTTTTCCCTAAACAAAATTTTTCTCTACACAACTTCAGTTTGTATGATTCTTCCCAATTGCTTTCATTTACTTTGTGGTTTTTTCTGACTTCACCCATTGCTACCACTTCTCTGGTAGATCATTCATCTGCTCACACCCTAATTGAAGATTTAATTGCAATTTGTTGGACAAGGTAGAGTTGTGATCTAAGAAAGGGTTGGGGATTCTCTTTTTGACTCCTATGTACACTAACTAGATAGATAAATCTGGGATGATCCCGCATGTGGAATTTGGGACAAATATATTAACACCTAAAGATAGTTATTCAACTCTTGTGTCAGTGTGCCACTTCCATAAGTGTTAGCCTAGCCTTACCAATATTCACTCTTAAATCTCTAAGCACTAGAAACCCTTATTGTCCCATGAAGTCTTCATTTATCCATGCACCCAAGGATTCTTCAATTTAGTCGGTGATTTTGTGGAGGATAGAATTCACTGTCAATTTGAATTCACCCTTCAGTATTTCTCGTTTATCCAGATGATATGATGGGTCAATCATTTACTTTATTGGTGTTAATGGTGGCCGCTGCAGAATCTGCTATTGGGTTGGCCATCCCATTTATTAATTCCTAAATTCGAGGTTGCTTCTTCAAACATGTCTGTGGTCATGGGTAAGGTTGTTTTATGCATGAAATATTGGTACCCAAGCTTTGATCCTATTATAATCTTTCTTACTTTCCATGATTTTAGTTTAATTGTCTAATCTTCCCTTACAATTTTGGGACCTTATCGCCATTGGTAAATCCTTAGGGAAGATTCTTTTTGTCTCTCCTAAGATTGTCAATCCCAAACTACCTTTTCATAAATGTACATTGAATCATATCTCTCAAAAGGTTACAAGGGAAATTAGGCTCGAGGTGGGTGATCACATCTAGATTTAACCATCAGTCTATGAACATATTGCTTTAAGGTGGAGACTATGTTTCACACATGGGCATTTGGCGACTCCATGTCCAAATAAATTTCTAGCCTCTTTAGTAAGTAAGATTAAACTGGCTGGGCATACTGGTGGGAGGTTTTTGAGCCTCACCATCAATTAATAACAAATAGTTCCTTGAAAATAAAGTTAAATTTGATATTATAGGATTTAACTCTTCCCTCACAAGATATTCTAATTGGACCCTCCCCAACATTTACCTCCTTTTATTTTAAAGGTTCCACTTATTTGGTACTTGGTTCAGGGATGCATCCATCTCCATCTTTGAAGAGTGTTAGGCAGTTCACGCTGATTGTGGCTTCAGTTGATCCTCTTGTTGATGGATTGTCTCTCTGTGATGTTGGTTCCCCTCAAACTAGTATGAGCTTGAAGATTATAATGAATGGATTATGGTCTCAAACAAAAGACCTTCCTTGAAAAAGAATCCTAACTATCATATGGAGCTTATGTCTCATAATAAATTATCTATTTATTAAGCTAGCTATATGTATTATTTTAGGTTGCTTTGGAAGTTGAACCTTGTAAAATTTTTGATCTGTCTCATTTTTGGAGGGTTATTTAATTCTTTGGGTGGAGTACCTAATACAACCTCTTTTTACGTATAAAAAAACATGTGTAATGTAAAAATTTACCCAAACTAATTAATTCCATATTGAGGAGGGAAAACACACAGGGTTTAGAATTATCTAATTTTATTTTGTAATTTGGTGGTATTTGTTATAAGGTAATCATGAAAATGCATGCCCAAAATAAACAGGACCTTGACCCAAAAAATTAACGATGATTGGATAAGTCTCCCATGAACATCCTCTCATTTTTTGATGGTACAAAGAATTAGGGACTTTCTATGAAAATGTAGACATGTCAAATTTTTTTTGATGATTGTACTCTCTACTCGTAATCTCCAAAATCTCACTCAATTTTATATGCTTTGAATATGATCACTTGTAAAAAAAAATTCTTATTCTTTCCCTAACTCGGCAACAATACCTAAAAACTTGAGATTAATTTTTTGGGGGGCATACAATAAACCATAAAATAACCAAACTATAATAATATTTTTGAGGCCCCTATACGATAATTTGGTGGTATTTGTTAGAAGGTAATCATGAAAATGCATGCCCAAAATTAATAAGACCCTGACCCAGAAAATTGATGATGATTGGAGAAGTCTCCCATAAACATCCTCTCATTTCTTAATGGTATAAAGAATTGAGGACATTATAGGAAAATGTAGACATATCAAAATTTATTTGATGATTGTGCTCTCGTACTTGTAATCTCCAAAACCTCACTCAATTTTATATGCTATGAATATGATCACTTGCAAAACAAAATTCTTATTCTTTCCCTAACTTGGCAACAATACCTAAAAACTTGAGATTAATTTTTTTGGGGGCAAACAATAAACCATAACATAATCAAATTATAATAATATTTTTGAGGCCCCTATACAATAATGATATTAAAAATAACAAACCTCAATGATTCAAAAATCTCTAATAGTATGCAAACTAATGTCTTGTAGTGTGTGTCTAAATAAAAAAATTGTGAGTTTTAATGATGCTCTAATTATTGCTTGATTTCATCTAGAATAATTGTAAGTGCTACCTAGTTTATATATGGAATGCTCAATATACTTATTAATTTATTAAATATAAATGACTTAGAATCTTCAAGTATTTATAGATAAATAAAATTCAAATGAGGATGTATTGGCACCCAAACCAAGATCCAACAATCGAAAAAGTTAAAAGACCAAATAAATTTCATATGGAAAAGGGTTGGAAGGGACCATACCTATGGACCCATAGCATCCCAATGTTTCATGAAATATAAAAAATGTTTGAACACTTTAGACACAAAGCTTGAGATGGGGGAAGTGCAATAGAGAGAAAGGGACATTTGGAGGTGATAGGAGAAGGTGTGAGGACCATCAAAAGTCGATAAATGTGCCAATAAAACTTGATTTTAACACATAATTGATAAGTAAAAAAATCCTAAAATCATGCAATTTAATGACTAATAAATGCCTAGGGTAATTTTTAGGTGTCTACATGTTTCTCCACTTTATTATGTGTGAGATATATCAAAGTACAAAATAAGACATGGAGTGTATAAAAAAATATGTTTGGATATTTAGATTAGAATCTAATGTACCTACCAATCTATAAAAATATTCTTTATTTTTCTACATATGCATGAGTGAGTGTCAAATAATAGTAATGCGCTAAGATATTAAAAATGGAAAACAATGTACCAAATTCTAGTGGGAAATAAAAAAGAATCAAACACTATTAGATTCAGGTATTTATGCTATCTTAAGTATATCCCCTTATGGGAGTAGCTAAAGTAATCTTTGTAATCCTCTATTGGAAAAACTAAATAAAATATGAGCTACCAATTTTTTTCATTATATATGCCCATATAACATGTATATTAATATGAGGATTAGGATATATTTCCTTGTTTTGAGATTTGGATGAACTTGTGAAACTCACATCTAAAAAAAGTATTAAACATACCATGTGTAAGATAAATCATGAAATCATTGATGTTAATATATAAAAATATAACTCTAATTGATTAATAAAAAGACCATCACTTTATTCACATCACCCCTTTCAAAATCATGACAACAAGATGAGAGTGAGATGGATAGGTTTGTATCTGCTATACCTACCATAATTATATCTAAATAGAATGAGGAGTTTATGATACCTTTTTTAGTAGAAGAAATAAGAGTTGTCCATTATTTGATTAAACCTAATAAGGCACTAGGCCCTAATCAGTTTCCTCCAGATCTATTCCAACGCTATTGGGATATCTTTAACATATAACTAGCATACATATCTTAGATAAATCTATGTAAAATACACCAAAACATATCATTCTCCAGGCATCTATATCGTATTAAATTGTGAGTGCCTCAAGAATGATATCTATTAATGTATTTTACATAGATTTATCTAAGATATGTATGTTAGTAGTACTTGTTGCTACGTAGAGGCAAGATAAATATTTATTGTTCATAAAAATTACTTATTATAAATATTTAATGTAATTTTACAATGGGAAATATAGAGAAACATGATATTTATTTATTATGATGTATGTGGTAAAATCTATATATTACCTAAAAATTAATTATGATTATCTATATTATTTATTATTATGTGGTAATATTTTTTATGATAATTTTTTTTTAAAAATTTCATTATTATGTTATTTATTTATTATCATGTGTTGATATTTTTTAATAATTTTTTTCTTAAAATCTCATTGTTATGATTATTTATAAATATGTTACTGTAAAATCTTTATATTACTTATAAATAATTATGGTTATTTATTATAATGATTTATTTTTAAAATTTTATGGTTATGATTCTTTATAAACATGATATGATAAAATCTATATATTACTTATAAACTAATTATGATTATCTATATATTATTTATTTATTATGATGTAATAATATTTTTTATGATAATTTATTTTTACAATTTATTGTTATAATTATTTACAAGTAAAATATGGTAAAATCTATATTACAATTTATTGTTATAATTATTTATAAGTAAAATATGAGAAAATCTATATATTACCTATAAATTAGTTATGATTATCTATATATTATCTAATTATTATGATGTGGTAATATTTTTTATGATAATTTATTTAAAAATTTTCATTGTTTATCACCTATAAATTAATTATTTTTACAATTCTATTGTTATGATTAATAATAACTATGATGTGGTAATATGATTGTTTATTTATTAATTATGATGTTGTAATATAATTTAATTGATTGAGTGGAAATCAATTTCACACTAAAAATAATGAGAGAAGTTGTACAGAGAAAACAATGAAAAAATAAGTAATCTTTAAAACATTAAATGTAAAAAGTTTGTATTTTATTTGTGCAATATAGAACGACAGTTCAATTTACCTTTTTTTACTCTTCTTTAATTTTTATTTCTCTCGCTTTACTCTACATTTTTGTTTGTTTGAATTTCTTTGTATTTATATTTTTTTATTTTTTAAAATCATGTTTGTTTATTTATTTATTTTTATTTAATCATATCAGCTTCCAAAAAATTAAATTATTATCTTTTTAATAATATCAGTTTTCAAATAATTAAATGCTAACATTTCCCTACCATTATAACTCCCAACCACACCCCAGATGCCATTGTAGGAACACCTATCAATGTAATTAATAAGTATAGTTAATGAATATTTACTATCTAAAAAGGTTTTCAGAGATCTGATTTTACTTATATTTCTATTATTTTGAACAAATCTAACGCAAGAACCTTTGTATATTTTAGACCAATTTTAATTTACAATATAGGTTATAAAATAATATCTAAGGATATAATAAAAGACCAAAATTTTTACTCCCTATCATAATATTTCTTGAACAAGGTGGAGTTTTTAGTGAAAGACAAATATTGAATGGTGTCATCATGATGCATGAGATCTTGTACACACTTAAAACAAGAAAAAAATCAAATATGTTGTTAAAATTGGACATTGAAAAGGCTTATGCTAGAGTTTATAGACATTTCTTAGAAAATTTATAGATGCTTTTGGGTTTGGTGAAGATTGAATTACATGGGATATGCATTGTGTTACTGGAGTCTTTTTCTCTATTTTTGTTAATGGAAGTTTGGTAGGAAATTTTAGAATTATAGAGGAATTCGTCAAGGGGATCCTCTATCTTCTTATTTATTCATTATTATGGTGGAGGTGTTAGGCAAATATTTGGTGTAACTAAGACAAAATAATAAGATCCATGTTCTTAAGGCTCATGATGTTGATGCTTTAAAAACTCGTTTACAATTTGTGTAAAACACTATTATGTTTGGTGTTGCTAAAATGACCAAGATTTTAATTATTAAAAAATGTATGAAACTGCCATTGGACCAAAAAATAAGTCATCAAAAGTCTAACATCTTATTTTTCATTGTTCCAAATGTTAGATAACTATATATTTCATAGGTATTGGGGCCCCAATTGATAAATTACATAAAAAATACCTACATGTGTTTTTAATTGGACCTAAACAATCAAAATTATTGAAAATTCTAATTGATAATTTTCCACAAATGTTGGTGTGTTGGGAGATGAAAATGGATAAGTAACAGTGCACGAGATATTCTTCAAATATTCATGAATTATGTATGAAATTGTCAAATATATGTATTTTGTCCTATCCTCCATGAGTTGTAAAGGGATAGAAGATAAACAATCTCCTCTCTTTGGCACCAATGTACGAGAATAATATGAATAGTCAAGAACTGTAGTGACTATAAATATGTATGTTTGTATGAAGAAGATGATGAACCTTTTTTGAGATCAATATAGGCTTTTGGTTATGGTTGTCTATCATATTTATTACGTTATTTCTTGTTTGCATTATCATGTTTAATGTTTGGTTTAATCTTATATAAAGTAATTTGAATGCTCTGCAGACCTTAAGAAAGCTCTGGATTAATATCAATTTCTATTTATCGCACAATAACTCATCTCTATCATGATTTTGTTAATTATGAATTATCTATACCATCATATGTAGTATAAAAAAACTTAGTTATCCTCATCCTTAGCATATTCTATTACATCAGGAACCTCTGCTAACAATGGCCTGGTGAATGTGGATACACTCCTTCTAGAGGAAACTATGCTAAGATGGATATCGAGACAATGAGACATTGAAACATGGTTAGAACATAAAGTATGGCACTTGATAGAAGAAGAATCTAAAAGGACTGGTCTTACCACAAGTGAAATCATTCAAGAGCATATCTACGAAGAAATATATGAAATTTTTTGGTGTGAGCTACCTGAACTACTGAGTAATTAGTTGACAAAACTAGAATAATACTACTTCAATCCCAAAATGAAAGAAATTATTACCTAGATCAAAGAAAAGAAAAATTAGTTGTTGAAACTGGAAACTGATTGGACATGAGTAATAGACTACTAGGTTTCCACCATCATAGATGGATATATCACCAAGTTCATAATGCAAGGATATATAGTGTTCAAAGTTGCACATGCCCGTTTTGTCCAAGGAATTAGAGGAATTTTTTCGCAATGACTACCTCTCTTGTTAAAGATGTTGGTTGTGGATAAGGTCATGGTGCTTACTTCAACTAATATGGAGTAGTCATTTAGGGCATATGGGGACGTGTGTGCATGAAATTTAATGATGTATAGATGAGTAAGTAGAAATTAAACTTTAATCTAGAATGGAAATGTAAGGAAAAAAGAGTTATAAGAAAACTCTAGATTCAGAATGGGAACTATGATAATAGAACAAATAGAATAAACATAAGAATACCCAAGTAGCTATGAGTAGAAGTAAGAGTAACAATAGAGTTGATGATGAACGAGTGCATAGATGTGATGAGCGAGATGGTGAGCAAAGGATGAAGGAAGAGGTTGATGATGGATGCCAGTAGATAAAATGAGAGGATGAAGAATGAGATGAAGATGAGATGTGCGAAGAGGAAGATGAGAGTAGTTTAGGAGTATAATAGATAGAAGATAAAAGTAGTGTGCAACTACAAGAAAGGGTATTATCAGAAGAAGAAGAATTACATAGAGAAACAAAACTTAGTCATCAATTAATTACAGGTTCAAACAAAGCAGAGGAAGAAGTCACTGGAAATAATTATTCATTAAAAGTGTATGCATCATCATAGCCCAATATTTTATATTCTAGTAGAAGTTTTCAATCAAGCGAGTAGGAGGATAAGAATTGGGAAGGACCATTTTTAGAGCAAGTAAACCATTGGGGTACATAAATTCACAAAAAATCCATTAGGAAGGATTTGAAGGCCATAAAATTATTTGAAGTTGAAAAATAACAAGAGGAAAGCATAGTCAAACAAAATGTGCACAATAATTCTTTTGGTGCACAGAGTAGTACGTAAATAAGATCACTCAAAACACAAACACCTCCAATATCAACTGTGCAAAAGACTCCATTCATACCAGTCAATATGTTAAATTAGTTAGGATTATTCTTAAACTTAGCTATCTATGATGGGTCCATGGACCCTGAACAATACCTGCTAACTTGCAAAATGAAATGGAAAGTTAAGGGTGTCATTGATGAAAATTTACAAAAGTGTGAATTAATAGGGGCTCTAACTCGGAGAGCACTGGAGTTCATATACAAAAGAGATCTTCAGAAAGCAAGTTTATAATACATTTAGGATTGGCTCATTGTATAATTTAACATTAATAAATGCACTAGCTAGATAATACAAGATCTGAAGGAGATAAGGCAAAAGTCTGGAGAGTAAGTCTGCGACTATGATTGTAGATTTTTTGATGTAATGAATAAAGTAGAATTAGCTTTGATAGATAAAGACAAAGCAACATGGTTTGTTGAAGGACTATGAAATAGGATTAGATTTGCCACTGTGCAAACTTAATATGAGACAAAATTAGATTGCCAAAGCTATTGCAATGTGTAGATTATATTGAAGATTATGGACAATCCCCTATTGCTAATTCTAAAATTGAAAACACATTACAGGTTTTCATGAAAATAATGAAGCAATACCATAAGGTAGATAAGCTTAAATTGAATTTGTGGTGCATAGAGTGCAAAAAAGGACACCACTAAAATGATTTTCCTAAAGTGAAGACATAATTCTATGAACTTTATTAGGTAGTAGGGCATGCCCCAATATAGTGCCACCTTTTGCAGTAAAATATCAAGAACCCACATAATATGTATTATAATTTTTCCAAATCAACTAACCATGATGAGAAGAAATGTAGATATTTATAAGAGCTTAAATAGGGTATTTTAAAAAATGTATATACCATCGCAGTACAACAAATATCCTTGATAAAGCACATAAACCTAGGCTCAAAATTTGATAAGAGTTTTGCAACCCAAATAGGTCCATAATGGATTCTAAGTTCACCATAATATCAGCCTTATGGTTTAGCTAGATGGGCTACTTCTTCAATGAATTGGACACCTCTATCCCCTTAGTACCAGTATGCAACACCTTGGAGCTCACCCACAATGTAGAAACAACAAATTAATTAGACCCCTCCATTTATGCAACAACAATTCAACATGGGAGATAACAATCAATAGTACCATCATTATAACTCTACTCAGCAATAAGGAGGATATCAAGGGGAATATCAGTATAATAGAGGAGGAGGCTGAGGTGGTTACATAGGAGGATACCAAGGTGGTAGAGGCAATAAAAAAAAAGGCCTCCTCTACAATGCTATCTATATAGGAAATATAATCATGTCTAATGAAGTTATCCAATGAACCCACAATGACAGTCATATTGTGTATATTGTAAAGTCTCTAATCAGCATGATAGAAAAGATTCTCCTATTTTAGAGAAGTAGAGAAAGAACAAAGCCATTTGAAATATAAATATGGTAAGTATGGAGCCTAAATAAAATGTATTTATAAATGATGTGACATGAAAAAAATGCAAAAAATGGGCTGCCTCCACTTGAGATGCCTCAAGATTAGGGCATCAAAAAATTTAAACAGGATAAATATCCAAATTCAACTATGGAAAAAAAATCTTATGCATAAAGCTACACATTTTTTGAATAACATTCAACATCAAGAAACTACTGATGGTGATGTTGTAGCAATTGATGCATACATGTATGGCCAAATAGTGTACATTACATGATGAGATGGAGTTATCACTGTGCTCATGGATCTCTTGAAACTTTTGAGTACTTTACACAATAAATACATATCACAAAAAATCATAAATCTACTATATAATCTTTTGGAATGTGTACAACATGGTCAACAAAAGACATAAAAATTGGTTTGGTAAGTTAAAATGAAGAAACCCTAGGATGTTGATGCATAGATTGATATTGAAGTTGCTAGTTATGGGATCCCAAATTTTATCTTTGATATACACATCATAGTTAATATGATTCCTATATCTACATGGGAAACTATTGCATGACCAACTCTCAGCTATAGCCCAGTGACTTTGAGCTTAGCTGATTATGAAAAAGTTGAGCCTATTGGTAGATTAGAAGATGTCAAAGTCAATGTCTCAAACTTGTCTCTGCAAGGTGACTTTGAGGTCATAGATATAAAGACTATAGTAATGCACTACCTTGCACTGATTACAAAAAATGGGCATATTATGGATAAATGACTATCAATACAATACACAATTATCTTGAGGCACATCAAAGTGATAAAGTTATCATTCTTCTCAATAGAGTGCACAAGCCTTAAATATTTCTAGTTAAACCAAACTCCCCCTATGTTATCCAAGAAACTAGTTGGATGAAGGTCAATACTGAGGAGAATCCAAAAGCTCTACATGTAGATGAATGCAACTTCTTGTACCAACTATCAAACCATAGGTAAAATCACTGCTCACTTATAAAATTAAGACATAAAAATAGTGGAGGCCCATACCAGTAGCTACGCAACTGGTGGTAGATCAGTTTGTCATTGAAGAATGTGCCTTTATGTCTGTAAAATATCCAAATTAGTTAGAAGTTGATTTTTTATATCAAGATGATGATCACATGCATGACTATATAGAGCCAACAAAGGAAGTCAATTTACCATGGGAAACAAATTCATTTATTAGTGGTGACTCATATACCCACCTCCTCAATTGGGCTCAAGGTGATCATGAACTCTGCCCAATATGAATGGTCTTTGTGCACAAGTAACAATTGCTTGTGTACTATATAATGGAGGATATCAATGAGTTCATCCTATACTTGCAAGCCCATATTTTGACCATCAATCAATGAGTTAGTGCTTTAAATTATGCTCTAAAGGGAGTTGTTGTGACATGGTGGGAAACTCATCACAACAAATAACTTGAATGGGATGACACTTATGAACTTATGATGAGTAGGTTTCAGTTGCCAAAATTCATCTACACCAATTTGCCATTATTTTAAGAAGGTGAGTGCCCCAAAATTCATGTACATAAGTGTGTTGAAGTTTGGAATAAGGAATGTGTCGCACCAAAATACTAGGTTCACATCTTCCATTATACACTTGCTCCACTACCAACAACATGGTACATGCACCAAGAACATAGAAAGGATACCAAACATTGGGCACAAGTGTAGAGTGATTTTATATAGACCTTTGTGTTTGAATATGAAAATCCATTGGTCCAAAATGCATTGTAGAAACTCAAGTATTTTTGTGACATGGGTGTGCAAAAGACTTGAGCACCATAATGAATCTATTGCATAGAAAAACATAGCCTCTGATCTTAATGAGGCATTACAAAGTAAATTTTTTTAAAGAAAGAATAACAAGATTTGACATAGCCATGTCACTACATACAAGATGAGGCACATGACCATGAATATTCAGATTTTGATGGTAACCTAGGCTTGAATGATTTATTTGAGCCTGAGTGACCTATAGAACCACTCAAGGAAACCAGTGCAACACTAATTGAGGAAGATAAGATGCAAAGCATCTGAATTTCAAAACAAGAAGGGCAAAGGAGTATACTAGAATTTGTGGATGATGAAAAATGTAATATTTATCAATAGCCCATCAAGAAGCATGTCACTAACATTAAAACTAAAGAGGTTCCAAAAATGGCAAACATAGGTGATTATTGGTCAAAAACTAAAATTTTGAAATCTCTACAACTCCTGAGGGATTACCAAGACATCTTTCCTAACAAATTATTAGAAGTTTAAGGAGTTGACCAATCTCTTGGTGAGATGCATATTAAACTGAAGGAGTGCCCATGACTAGTTAAGAAGTGACCATATAAGCTCAACCTAAATATGAAGCTGAAAGTAAAGGCTGAATTAGATAGAATGCTGGATGCAAGAATGATCTATCTAGTATAAAAAGTTGATTGGGTAAGCCCCATGGTAGTTTAGCCCAAGAAAATAAGAGAAATTTGAGTATGTAGGGACTAACACATTCTAAATGATGATTCCATAAATGATCCATTTCCAATACCATTCATAGACAAAGTTTTGGAGTCTATCGTAGGACATGAAGTATATTCCTTCATGGATGGGTTCAGTGGCTATCATCAAATTATGATCATAGAAGAGGATAGATCTAAAATAACTTTTGCAACTAAATATGGTTATTTTATATACAAGGTCATGCATTTTGGCCTTACGAATGCACTTGTGGTGTTATCTCATGCAATGGTTACAACATTTAAGGATTTCATTCATGACTTCCTAAAAGTTTACCTTGATAAATGGGCAATCTTCTCCCTATTCAAAGATAATTTGTCCAAGCTAAATTTAATGTTTTAACTATGTTGGCCCTATGCATCACCTTGAATCTGAATAAATTCTTATTTTTACACCATTTGGAGTTTTACTTGGACATGTAATGTGCAAAAAAAGGTATTCTAGTAGATTATGCAAAACTCATAGTAATACTAAGTATGCCTCCACCTATTAGTTCCATTGAAGTACACTCTTTTCTTGGCCATATAGGCTACTACCAAAAATTTATCAAAGGATATGCAACTATTTTATCTCCACTAGAAACTTTACTGTTCAAAAATGCAAAATTTGTCTATACCTTAAAATGTCAAGTAGCTTTTATTGAGATGAAACAATGACTAGTTATTACAACCAGAATGGTTTTTCTAGATTAAAACAAGACTTTCCACATACATGTAGATACTTTGGGCATCAAATTTGGTACTGTACTTGCATAGCCTAGAGATGGTGTGATTGACCATCCTATCCAATTTTCTAGCCAAAAACTATCCAATGCAGAGAAAAACTATACAACCATTGAGTGAGAAGCACTAGCCATCATGTTTGCACTTCAATTTTTTTGGCATTATCTACTTGTAACACCATTTGAAGTCTTTATTAACCATCAAGCCCTGTGATATCTAGTCAATAAACTGATGCTAGGAGGATGAATATCTTGATGGTTGATGCTATTCCAAGAGTTTCAATTCCACATAAATGTCAAGCTAAGAAGGGATAATGTAGGACTAGAACACCTTAGTTGTATCCCAAATGGTGAAGAGCTATAAGAATTATAAGAAGGCTCTCCTAATGCCCATCTTTTCTAGGTCTCTATGATTCTTGAAAACTTTGAAGCCATTACCAAATTTTTTGAGCAAGGAATCTTCCCTGCACACTTTCAAGAACGGGATAAAAAGTAGTTTATGACTAGAGAACTATCATTTACCATCATTAATGGACTTATATATCACTTGGGAAAGGATGAAGTCCTTCACAGGGTTATCCTCAAACATGAGTGACCTCAACTCTTAGAGGAAGCTCATCAAGAAGTTGCAAGATGACATTTCATAGGAGAGGTTATAGTTAGAAAGATTATACAGAGTGGACTACGGTGGCCAAATTTGTTCTAGGATGCATATAGAGTTGCACAACACTGTGATGTCTACCAATGCATAGGTAGACCACTCCAAAAAGATGAGATGTCATTGCAGCCCCTATTAGTAGAGCGACCTTTTGAATAATGGGGGATTGATTTTGTTAGACCAATTAACCCACCAAGTAATCACAATAAATCAAGGTACATCATTATTATGACATATTATTTTACTAAGTGGGTTAAAGTTGCTACCACACCTAACTGTGGTGTGAAGGAGACAATGAATTTCCTATATGAAAATATCATTACCAGGTTTAGATGCCCTATAAAGTTAGTCAATGATAGAAGAACACACTTTATAAATAAGACCATCAAGGCCTTGGATAAAGATTTTATGATCTCCCATCATAAAAGCATTAACTATCATTTTCTGGATAATGACCAAGTTGAAGCTTCCAATAAGGTATTAGGGAAAATGCTTACAAAAATATACAATGTCAAATAGGATGACTAGGAAGATCAAGTTCTTATGATCTTATGGGCATATCACACACATTACAAAAGATATACATGATTTACACCATTCTAATTGTATGGTTTGGAAGTAGTCATGCTGATGGAATATCTAGTACGCAGCCTACACATTGCCATGGTCATGCGAGTTAGAGATTAAGAGTCTCTTACTAACCAGATCCTTGAAATAAATCAAATGGATGAGTTCAAATGTAGATTAGTATATATGCAAGAAGTGCACAATCAAAGTCAAAAAACATGGCATGATAAGAACTTGTGCAAAAAAGAATTTCAAAAAGATCAGCTAGTTTTATTGTATGACAATCAGTTCAGAGCATTCTCAATAAAACTAAAAATAAGATGGAAAGGGCCCTACATTATACATGACCTAACATAGTAAGGAATTTTGGTTTTAATATATCTTTAGTAAAATATGTTACCATGGAAGGTAAATGGTTATAGACTTAAGCCCTACCACCAGTAGTCTATTGATCTCATTCTATAAGTTGAGTGGGTACTAAGTACCACTATGTAGATTAGGATTTCCTAATTTTTCATGTTTTGTGTGTGTTTATATTCTATTGTGTTTATTTGTAGATGATCTCAGCAATAATATTTATGAAGTACAAAGACTAAGCATTGTGTGTGCCAGGTGTGCACATTAGGATCCATGTGTATCGATGGAAAATTCAAAGAGGAGTGACTAAAAAATATCAAGTCTAGGAAAGATTCTAAAACATCCCATCAAAAATATATCTATTAGATAATGGTCATCCATTAGAAGTAAATACAAGAACCAAGGTCAATTGACATGATCTTCAACAAACAGGTGGCTAGTCAACATCAGCTACTTGTACCCATCATATAGACACCAAAGAGTATAACAACATAATTCCACACATACACCAATGAATAACTACTTTAATGGCTAGATCAAATGTAGATTTACCACATACACCATTGCATTCAAGATGACTAGATAGTTAAGCATGGCTTGGATGCGAAATCCAAAAGGCACCAAATCTATAAAAAATAAGTTCGAGCACTAAGTTCACATTTCATCCTTATCATATTTTCATGATCTTCAGATATCAAGATCCAAACCATTTTCATTGCATAGAGTATACAAAGAATTCAAATTTCTTCTCACGTAGCCATGGATACCATGCAGCTAATCTGACCCCTCTTTAAAACATAAAAAAAAGCCATGGGTGTTGACATGGTACTTCAACAAACCAAGTAAAATGATCAATAGATATTTTAATACCTTCAAAAAGTTGAATAGAAGCTCTTCCAACCTGATCTTATTGATGCTATACAACCACTCACTCTCATAACTCCCCACTATTTTTAGAACATAGACATTGAGTGCATGCTATGGATGCTAACATTTAGTGACTTGGGAGAGATAGTTAAAGTATTGCTTGGGTGATATAATTAGGGCATAATCTATTTGGGCCCAGATGAGACTATGGTAATCAACACACAAGCCATGACCTGATCCTTGGGCATGACTGTGCATGGAGATTCCCTACTACCATATAAGACCAAAATGCTTCCAATCTTGCAAGAAGTCCAAGACTTGTATGCGTGATAAAATTGGGGGATTTGTATTGATAAAATCCTTAATGAACCAATGCACATTATCATCTAATGTATCACTATAATATTTTAGTAGATGACCAAGTTTTCCAAGCAAATACTTAAGGGAGTTATGGACATCAGTCATACGATGATCCACTTGAATGAAAAATTCAATTGGCTTGAGTACTTCATCTAGGAGTTGATCACAAACATTGACAAGTGCCGCACCACTCCTAGGCAAATGTTCTAGTATCAGTTTCTAATCTTTATACTTTGATTCATGCAGTAAAAATCACCAAAGGGATAAGTACACCCAGATATAGATTATTGGTTGGTGTAATAGTTCTAAAACATAATATGGATGCAAGAACATGGAAACCTTAAATATGAGGGGAAGTTCAAAGATTAGTGGGAGGAATTCTTGACCTCATTACCATATACCCTAGAATGCCACATGATGTCCTATAGTACCTCGGTCAACATGCCATAGTCACTCTACTACCCAAGGTAGCCTTTATCACAATTCATGAGCTACCATGCTCACTATTCAAATCATTCCCTTTATTCATCATGATGGATATAGTGTAGGGAAAAGTGTCATAAAAAAGAGAGCACATAGCCAAGAGAACAACCCATTTATAATATATACCATTGGGTGTAGACATTCCTACTACATAATAACCATATTTAGCATCAAGCTCATAGTAGTAGAAGGGGAAGCATAAAGTAGATCTACATATGGTGTCCCCTCCTCCAAATCAAAAAACATGTAACATGGTGACCTAGAAGGATGATCCAAAGGTGCCATAGATACCTGGCTCCTATGACCTCATGGAGATAGGTACCAATGCACACAAAGTCTAATAGGTCATGTTGGTAGCTATGGCTAGAGACTACTATGAGGAGGAGAAAGAGTTATTTTTATTAAAGGCAATGTGCACAGTGCAAATTAAAAAGTAGGTTCAACCTAAACTATGGGTAGAACTACCAGCTTACCTACCTTCCATAATTATCGATATAGTCTGAGAAGAGGTTGAGCAACTTCAATGCAAAATGGACTTATTCAAACCTTTGATTGCTCTAACATTCACACCTGACATTGTCTTTGCACCCCTATTAGAGAGTCCACAAAAAACTCTTGTGTGTAGGCCCATAACATGATAGGAGGCAAGAGTATCCCCTACCTTGGAATAATACACATTTGGTTGACCAGCTACTATGCATGAAGCACAACTTGTTCTTGAATCTTCTACACCACTACCATGACATAGACTGGTCATAATCGGTGGAAAAAGAAATAGGTTCCAAATTTAGAGGTGTGATTAGAGGATTTCCCACCATCACTGTAGGCATAAGAGGTTGGGGAAATTACATAGGAATAACCAATAATGTAGGAACAATAGGCCACGAAGGAAGAATATGCTTATGCATCTGAATGCTAGTTCAAAAAAGAAGAAAAGAAGAGAAAGAAAGAAGCATAACAACAACAAGAAATGTAGTAAATTGAATAAGCTGAGGCCTCAAAAAAGGCCAAGGATGCATAGGTAGAAATGTAAAATTCCTAGATGACTAGGTAGGCCCAATAAGCAACCACCATAACATAATAAGCATAGGAGGAGAAAGAGAAAAAAGAAAAAGAAGCAAAAAATCAAAAACAAGTTGTAGTAAACCAAGCGTAATGGTAGGTAGAGGAAGTTGCTAGGAAGAATGAGGAACGTGATGAAGCCTTGTTGTAATAGCAAGTACAGGTATAAGCACAAGACCAAGTGCATACCCAAGCTGTGCAATAATAAGAGAAGAGGAAGAGAGAAGAATAAGAATAGAGGAAGAAAGAAGAACAAGAGAAAAAGCAGAAATAAGAAGATGAGAGAAAAAATAAAGAGAAAAAGGAAGTAGAATAGAAAAATAAAAAAGAAGAGGAAGAAAAGAGAAAGAAAGAGGACAAGAAAAGAGAGGAAGAAGAAAAGAAGAAGAAGCAAGAATAAGAGGAGGAGAAAAAGAAGAGGGAGGAAGAAGATAGAAGGAAGACATAGGAAGAAGATGTCAAATGAAAGATAGATGAAGATGCTACACAATAAACTAAGTTGACAATAGAGGCTATAACATAGCAATAAGTTCCACCCGTAACTCAGGTAGGATACCAAATGCCATAACTTCCGTTAGGAGGTGTTTGGATTTGGGACATTCATCCAATCACTACTTAGTGCACTACCTTTTCACTCCCTCTAGATACTATACCATGTTCTACCCCTGTATCCTCAAGAAACACATTGACTGTGCTCTTAATCAAGCAAGAGGCTTCACTTGATGTCTCTTGATTACCTTTAAATAATCATTTGAAGGGTGTCATAGATTTTCAAGAGTCCATTGCATAAATGGCTACCTCCCTAGAGCGAGAACAAGATCAGACAAGGAAAGAGAATGTGAATCTCAAGGATCATCTTCATGAAGTGGTGAAGATGATTGAAGATACTTTCCTAGATTTAGCCTCTTGAGTAATCAGGGACCAAGTGATGTCAGAATAAAACATGCTCAAGATCTTGGTCTCAGAGCTTACAAAGGATTGGTGTACATCATAACAACTTTGCCTAGTCAAAATCTTGGGTCATAATTTTAAGACTAATGCCACTAATTTGATGAATCTACTGGAGGAGTATCAAGGCATGATTGACATCACAACCCTCCAATCCCATTGTCTCACACATAGTATTATGGAGTGGAAGAAACAACTTGATAATTCCATTACCAGCTCCAATGCAGACTTCATCATAGTTTTCATGACCAACACAACCATACACAACAAGACTACCTTGGATAATGAAACTACCTTGCTCCCAAATAATCTTTCAATGCTAGGGATAATGTTCATGATGGACTCTTCAACTAGTAGCAAGACCCAAGGTGAAACACATTTACAATATTTCATGTAGAATGACATTGAAAAAAGTTGGAGTATTTGAGCATAGAAATTCAACTAAAATTCAATAATACAAAAGTAGAAATGAGTACCACTAAGGATTTAGACTTAAAGGAACTCATTGGATGTTATGCACCAATGTGCATCCTGATTTGCATGGTTTAAGAAGTGATGCTCGATTGAGTTTCATTAAAAAATGATTTAGCTCCATTCTACAGTGAGGTAGCCTTGATACTCAAAGTTCCTCTTTATAGACCACCATCAGATCTCTATAAAGAACTTGCATAATGTATGGATGCTTAGTCTAGGGCTAAATATCCTATTGGACAACCTTATTCCTCAAAAATGCCACCTCCTTCCAATTGAGTACTATGTAATGCACAATTTTTGAAAATTTTTTGTAAAGTTTTGAGAATTTTTTTATATTGGGGATGATTAGTGAGACAAACAAGGCTAGGATGATTGAAAACCCATAAAAGGCAGCCACTGGGTTATACCAGCCTATTGAAAACCCAAAAGGGTATTAGGTTGGTATGATACTTAGTTTAAAACTTGAAAGAAAAGCTAAGTAGTGTGTAAGACAATTTGAGCAATTACTATGACTCTTGCTAGTCTACCCAATTTTTTAGCTTCTACCCTCATTGCATAGTCAAATGAACCTACAACATTATCTTTGAAAGAGAATTTTTTTTAATTTTATGAAAGTGTTGGGAGAATAAAATATATAAGTAAATATGCACAAGATATTCTTCGAATATTTGTGCATTATGTATGAAATTGTCAGATATATGTATTTTATCCTATCTTCCACAAGTTATAAAGGGATAAAAGATGAACAATCTCCTCTTTTGGTGCTAATGTATGAGAAGAATATGAATAATCAAGAACTACAGTGACTATTAATATGTATGTTTTTATGAAGAAGATGATGAACCTTTGCTGATATTAATATAGGCTTATGGTTATGGTTACCTATCATATTTCTTATGTTATTTCTTGTCTATGTTATCATGTTTAATGTTTGGTTTAATCTTATCTAAAGTAATCTGAATGCTTTAAAAAACTTAAGAAAGCTCTGGATTAATCTCAGTTTCTATCTATCACATGATAACTCATCTCTGTCATGCTTTTGTTAATTATTAATTCTCTATACCATCCTACGTAGTTTACCAAAACTTAGCTATCCTCGTCCTGAGCATGTTCTGTTACATCAAGAACCTCTGTTAACATAATGGGATGGAAAAAAGTGTTTAACTTTGTCTAGTAGAATTATCATTATTAAATGTAATTTACATGTAATACCAATCTATTTTTTCTCAGTTATGTAAGCTTCAGTTAGAGTGGGACAAATAATTAAAAAAAATATAAGACACTTTTTATGGCTTGGCAAGGAACAAAAGAGGAAAACATTTTTAAAAAAGTGGGAAAATCTTTGTTGTTTGAAAAATTTTGGTGATGTTTTTTGGTAGGACTCTTCATAAAAATTATCAGAGCATAAATATACACTAAAAAGGCTAAAATCGTACCACATAGTAACATAGAGGCTACAATCATACTACAATTGAAATTTGGTATTGTATGGAACTTCATGACATGTTATAGGCACTTGGATGAAGAATATATAATAGTTTATATAAATAAAATATGTATTTACCATTGTATATATGTAAATATCCTCTACTTAGTAGTTAATATCATAAATAAGTGTAAACCATTGGTTACCAAAAGTAACCATTAGTGAAGAGATGTAAGCTTTCGATTTTAAGGATTGTAAATGTTGAAACTTAAATCCTAACTAGAAACTAAGAAAAAATATGAGTTCCAATTTCAAATATCACATAAACCTATGATTAAGCACTAAAAATAAAAAGAAACAAGAACTTTATCTTCACTTACTAAATGTAAGACTCTCCTTTGTAGATGTGGATTTACTTGTGATTTTGGATTGTGGTTGCTCACAAGAACTTCTATGAAATAATTTAGGCAATGTATACCTTCGATTGATTGATTGTTCGATGATAAGATTCTATGAATTTTGAATTTCAAAAGTAATTATTCTCATGATCTCACATTTTCATTATCATTCAAATGGAAGAGAGAAGGTTAATTTATAGAATTATGGAGGGAAGAATGGATAGCTAGGATAAATATGGATTTATTTGAAATATTTAATTTTTAGATGGTTGAGATTTGGTCTATAGATTAAATACATTCAATGAGGAGGCTGAGGAAGTTGTGGGATTAGTTAGATGATTAATGAGTGGTTTTCATGTATTAAATGAGTTTGTTTGAATGTTTGAATGTCTTAAATGAGTCTGTTTTAATGTTTGAAGGTATTGAATGGGTTAATTAATTATTTGAATAATTTTGTTAATGATTAATGTGGAGGTTAAATAGAAATGATTAATGCGGAGGTTGGATAGATTAAATGAGGTGGCTATCTAATTTTTATTATTTATTTATTGGAATTGTCTATGCATGGATTAATTAGTGACTAATTAACTAACTAATATTGATTAATTAGTTAGTTAATTAAAGTGTAATGCTAATGGGGACTATATAGAATTGATTGTTTAAAAAATGGATGGGGGTCATGTTGTAATTAGGATGATATTGATCTTGATTTTTGATGATGGATGAATTAGTTAGGATAGATTATTAATGATGAATGTTGATGATAATATATTAGTGATGACACTAAGGTGGCAAATGGATTTCTAAAATTTTCCCTCTTTAAAAGGGCATTAAGACTAGAAGAAGTAGTAGTGTTTCAAAGAATGTATAAGAAGAATAAATGAGCACAAAAAGATGCCCCAAGTGGCATGATTTGTTAGCTAGATAAGTAGATTCCCCTTCTAGAGGGATGCAAGGAGGAAAGATGAGGATGGGCTCTCAAAATGAGAATAAGGGT
Source organism: Torreya grandis (assembly GCA_037957365.1). Lineage (NCBI taxonomy): Eukaryota > Viridiplantae > Streptophyta > Pinopsida > Cupressales > Taxaceae > Torreya > Torreya grandis. The sequence continues at coordinate 218,207 of JARHVA010005718.1, forward strand.
TAGAATTGATGAAGTGAAGGGGTTGGAGGGTAAATTAGGAGGTGGACATGAATAAATAGGAGGTAGGGGTGAAATTCAAGGCATTTTCACTCTTTCCACCTAGGAAATTGGAGCTCTATGTCTGTATAATATCCTAAGCAAACATGGCATGCATTTATTCCAAAAATCACTATAGTGAGTGCATGATGAAACACTAATGACCAGCTGGAGGTGGTGGATTTGTAATTAGATTTGTTTATTTATATATTTTTTTAATTTTTTGGTGAAATTAATGATGCAAACATGTGGGAGACATAAACACTATGAGTATATTTTTCCTTGTGGAATTTATGTAGGCTCTAATGATGTTTTTGATATGTCAAATGACATTTACATAGATGTTGTGTCATTTAAACTCTATCAAATGATGTTTGTGTTATGAGGAATGAAGTTTGCACATGAACAATGTTTGAATATTTTTTGGTAGTTTTGTTCAAGTTAGTGATGTTTTTGGAGTTTTTGTGAGAAATTTGACTAAGTGTGCTTGGTTTGGATGATTGCAAGAGTAACTACTAGTCATTATCACACGTGAGAGGAGATCAATAATGCTCATATTATTATGAGAATTTATGTTAGATGAATATCATTTGTTGGAGGTTGTGGGGTTGTAATATATATCTTAGATACCATAGTTTTAAGTAGATAAAACTTTAGTGATAGTACTAGCTGAGTGATGACACTCTAAAATGAGTACATTTCATCTACTAGTTGGGGAGATGATGGTCACATTGGACGATTTGTGGATAATTTTATGTATCCTGATATGAGGGGCCATGGTATACTAGAGAGATACAAAGTGATAGGTGCCAATGAGGATATTTTATAATCATGATGACATTTTGATGCATGGATTAGGGGTGGATCTAGATAGGTGTCTGGATAGAGGATTGATGGATCAATTTCCCTTTGTGCTTATGGCTCTTTTCAGTGTCATATTATTGTCTTTCAAGATTGGTATATTATTTATGATTGGAATAACATATATGGTGGGGGATATGTTAGAGTATGTAATAGAGTTTGCCTGGGGACACTACATGTTAGCATAGTTATACATGTATTTACATATGATTTCATAGGATAATGGTAAGCATATCTGAGATAATACATTACTAAAAGTATGGGTGCATGAGCACATAGCTCTAGAGTGTCCAATTGGACAATAATAATAGAGGGGGTTTGAGGAGCCATTTTCATATGGATGGTATATTGTAGTGGGTAGCCAGTGGTGACATCTAGGGGATTTGAAGCATTATAGGAGGGGCATAGATAACCCAAGGTTGGATAATATTACATGGAGGCCATATAAATAAGTGGACCCAATATGGATGGAGGATTGGATGTAATTGGATTATACAACAACTATGTACTATATCATTGGTCAATGAGAGTATATTATTGAGAGATACAAGCCCAAAAGAGTTATACAACTGGTGTATAATAGGGTATTTTAGTAGGACCTCATATTTTTACATGTTCACACATGGAGAGGTGATAATGGGGGCCTTTACTAGATCCAATAATAGCTGAAACTAGTTAGACATATTTTGAGTATGTGCAGTTTGACATTTGTCAAGATGTTATAGATGTAGGGGTCACAAATGAGTATAGATCATGGTGGGAGAATACTAGATTAATGAGGCTAAATATCCTAGACTAGAGACCAAGGACCCTATGAGAATGCATTTAGGGTATTTTGAGGATCCAACCTTGGAGAGTGAAATGATAGAGATTGAGAGGGCATGTAAATATGATAGATGGTGATAAGGCCAAAACTATAGGAGAAAAAGGAATTGAAGGTGGAGTAATAATGATAGAGGTGGAAGGTCATGGGAGAGATGAAAGACTTAGAGGAGGAAGATGATGGGAGAGATGTAAGACTTAGAGGAGGTGAAGATACATGTGAGGGAGGAGTGGAGGAGACAAATATAGGGTTCTAGTATCACCAATGGTGATAATTATAGGGGGATATGGGGCAAGGCCCTTAGTACAATTGAATCGAGCAAAGGATTTAGAGATGATAGAATGCCTTAGGTGGGATATTGAAACATAATAGGTAGATTTATCTGGGATGAGGGAGGAGGTAGAGAGGAGGGTGACTAATCATAAAACACACTTAGCTAATCATGATATATAGATCATTTGGATTCAATCTGAAGGGGATCATATGGGAGTAGAGTTAGATAGAAGGGATTTAGTCTTTAGGTCCAGTTAGTGGCTAGAGATGATGAGATCACATGTTTGATTATGGAGGTTGATTGAATGAGGGTAGATTAGGTGGATGTTTAGAGATTTTAGAGTGAGAGGGATATGTATTAAGCTCTACTATCACCCTAAGCCATGCAATAAGTTTTTTAGATTCCATGAGGGTGATGAAAGAGGTTTAGTATTATAGATTATTATATAAGTAGGCCATCTTGATGAAGTAGAGAGCAACTTCCTACATGGATAGGAGAGCAGACGGATAAGGGAATCCTCGGCACAAATATATTCATTAGATCATTTGGTGGGGGGGATCCTTAGAGAGACCCATCACTAGGAAGATGAGGTGTTTAGAGTCATGGCAACAATTGATAGTTATAATTTTTGAGGCATATGATAACATGGATGTTATACATGTATATGAATTTTTTTATTGATATACAATGCTTCTTTTTGGGCTCTTGTATGTGTCTCATGTTTTATTGATTACATGATGATACATGATATTTTTTTATGAATGTTTTATTGATGTTTACATGTGTTGTTATATTATATGATTGGTTGGACACTCCTACTATTTTCATTATGATTCACACTTAGCTTTTAAGATGAAAGTTTAGTTATAAGTAAATATTAATTGTGAATATTTAGTATTCTACATTTATGAATTATTTTTTATAGATGTACATCTAAGAATGAATGTGTATGAATATAGGTAATGGGATGATTTAGATGTATATGAATGAATTATTACTATTCTTTCATAGATTTATAAGTGTTTTGAGCAACCTTATTTTTGATATAACATATGATAGGGTGCATCATGATATGGAGAACCATGATGACATTGTTGTAATACACATTAGGACTGACAAAACATAATAAATAAGAAAACATAAAAACACTTAATAAATAAAAAATAATGAACAAGAACAAAAACATAAACAAATAATCAAATTGATTTTGTTTTTGTCCTTTGATCAAGTTAGAAACCCTATGTGTAAGGAGCGAAGATAATAATATCGATAACCTTTTTTCCCCTCATGTAATAATATATGTAGGGGGAGATTGGGAATGATATATATTTATAAATCTGAAATGGTTTGTTTATAGTTTGAATAATTAATTAAACTGGATAAAGGACAAGACAAAATGGATTTTGATTTGGCCTTTTGGATATTTCTATATTTTTGTATTTTTGGGATTTTTGGATTGAGAACGAAGCTATAAACAAAGGAGAAAATTAGTTATATCATTTGGAATGGATATGTTATTGGATTAGGTGATGGAGGGATGGAAAGATAAAATACATGAGGGATAGATATCTGAGGATTACAAGGCATATAAATCATATGATAATTCATTTTCATGTTATACTAACACTATGCTACAATGTTTTTGGTAGAAGATTGGAAGTACCAAGATATTTACAAAAAATATTCAATACCTCTTTCATATCCTTATCAAGGTTATAAATGGGAATAAGGATTATGGTCATGATGACAAGGATGGGATGGCCTAGTTAAAGGGAAGGTTAAGGATGCTTAGGTTCATATGGATTTTGGATGGAGAATTTGGCTTGCCCCCAAGTGTAGAGTACTTATAGATAATGGATACTAAGAATGATGATAGAAACTATTTTTCATCATGGTACTTGCCTGAGGTGACATAAGAAATGGTTTTCACCTTTGGACATTTTTTTTCATTTTTTCATTTTTTCATTTTTGACTTTTTAGAAAACATTTTTATGATTTTTTGTATTTTTTGAAAATTTGTTTTGATTTATATGATTTTTTTAATGTTATTTTTTGATTTATTTAAAAATATTAGATACTTATTATGGAAGTGTTTAAGATGCATGGTTTTAAAAGGTTCATCAATGTATTTTCCATATTATATAGCCAATTTATATGCTCCTAATCCATAGTTTGCAATGACAACATAGGATCCTAGCTAATTAGGCTTAAATTTTCCCTTATTTCCACATTCTCGATTGGTATTATTTTGATTTTATTTTAAGACAAGGACTCCAATTTCAAATTATCTAGCCTTGATATTATTTTTGTACTTGTCACGTAACCTATTTTGATATGCTTGAAAATGATTAAGTGTATTGAGTTGTTTCTCATCTAGAAGTTATAACTCATGTAGCTAGGCAACTCAATATTCCTCATCATCTATTAGTTTTTTTTAAGTAAATGTGAAAGGAGGGTAGATCAATCTCTATATTCATGATGTATTTGGTTCTATATATGAGTAAGGGGTTGATCTTATGGGTGTGTGGATGTTAGTATGGTAAACCCATAAGGCAATATAAAGTTGTAAATGCTAATTTCAGATAACATCATTGATAACTCATTTAATGATATTTTTATTGGATTCCTTTGTTTGGACATTAAATTAAGGGTAATAAGGCATGGACCACTTATGCCTAATATGAAATTGGGTATAAATGATTTTAACACCCTTATTTTTAAAGGACTTATTATTATCAAAGATGATGGTAGAGGGGATATCGTAACAGAGAATGATGTGATTGAGGATGAATTTTGAGATTTTTTGCCTATTACATATGTAAAGGGGATCTATTCAACCCATTTGGTAAATTGTTTGGTAGTGTTAATGATGTGTTTATGACCATTAGATGAGTTAGGGTTTATTTTCCAATGAGATCGAGCCTCGATGTAGAAAAGGGCCAATATTTTTGATTCATTATAGAGCTTGAGATGGCACATGAATAAGGTCTTTATGTTTCTGAAAAGATATGCATCTTTTGACATACTATCAAGAATTTTTTTCTATAGTGTACCAATAGTATCCCATTCTTAATAAATTCTTTGTGAAAACCATGTAGCTAGGATGTGCTCCATATATTCCATCATGGATTTCCTTGATAACTAAGTATGCTTATTTTGAATTTATACATCTCAATAAGGTTCCATCATAGACCCTATGATATAAGGTGTCACTAGAGAGGGTAAATCATGAGGTATGTTGGATAAATGATTTTTTACTATTATGTGAAAGGTTTGGAGGGATAGTGTTATCATGGAGATAGGTGTATATATCATGGTACCTTGGGGAATTAGGACCAATAATTTCACACACCATTTCTAATTTTGAGACTTCACAAGCTAACTTTCATTAGTTGTTAGACCAAAAATTAATTTTGTCTAATATCTTTCTACATTTTTAGGAGAAAAATTATGGTTTTCATGGCATCTACAACTTTTTTATTAGTGTAAAAGACTTGTTCAAACTATTTGTGCTCAAAATAATGTTTCAAGCTATCCACCATTCTCTTATATAGGATTATATTTTCATATTTATATTGGTATTCATCATTGAGTTATTTTATAATAAGTTATGAATCACTATACACTGTTAGATGTTGGATATTCCACTAAATTACTAGTTTTAAACCCGAAATGAGGGTTTCATATTAAAAAATATTGTTGGTGCAATGAAACTTGATTTTTAATGGTTTTATAAAAATATAACCCTATGGTGTAAGTAAAAATACACCTAACCATAAGCCATGGGTGGTGAAAAAACCATTAAAGTAGAGTTTTTATTTTAATGACTCATTAAGAGATAAGATGGACTCATCTAGAAATGTAGAGGTTAACGATTACCTATCTGATAAGGATGATTCTACCAATTGATTTATAAGAAATTATCCCTTGATATCCTTTTGATTTATGTATTCATTATAATACTCACTTAGAAACATGACCCATTTATTTATTCTTCTTATGAGAGTTGTTTTGGAGAAAATATATTTAAGAGGATCCACTTTGGCAATTATTTTTGTTTGATTGTTGAGAATGTAGTATCATAGTTTTTATGAAGTAAAAACAACTAGGAATGATTTATTCATTGTAGTGTAGTTAAGCTCATATGTTACTATTGTCACTTTGAGTTGTACCCTTTGAGGAGGTGTTTCATGTTTCCTCACTCAATTAACACAAAGGTGAATCTCTAATTCCATGTGTAGCCTATGGCTAAAGATAACCTCTAGAGAGGGATGGCTCCCTTGATGCTACACCTACTCAAATTGTAATGAAAAGGGAAAAAGAGAGATGGAAAAAATAGAAAAAGTGGTGATGCACCAAATTGTAGGTTTTCTCATATAGTCTATGAGCTAATAACAAAGTTATACAAGGCTGAATATAGTCACACAACTTCAAATAATGCTCTAGCATAAGTGTTTCAGTATGGAGGTTGTAACTAATACACTAAGGGGGATAATCAATAGGCCTAGAATGAAGCACTACTAAAGGTTTTCTATAATTAATATTTACATAACCACTTGATACACACGATATGACCTGTAAGAAGATAAATTATTCACAAATACATAAGAATAAAGAGGAAAAATGCAAGGATATTGAACATCAACACTATCATTCATACAATTCACCATGAATACACTAAATGCGAGATGAAGAAGGCAAAATTAGTTTGCATTCACTTCAAAAAAAACCCAATCTATCAATTTTAATAGGGCTTCACCATACTAACTTGGAAGATCCTTTTACAATCCATTCAAGGATAAATATATAGAATAATGAATAATAAAGAGAGAGGAAATATGTGTAGGAAGTCAATCATGATTGTCATCTATCATAAAAATAGTTATATGTTAAGACAAGGTGAAAAAATAGTCTTATTGTTTATCTTCAATATGTTTTGGCTTGGCTTGATGATGTCTTCATGGGAGGTGTCATAAAAGTGGTTATTCATCTCCTATGACTCATATTTCTTCCCTTGAAACTTACCTTTCTTGGTTGGAGGAGTTACAAGTTGTTATCTTGACACATGGCCTACTTGACCTCCTTGGCATCTTTCTATGCCCTTTTTGGCTCTTAAAATGCATATCTCATCTTGGTGAGAATGAAAATTGAGACTTAAATATCCTCATACTATGATCTTTGTCATTATAACCTATAAATTCATGTCAAAGTTTGTTTGATCCAAAATAATGTCATGAAGGCAAGCCTATCACTCATACAAGGTCCATTATTTACTTGAAGATTGTCATAACAATGTTTCAACTCCATGTAGGGCTTGTTTAATATCATACCATCTCTATCTAAGATTATAAACCATCTTAAAAAGAGTCTTCACAACTTACTATCAAGAGATTTGGAGAGGGTTGTAAGTATTCATGCAATAGAAAATCCATGTAGGCTTGAGAACTATATTGAGACCTTGTCCATGTTCCATGATTTCAACACTAAGATTAAAAGTATTTTAGGACTTACTAGGAGTCTTATAAAAGATATTGGAGGGACTTAAATAAATATTTATCTTATATAATCGAGTTGAACATAGTTGAATTATTTTTAATCAAATAATATAATAATATATTTCACTCTCTGAATTTCCTATTACACACTACTAAAAATATATAGGAGATGGTGTATCTATATTCTAGGAGGTTTTTATAAATAATCCTCCCAAAAATATATCACAATATCCTAAGTTAGTGAGTTGGGTGATTCAATCCAAACTCATGTAAAAACATACTATAATTATCACACTATATTATTTCATATGGGACAATACATTTATATAGGAAAAGTCTTTCCTATAATTTTGGAGCTTATATCTCCACCAAAATCTCCTCATATCCCTATAATATTCAATCTATTATATGCAATATATTGTTGTTACATATAAAAATATAACTCTAAAATTTTATATTCTAATTACTAACTTAAATAAAAACATAATTGTAAGTACTATTTACTCTACGATAAATACCCAATGTAAGTACTAAAATCCAACATTCCCCCCTTAGGTTTTACAGGGTAAAAAATATCCCATTATTTGAATGTAGTGTGCCACCTCTATGTTCTCTTGATCAACTCTTCAAATGTGTAGCATTAGGCTTGTACAAAATCCAACATACTATAATCTTACAAGTGGATTTCATGGATGGATACAACCACCACCCAATCATAAATAAATATCTATGCTTCTGTTCATCCTCCAAACTTATCCTCAAATAGTTTTACCTGGCTTTGACCAACAACCTTACCTAATTATTTTTATAGGTGTATCAATAACCTTTCATAATTGGTTTTCCAGGTTCATCAAAAACCTTACACAATTGATTTTCTACATTCACCAAAAACCTTACACAATTAGTTTTCTATGTTCACTAAAAACCTTACACAAATGTTTTTTCATAGGTTTACCAATAACCTTTACATCATGATTACTACAATACATTTTGATCAACATTCTACAATGTTTCTACAAGGGGTTACATGGGGAATACTCACAAGTTAACAAGAATACACATATGTTTTTATTTTCATATCCCACTAAAAATCTAAAAAACTCAAATCCACACAACTAAAATCACATGTGATCATACCAAAAGTGTGGTCCTATCATTAATGACTGATGAGAGGTAGTTATTTGACCTCTTTCCTTTATTTCCTCTAACATCTTTCAATTTGTTGCTTATTTAGTAAGATAGGTCAACATGTGTTCTTATGGTTATGGTAATTTATCTATTGGTTTCTTCCAAAGAAATTAGAACCCCCCCATGGTTCAGATGTTGCATATAAGAGATAATGCATCCATGAGGCAATTTTTTTAAATTTTTTTTACAATGAATCTATATGACATAAAATTAAGTTAAAAATTATACTCTTGACAACATTACACGCTTATACAAAAATCAAAAAATTTGGACTATGAACTAAACATATAAAAGACCAATAACATATTTTCTAATGGCTTGAATTCTAATTTTAAAATATCTATAAATTATAAAAAATATTAAGGATAATACATATCCACATGAGAGACATAATAAAATATAAAATTTTGATATGATATTGATAACATAATATATATAGTCATAAATTGTCAAATAAACTAAATAATAACAAATAGAGATCAATAGCTAATCGAATGGGAGACATTAACTGCATGAAGTAAAAAACCACACATAGATTTGATGCAAACTACATATTGATATATAGCTTGATGCAATAAGATGATGCCTTTGACTGGGAGTGATAAGGATGTGTCATTTGATTTGACAAGTCTGATCAATAACTTCAAAACTCTAGTGACCATGTTCTCATTCATGATCTTGAGGATCAGGCTTAGTTTAGGTCACCATGGAGCAATACAAATATCAATGAGTTTCATGTCATTCTGATAAAAAAGTCAAAATGAAGATTTTAGATTTGTTTGAGCGGGCCATGAAACTCACTTTTGGATCACCTTTAATACTTTGATGTTGATAGTGCATTGGAAATGCATGACAAACTCAATTTATGTACACAATCACATAAAATATTAACTAAATTAAATGCAATAAAGACAAAAATATTTAGACCCTCATCATGGATGCAGTCTACTTTGATACCAATGATAGATATTGGAGGAGCTTAAATAAATATTTATCTCATGTAATGGAGCTGAACACAATTAAGATATTTTTAATCAAACAATATAATAATATATTTCACTATTTGAATTTATTATTGCACACTATTAAAATATATATGAAATATTGGTCCTACATTCTAAGAGGTTGCTACAACTACTCCTCCCTCAAATATCTCACAATCTCTTAAGTTCGTGAGTTGGGTGTTTCACTTAAAACTCACATACAAACATATTATAATTATAACACTATATTGTTTCATGCATTATAATACATTTACATAGCAAAATTCTTTCCTATAATTTTGGAATTCATATCTCCACCATAATCTCCTCATATCCCTATAATAGTCAATCTCCTATATGCAATATATTGTTGTTACATACAATAATATAACTCTAAACTATTATATTCTAATAACTAAATTACATAAAAACATAATTTTAAGTACTATTTACTCTATGATAAATACCTAATGTTAATACTAAACTCCAAAAACTTCAACAACCTATTCAACTTGTAGTAATCTTGAAGAGTTGATAGAGCCTGTATGCTTCTTTGAGTTCCTTCAACAACATGACTAGTGAACTACATATGAACAAGTCCTTTTATTCTATCTATAGCCATTGGAATTGATTTTTTCATGGAATATATAATCATCCAAGGATTACATTATGTGGTTATAGTGGTGTCTTAAAGTTTCTTATTTACATTTAAGACCTTAGAAAGATATCCCAGTTTAACCTCTCAATGCAAGTAGGGAAAGTCTTCATCTTGGATTGTACTAGATACTTGAAACCTATCATGTCAGCATATATATATATATATATATATATATAATGTATTTTTATAGATAATTATACCTATTACCAATCCTAATATGTCTATTTAACTAACCAAAATGACCTCACTCATTCAAACACTTGTAAATAGGCTTGAAAAGGTAGTTTCTAGGCTATTTTCCTATATTTTCACTCCACACACGAAAATATTTTGGGTAAAAATATTTATGGGGATTATAAAGGTATAAATATATTTTCTAGTCATTTCATGCACTTTGGGGACCATTTTGAAACCTATTTAGTCATCGAGCTCTTTGAGGGCATAAAAAGCAATTTTAGACCTATTTATCTTAACAATTGTTCATAAATGACAACCCCCTAATTGAATAAAAAATGCCATGAAATATGAGAGAATATAACTATTCAACATCCCCAAATGGAAATTTTTCCCATGCATCTTCTCTTTTGACTTCCCACGTAAGAAAGTTGACCTTCATGAGCTTTGTAGGCTTGTATGTGAAGGTTGAGGTGACTGTTTAAAGTAAAAATGATTTTTTCATGCTTGTTTTTGATTTGAGACATCTAAATTGGGTATTATTAATGCCATATAATGTTTATAGACACTTATTCAATCATATTATCCCCTCAAAATTCTTAAAACCTATTTTAACCCATAGCTAGGGGTTATATGCAAGGAGACTATTTTAGCCCTAATGGCTCTTTTTTGATGATTTATTCTCATTTTAAGGAGTATAATCACTTTATAAACCTTAACAATTATTTATAAAACATATAATAAACCTATAAAATTCAAACTCAACTCAAAACTTTCTCTCTTTCCTCATATGTGATGCAAAACTATATCTTGTTGTAGATACTCTTTCTAGGTAACTGACCGTACAAAACTATATGCATTTTCCTAGCAAGGATGGTCATGAAAGTTTTTAAATATTGTTATATTATCCCATGATATTTCATATATTATTTTTAAATAATAATAAACCAATCCCTTTATTGGTTTCTTAAATATTAAATCTCAAAGGCAAAGTTACTCTTTTAGGTCTCTATAGGCCTAATATACCTCCTCCAAGATAGCCTGGCTCAATATGATGGTTTATCCTCATGGAAATGAGTCTAAAAACTCCTTAAATATTATAAAATATCTTCCACACTTTTATTGAAAATTTAGACTATTGAGTGTGGAGCCCTTTGGGGTTATCACATGACCTTATTGGTACACTTTGGGGGCCTATAGAGCTCCAAGGATGTGGGGAGTGAATTTTTCCTTTGATCCTCATATGGGTGAATATTATTAAATTTTTATTTAATAATTTTCATGTATACTTCCATGTTTTTTGGAATTGGGATTGATTTCTTTGTTCTAAGGAATTAATTGTTTATTTAATATTTCTGTAATGCATTAGGAGAAAATTATTAAATGATGTATTTAATAATTTTTATGATGAATTAGTATAAATTATTAAATGATGTATTTAATTATTTATATGATGAATTAGGAGGATAAAAATTATTAAATATAATATTTAATAATTTCTTGATGTATTATGGAAGTGGGTTGGACTTCCACATTGGAAGTTGTGCCTTTTAGAGGAGTATGGCATGTTTCTACTTGGTGGGGCTTATATATAAGCATGATTAGGTGGAAATGGAATGATAATTTTTGGATGAGGCTATTTTGGATAAGGATATCATGTATCTCCTTTATTTGGTGTGTTTTCTCCTCATTTGTCATATATACAAGTGGTGGTGAGGCTTTGGAGACATGACATGTTAAGACATGATATGATAACAGGTTTTGCATGAGACAAAGTGTGGTATTATTTTACAGGGTGTGGTATTTAAGATTGTGAGGTGGTTTTATGTAGGTATAGGTGTGGTAGAGCATTTGTAAAAATTGTTGATAGATTTTAGATTTGGATCAGCAATTCAGAGAATTCAATTGTGAATTTTGGAGGAGATATTCTATCTCTATGAGAGGTCTTTGTAATCTTATTTTATTATAGATTTTATTAAGGACTTTATTGGTGGATGTAGCCCAAATTGGCTGAACCATGGTATATTTTTGTTATGTGTTATTGCTAGTTTTGTTATCTCCTTTTATGATTTCATTAAACTATGGTTTGAAGGAATTATTTTCGCATAATTAAATCTGATTTTCACATATTTAAAATCTAGTTTTATGGTTTTATGGTGGTTAAGAAATATAATTTACATTCACTTAATTCCTAATAACTAGTATCAAATCTTTTGAGGTGTTTTTATGTAGGTACAAGTGTGGTAGAGCATTTTTGAAAATTTTTGATAGATTTTAGATTTGGATCAACAATTCAGAGAATTCATTTGTGAATTATGGAGGAGATATTCTATCTCTATGAGAGGTATTTGTAATCTTGTTTTATTAAATTTTTAATTGAGGAATTTATTAGTGGATGTAGACCACATTGGGTGAACCATGGTATATTTGTGTTATCTGTTATTGTTGGTTTTGTTCTCTCCTTTTGTGCTTTTATTAAACTGTGGTTTGAAGGAATTATTTCTACATAATTAAATATGATTTTCACATATTTAAAATCTAGTTTTATGATTTTATGGTGGTTAATAAATCTTATTTACATTCACTTAATTTCTAACAACTAGTATTAGAGCTTTGGTGGTGTTTCAGCCAAAGCAGTAAATCACAGGAAAGGTTATTAGCTTGAGTGGGAGCTATGGGAGAAGAAATTAGATTCAAAGTGGAGAAATTTGATGGTAAGAATTTTGGTTTGTGGAAAATGTAGAATGGGAACATGTGGCTACTTAAGGATATCAGACATGTGCCTATGTCGAGATAGAATTTGGTTTTAGTGGGGCAATTGGGTAGTGAAGGATGTTTAATTATGCTTACTGTAGATTCTTGGAAAGTTACCAAAGGATCACTTTTGATTTTGAGAGGTAAGAAAGTTGGTAATTTATATTTGAATATTAGTTTTGATACTTGTGATTTAGTTGCTATAGATGGATATGTAACTATGTGGCACTACAGGCTCAGTCATATGAGCCATAAGGGCATGGAGATATTAAAAGATAAGTTGCCTAGATTGAAAGATCTAGATCTAGACTTCTATGAGGATTATGTGTATGGGAAATAGAAGTGGGTTAAGTTCCTAAAAGTTGGACCCATAAATAAAGAACACAATTTAGAGTTGGTACATTTAGATGTATGGGGACTAGCTCGGGTATCTTCTATTTATGGTTCTAATTATTATATCATTTTTATTGATGATGCAATTAGGAATGTTTGGGTTTATTATATTAAAAAAAATATGATGTATTTGACACTTTTAAGAAGTGAAAAGCCTTGGTTAAGAATGAAACATGTCTCAAATTGAAATGTCTCAAATCAGATAATGGAGGTGAGTATTGTAGTAATGTTTCTATTATTATTGTTCTAACAATGGAATCCATAGGCAGAAGACATTTCCAAGAATTGCACAGTATAATGGGGTATCTGAAAGGATGAACAAAAATAGAATGGAATGTGCTAGGAGCATGAGGTTACATGCAGGGTTGCCTTTACAGTTTTGGGTAGAAGTAATTAGCATGGTAGTATATCTGATTAATTAAAAAAACCTATGCCTTTGGATGGAGGCATTCCTGAACAAGCTTGGTCTGGTAATAATGTTGATTATTCTTTTCTTAGAGTCTTTGGATGTGAGGCTTTTGAACTCATCAAGAAAGAGAATAGGACCAAGTTAGAGGCTAAATCAAAGAAATGCACCTTTGTTGGATATGGTGAGGATGACTTTGGTTTTCATTTATCGAGCATTAAAGATAAGAAAATATTTCTGTCTAGAGATGTAATATTTAATGAAAAAGTCATGTATAATGATTAGTTGCAGGAACAAGAGTAGGAACCAAATGAGTACATAGTATTGGATGACATTACAGATGGAAAAGTATCTAATGAATCAGTTTAGGAATATTCTACACAAGGACCCCAAAATCCTATGGTAAGAAGATCTTCTAGGTTAAGAAAAGCACTTGAATGTTTTTCTCCTTCTTTGAATTGTTTGTTACTCACTGACAATAGAGAACCAGAGTGTTATGAGGAAGCAATGCAGGTAAATGCTAGGTTGAAATGGGAACAAGCCATGGATGAAGAACATAGATCTCTCATGGAGAACTATACATGGGATTTGGTAAGACTACCTAGGGGCAAGAGTGCATTTATAAATAAGTGGATCTTCAAAATAAAAGAAGAGGATCAAGGGAGATAAAGGTATAAGTCTAGGATGGTGGTCAAGGGATTCACACTTAGAACATTTAGATGTGAAAAATGTTTTTTTTTTAGTGATTTGGATGAAGAGTTGTATATGAAGCATCCATAGGGATATGAGGTCAAAGGGAAGGAGAACTATGTGTGCAGATTAAAGAAGATATTGTATGGCCTTAAATAAGCTCCATGAAAATGGTATAATAAATTTGATTATTTTATGTTGGAACAAAAATATCAAAGGTGTAATTTTGACCATTGCATATACATCAAACATTTTGATGATGGTTCCTTTATTATTTTATGCTTGTATGTGGATGACATGTTAGTTGAAGGAAAGAACATATGACATATTCATATGCTCAAGAAACAACTTAGTGACTCCTTTTCTATGAAGGATTTAGGTGCAATAAAAAAAATTCTTGGTATGAGGATTACTCGTGACAAGGAGAGGAAGATGGTTTTATCCCAATCAGAGTATGTGAAGAAAGTCTTGGAAATTTTTAGTATGTTGGATGCTAAATCTATTAGAAATCCTTTAGTAGACCACTTTAGATTATCAAATGAGCAGTGTCCCACGATAGAAGCTAAAAAACTTAAGATGTCTAAGGTACCTTATTCATCAGTAGTTGGTAACTTGATGTATGCCATGGTTTGTACTAG
The DNA here is from genome assembly GCA_037957365.1 of Torreya grandis. Classification (NCBI taxonomy): domain Eukaryota; kingdom Viridiplantae; phylum Streptophyta; class Pinopsida; order Cupressales; family Taxaceae; genus Torreya; species Torreya grandis. The sequence continues at coordinate 233,580 of JARHVA010005718.1, forward strand.
GTCAGATATTGCCCAAGTAGTGAGAGTTATGAGTAGGTATATGAGTGATCTAGGTTATGAGCATTGACGGGTAGTGAAATGGATTCTTTGATATTTAAGAGGAACCATTGATGTTGTATTATGTTATGGTGGATCAGATACCAATTTACATGGTTATGTGGAATCAGATATGGTAGGGGATATTGATAGTAGGAGAAGTACTACAAGTTATATATTTACTATTGGAGATACAACTATTAGTTGGATTTCCAAGATATAGAAGGTTGTGGCTTTATAAACCACAGAGGTAGAGTATATTACTACCATAGAGGATAACAAGGAGATGATTTGGTTATAGGAGTTGTTTCAAGAGTTGGGGCATGAGAAAGAAGTTGGGAGACTATATAGTGATATTTAGAGTGTTATTCATTTGGCAAAGAACTCCACTTTCCACTCAAGGATGAAACATATTCAGTTACATTATCAATTCATTAGGACATCTTTGGAGGAGAACTCGGTGAAGTTGGAGAAGATTCATACTAGCCAAAATCCTATGGATATGATGACCAAGGTGGTCATATTGGACAAATTGAGACTATGTTTAGATTTGGTTGGCCTTAGTGGTCATGAAGCAGTGATAGATTTTGTTCAGGAGAAAAGGTCTTTAAGTGGGAGATTGTTGAGTGTGGAGCCCTTTGGGGCTATCACATGACCTTGTTGGTAAACTTTGGGGGCCAAGAGAGCTCCAAGGATGTGAGGAGTGCATTTTTCCTTTGATACTCATATGGGTGAATATTATTAAATGTTTATTTAATAATTTTCTTTTATACTTCCATGTTTGTTGGAAGTGGGATTGATTTCCTTATTCAAGGGAATTAATTATTTATTTAATATTTTTGTAATGCATTAAGAGAAAATTATTAAATGATGTATTTAATAATTTTCATGATGCATTAGGAGAAATTATTAAATTATGTGTTTAATTATTTATATGATGCATTAGGAGGAGAAAAAATATTAAATGCAGTATTTAATACTTTCTTGATGTAATATGGAAGTGGGTTGGACTTCCACATTGGAAGTTGTGCCTTTTAGAGGAGTATGTTATGTTTCTACTTGGTGGGGCTTATAGATAAGCATGATTAGGTGGAAATGGTGTGATACTTTGTGGATGAGGCTATTTTGGATAAAGATATCATGTATCTCCTTTATTTGGTGTGTTTTCTTCTCATTTGTCATATATACAGGTGGTGGTGAGGCTTTGGAGACATGACAGGTTAAGATAGGATATGATAATAGGTTTTGCATGAGACAAAGTGTGGTATTATTTTATAGGGTGTGGTATTTCAGGTTTTAAGGTGGTTTTATGTTAGTACAGGTGTGGTAGAGCATTTTTGAAAATTGTTGATAGATTTCAGATTTGGATCAACAATTCAAATAATTCATTTGTGAATTCTGGAGGAGATATTCAATCCCTATGAGAGGTCTTTGTAATCCTATTTTATTATAGATTTTATTGAGGAATTTATTTTTGGATGTATCCTAAATTGGTTGAACCACATTATATCTATGTTATGTGTTATTTCTGGTTTTGTTCTCTCTTTTTATGCTTTCATTAAACTGTGGTTTGAAGGAATTATTTCCGCATAATTAAATATGATTTTCACACATTTACAATATAGTTTTGTGATTTTATGATGGTTAAGAAATGTGATTTACATTAAATTAATTCCTAACACATACCTCATACTCGATACAAAACTTTCATCTTTTTGTTCATTCTGGTGTGTAGACATGTAGGTGTTCATTTTAGGCTCCAAACCCATTCAAACTTGCTCTTGAAACAACTTCTATACCTTTGATGACTTAAAAATTATTTTGGAAACACTAAAGAGTCATTTTAACCTATTTTAGAACCTTTTAAAGTGAAATACTACATAATTTTTACCAAGAAACTTTCATTCCATTTTATTTCAGACTTACACAGTCCACCTGTGCATACATGAATACATTATTCTCTTGCTATTTTTGATATTTAAATGCTTGTAATTGGTTTATGGTTATATTAATTAGGGTAAGAATATAAAGGATGTGTTGGAAAACTTTTTTTTTTTCCATATATCTATTACTTCTTCCCTCAACACTTGAACCCTATTTAAGAACACTTAGGCCAAAAGCTTTCATAACCTGCTACTTGTAGTTTCTCATCAAAGTTGAGCATGTATGGTATAAAAATTGGTTGGATGTTTAATAAGTACCCTATAAAATTATATATGAGTGTCTCTAACTTCACTTCAGATGTATTACTATCCAAACATCAAATTTTCTTACCTATAAGACCACTTTTCTCTCACTTGAGGACTGTGTGTTTGAACCAATCCTAGAAAGTCACGTTCAGAATGAATAGAAACTAGTTGAGCATGGAATGGATAGTGAGATACTAGTAAAAATGTATATTAAGTGATTTGTATTATTTAATAATCCCAACACCCTTCAAAAGTATCAAACAGGCTCAAACTTACACTCTCTTAACTTTGTAAATATGTACTTGCACATTTTATTCCTTTTTGCATTGAACCTTGACTGTCATGTCCAAAACAATAGATCAATGAGATTTTATTGCTGGTACAATCATGACCAATGAGAATTTTTAGATTTTTTAATATTTTAAGGATCATTGAATTTATAAGATACACTTTACAATAATTTACATGCATTCATAAAACACAGACATGTCATTTCAAGAGGAAAACCATGACAAAGGGGTTTAGTAGGGTTTAAGAGGATGTGAACTTATTAAAAATTATTCATAAATATCTAATCCTAATCCCAAAAATATTTCCATGGATTTTAAGGGAATAAGGGTGGAAAACATCCCATAATATAATTTATTCTGAAACATCTCCTCCCTTATGAACAAACGTTATAAAATTGAGCCTTCTTCTCTTACAAGTAACCTGATGAGAAACTTGAACAATTTTTTACCTTATTTAGACCTAAAACTTATTTATCTACATGATTTTGAGATTGGTGAGGCTGCAGGAGGTTGTGGAGTGCTTAAATCACCATAATCAATGTGAAAAATATTTACAATGAGACCTCCTGATCAATCTTTAGACTACATATTCACTTTTGTACCTATCTTCATCAAGAATGCTTGTCATATTCTACCAAAATATCTTGTTGGAGTTGTGAATTCGATTCCCATGGAGTTCATCTTGGATTTTATGGTGGTTATGTAATGTACCAAGCATATTTTCATCTTCTTTTCCCTTTCTTTTCTTCATTATACTATGTTTGGATTTTAAAATAAAGAGTAAATCAATTTTCAAGGTGAGTATATATTGGAAAAGAAATAATGTAACACCTTGACCAAGTGTATGGGCATAAATACATATAATATGATCCTCTCAAGTTTAAAATGAATCAAAAAACCCTTTTTGACCTCTATGCATGATATTTGACCTTCACATTTGATGTATCTTGAAAGGGTTACACTTCAACATTACAATAAGCAATATGACAAAACAAATGAAACCTTAATATATCTAAAAGTACCTTAAACTCATCAATTTTTTTAAAAATACAATATTAGTACTTAATTATATTTTCTTTTTGGTACAATTATCCATCATGGAGCATTATGTTTTCTTAGATGACCACCACTTTATTGTTTTCATTATAGATCAAGAACAACTTGACTTTCACAAATTTACCTTAAACTTTTCTAAACTGCATTGCAAAAGACCTATTTAAATATTATGGCATGAAACTAAATGGACAAGACACACACATAGACTCTATCATCCTAATAAGCCCTTGTTTAGACTTTGAGATGACATATAACACCAAACTATGATAACAATAAATGTTTGTCAACCAGACCATTTCAAGGTTAGATGACTCATTTATCTAGTTTTGAACAAACCTTGGTCATGGGTGATTGATTAGATAACATTTTTTGTGACCTCCTAGGGTAGTTTGCCTATTAAATATCTAGACTAGTGGCCTTATACAATCCATTGGGCATGGAGTCACTAGATATTGCTACTTTATGAGACCAAATATGAACCTAGACATGACATTAAATTTTGAAACAAACTAAAAATTGAAAGTACCTTCAAAACACAAACAAAACAAGACACACACAATAAGGCAAGGCACACACACTACAAAGTAAACATGTGATAGAAGCACTTGGAGAACACAAATCCTAATATATTATGTACAAGAGGATAAAATGACCTCAATAAAAATTCTTGAGGTGTATTCTATTGAATGGGATATTTACTTCTTCTCCATTTAGCTCTGAGAGTTGAAAAGCATTATGTTACTTATAATGAGTGATGATATAAGGCCCACTCCAAAAATGTCAAAATTTTTGTGCCTTATAATATTGGCCATATATTCATCCCATTTAAGTAAAAGATCACCTTATCAGAATGCTCTTGAAATATCTCTCTTATCAAAATACCTTCTGGTTTGAGCTTGGTGGGACTCCATAATATGCATTGCATGTTATCTTGTTTCTTCTAGATCCATCAACTCAGCTATCTAATCTCCATGTTAGCATTATTCATCATCTAAATCTGATGTATAAGATCTAGAGCTGGTAACTCAAGTGAGATTGGTATCTTAGCTTATTTTACTTAGATAAACATGTAGGGTGAGTTACCAATGTTTCTTTTAGGAGTGATCCTATCAGCCCATAAGGTTGTCTTCAACTTTGTGTGCCATATTATCTTGTTTTCCTTTATAGTTATCTTGATAGCTTTGATTATATTCTTGTTTTTAGACTTTGATAGTCCATTTAATTTATTATAGTAGTTGGAAGATGTACTTAGGTGGATTTCATGCTTCATAACCAATTCACTTATCCTAGTACCAAGGAAAGCCATTCTGAGATAAGTGTAGAAGGTACCCAAAATTTGGTTATTATGCCTTCATAGAAGTCTAGCACATTATTTTCATTAGCTTCATTGAGAGATATAGCCTATATCCATTTAATAAAATATTCAATTTTAGTCAACACCTATTTATGACCAACACTTTAAGTAGGGTTGATCATACCTATGAAATCCAATCCCCACTACATGAAATGTTGGTATACTTGAATTGCATGGAGAGGGAGGGATAATTTTATTTATTTTCCTATGAATAAGGAACACTTTTGACACTTTATCACCCATTAATAAGAGTCCTTGAAAAATCTAGTCCATTAATAACCAGCTCTCATCACTTTTACTTCTATAGTTCTTGGTGCAAAGCAACCAATAGATGGTCCATCATGGAATTTTTCCAATACTCTTTAAAATTGATCAGAGTTTACACACCTTAGGAAAAATTAATTAACAATCTTTCTAATTATTATTCCATTAAAATAACATATGGGATGGATTATATTTGAAATGTCTCATTTTGGCCTTGTCTAGGCCTAATGGACACGCATCTGTTTGGAGGGATTTGACCATGTCCTATGTCCAACTCATGGTAAATGGAGATAAAATTATTTGAGGGTCATTTTGGAGTGAAAAATAACTTATTTTTTTTCTTTCAAGTCTGAATTTAAGTGATCACATAGTCCCCTGCCTCTCACCAACTTGGCAACCTTGATGTCTACATCATATTCCATGACTTTGGTAATCCAACCATACATTTTATCATTCAAATATATACTAAAAGGAATTATTTTATGATTTTATGAGACATAATCACATGTAATTTTTTTTATAGATAATATGACTAAATTTTTTAAGGCTTCTTATAACAACAATCACTTACTTTTTACAAAAGTGTATCTTACCTCATAGTCTTCTAACCCTTGGATGAAGAAAGTAATGGGTTGTTTAAGACCCTATTAATTTTATTATGTCAATAGGATGATATGAATTCATCATTACCCAAATCATATAAGGTGAAGTACTTCTTGAAATCAAGATTTGCAAGTGTTTGAGCTTGAGGTATGGCTAGTTTGATGGCACAAAACTATCCCTTCCTTCTTTAGTCCAACTAAAAGCCTAATTTTTATTCAACATGGATGTTAGAGGATTGAAAAGATTAGAAAAATAAAGTATGAATAGTATAATCAAATTAATTTTCCCAAATAAACTTTCCAGCCCTTTCTTATGCTTAGGCAATGAAAAAGACAAGATAACACTTACCCTTTCGGGATCTATGGAGAGACTTTTATTGGAGACAATGTGGCCTAAGAGTTTTCCTTAAAAGACAAAATACACACTTTTTAGGATTGGGAGAGACTCCAAACTATCTAGATATCTCAAAAATTTTCTTAAGATGAGTCAAATGATCATTTGTATCCATGGAAAAAATTGTGATATCATCAAGATAAATAAACACTATATCATTTACCAAACCTTGAAATGCCATGTCCATGGATATTTGAAAAGTAGCTCCAACATTAGAAACTCCAAAAGGCATATTTATATGCATACATGCCCCATTTTTTGGTTAAATTTGGCTTATACTAGTCTTCTTCTTGCACCAAAATTTTATTATACCTAGAGTAGCCATCAAGGAGGGAAAAAAAATCAAAACTTGTTACCATCTGCAAGATTTGATCTATGGAAGGAAAAAGATAATGATACCTCAATGAAAATTTATTAAAGTCCCTAAAAACCACACACAATCTTATCTCTCCATTTTTATTCCTTACACGGACTAGATTGACAACCTAAGATGAGTGTTTGATAGGAAAGATGATGCTATATTTTATTATGGCCAACATGCCCCCTTATCGTAAGAAATGAGGGATCCCTCTTTTAAAAACTTGTAACTTGAGTTTTTAGACATGTTATTACATTTTGGTTGGCTCCACCGACACTAAGTCTCTGAAATCCCATGTCACCCTATTTATTTTTTTGTATGCAAGTAAATGATGTGGATAATGACCAATTTAGCCAACTTGTAGTCCTCATTGGTATATGAAAGAGACCAAGAAAATCCTATCTATATTCCATGGCTATGGTGATCCCTATTAGTTTTAATGTTTAACATGTTAAATTTTTAGGCTCACCGTTATTCATAGATTCCCAGAGTCTCAATCCTATTCCTAGTGTATCAAATCTTAGAGTCCTACATGGCATAATGGGGCCTAGTTGGCAGCCAAGTGAGCAGTTAATAATTATTCCTTTCACTTTCACTTAGTCATTTTTTATGTTTCCACAAGATATTCCATGTATAAAAGTCTCATCATTACATGACATTAAGATATTCAGCTAAGGGGTAGTTAGATGTGTCATAATAATAAAATGCCATGTGTCCTATGTCAAATGCCTCAATATCCTAGACCTGATAGAGATGTCAGATCTTGGAATATCCTGGTGTAATTATTGAGTTTCATGAGGTTTATTTTTATATTTTTTAGTCTCCTAATATGATAGATATTTCAAACCCTGGGAGAGCCTGATACAATCAAGAATCACCATGTGGCCCTAGGTCAGAAGCTGTTAGTGCTCCAATCAATTAGCCCATGCCAAAGGATAATGGCCAGTCTATTAGACCTAAAAAATATGTCAAATCCCATGAAATCCTAGTCCAACCAATGAATGCCACATTAACCAATGATATAGTGGTTAGTCTACTAGTCCTGACAGAGATGCCAGAACATAAGAGAGCCTGATCTAATCAAAAGATGTGTGTCTTGAAGGTTAAAAATTCTTGAATTTGACCAAATAAACCCTTTCCATTGTTAGAATTGTTAGTTTCTTAGTCTAATATAAATGTAAAATTATAGTAGAGACTAATGTAATAAGGGAGCAACATGTGGCTTGTGATTAGAGGAGTTAGTCTCATATTGTCTGAAAAAGATGTCAAAATCTAAGAGAGCCCAACATATCATAGTATGACATGTTGTGTAGTTGAATATTTTAATAGGTGGCACTTTTAAGGTCCTGGGATAGCTAGAATGAAGCACAAGTGGAACCACAATGGAATAATTAGATGATGTCACATGTTCCCATTTGACATCTCATCCCCCTCAAAGTACTAATGAAATGATGGGTTGCACTGAGGTATCAACTATTAACATAAAGACCAATCAAGAGGTGACAAGTGGTGCAAAATCAAAACTCTTAAGAGGATTTGAGGATGAGGTGGTCATGTACCTACCTAATTCTATACATTGATGAAGTGGGGAACTGGACCTCGATTAGACAATTAAAAAATTTCACATCACCTTAACTAGATTTGTTAAGTAGTGTGTAATCATAGACTCCAAATTTAACTTTGGATTGGGAAATCAAGTGGAAGATTGAGCCACATACTCAAGTTTTAATCCATGATGAATGAGCCACCAAGTGACATTAATGTAGGGGATGAATGTAAATTTATATATTTATTCCAAATAAATATCATTAGCCACTATATCTCCAAGCTCCCAAATTTAGCCTCCTTGATTTCTACTCACACCTACTAATTTTGTTAACTTCTCTTTTGACTAAATCTTTTTTTGCTAAATTTCATCCCACTATAATGGTTGCTTCATCTTCAAACCCCAATTTTGAGATTGAATACATGGACACTCTATTCCCATATGGTCAAGCATTATAATGAAATATTTAAGGCTATCAACCAAGTGCCCAAAGATTCAATTAATGATAATGATGATCATCATAAGTCTAAAGACACCCTATGAGCATACTAGAAGTGTGGCCTACACTGAGCCACAACCAAACTTGTATTCCTCCCCTTATCTAACTTATTCGATAAGTTGCTCCTCACTGATAGGTGGGTGTAGAATGACATTCACAATTAGGTTTTATTAGCTAGCTCTTGACACCAGATTACCAAGATCTTAGGCATGACCTACAAGGCCTACTATAATCTCTTGGATCCCAATTTTTCATATGACTTGGCATTGGTGAAAACCTAGATCGACACCTTAAAAATTACAATGTCTTTAAGCACTAGGTGGAGAACCCACATGATAAATGCGTGAAAAAAGAGGATGCCAATGCATACACTATTTTTAAATTCATAGAGGAGTTATAGATCAGTATGATCTTATTTAACCAATTTTTTAAGGCCCCACATTATCTTCACAAATAATGGGTGACCTTGCTTCACATGATCTTAGAGGGATCCCACATCCCCAACCTAGGAGTGATTAATTTCAACATGGTTAGAGCCATAGTAGATGCATGGGAATGGGGACACTTTTACATGGTGAGCTATCTCCTAGATGAAATCTTTAGGACACTCACTTTTAATCCCTCTACATTTTTTGAATGGGTATCTGGTGGCCCTATTGTCCATGTAGTTTTTGACAAACTATATGGCCACCAATATAGAAATAAAATCTAGGACATTTATGAGTATTTATACCTAGTGATATATAATGTGATCAACAAAATCCTTATACCTCATCTATCAAAATAAATTAGACATTCAATAGATCCCATTAGAGACTACTGGTATCTTTGAGAGGATATAGTCATCCATGTCATATAAATTCTTAAGGATCTATTCTAATTTCCCTATCACATCCTAGATCACCTTATTGAGATCAAAATTACTTATTAATTGGTGGAGGGAATTATTACATGTTGTGTTAGTCACCAACAAAAATCCTAATTTCCTCTTCTGATCATCATTAAGTACCATGCATACCATTTTTTCCCTCCCATGTAGAAGATGGTTGCTGGCTAGGACACTTTAGCCTTGGTTAGATCTGAAATACAAGACTATGACCCAAAAGACATGATCCAAAACTATTTAGAGAGTTATTCAGTTCACCTCAACCTCAATTCTAGAAACCAAGTAGGGGATGATGATGAGTTATATCTAAACACTGTGGATGACTAGGAAGTGTTTGTGAGGATTGAATCTCATAAGAAGGAAAAGGGTAAGAAGGTCCTGACTGGGCGCTCATGAGCCTCATTTATATTTGCTTAGTCTTCAAGGGATATCACACTAACTCCCCCCACTATTATAGAATAATCCTATAGGGGATCTTACCATATTCTCCCCTATGATTAGTGGCTCCCCCAAACATGATTATACCTCCTCCACCTTCAACATCTCAAATGCCTCATCCCTAGCCATGTCAAACTCATGTGACTTGGTGACAAGAAAACCAAGCATAATAAACTCTACTAAAGTCTCCTTCAGGACTAATTGGGGAAGTAAAGGATGCCCTCATAATTTTTTTATCAACTTTGGGAAAAATGGTAGGGATAATGGTGGAGACCTAGGTGCTCATCCATCAAACCTAGACTATCTGAAGAGGTCACTATAATTGATGGAAAGTACCAAAAATTGATTGTTGTGATTAATAAAGGCATGTTCTCAAAGCTCAAATTGGTGCCCATTTCATATTTTAGCTTATATTAGACCTACACTAGGACCATGAAGATTGTTATGGAGGAGTGTATTACTTTGGCCCAAATGGTGATGGGACCCTTGGAAGATGGCAAAAGGAAGATATTGGATTATTTTAAAGAAGTCAATATCTTAGTGTGTTTCCACTTGAATAACATTTGCTAGATAAGGGTGAATTTAGAGTCCACCTAGGTCACTTTGATTGGGACATGAGGGAAAATGTGGTGAAGGTGAATAAAGAGGTAGATTAGGTATTTTTTAAACTTTCAACTCCATTTATAGTAAGCATCAGCCAGGTGTTTGAAGTCTAAATGTCAATGGAGGATCCCTTCCAAGTTTATCAAAGACTAGTAACCTACACTGAAATGATCTTTCAAGAGCCTTCAATGAACCTTTTCATGCTGTAAAGTGAGTTTAACCTTGTGGTAGCCATGTTGGAGGCCAGGGAGGTGAAAGTGAGTAAAAGTAGTTGGTAGCTGGATCTTCCATGCTACTTCCACATATCAGTTAAGTGGTCCTCTATGGATCATTTGGGGGTGGTCTTAAAATATTTTTTTCATTTTTAAAATTATGTAGTTATAAACACTAAGAGAGGCCATCATGGCCTAGGATTGGAATCTCACACTACTTGGGAGTGAATCCAATCATTATCTATAAAATTTCAACTACATTGTAATTTTAGGGTCTATAATTTTTAGCTCAAAAGTACTATCAGAATCAAGCCAGGATTTCACCTATGGTCTCCTTCACCCTTTTTAAATTTTAAATAATTGTCTAAGATCGATATTTATAATACAACTCGTTACATTAATGAATGCAATTTTAGATTTTTAAGTGACACATGTTATATTTATCAAAGCTTCTTTCATTTCAGATTTAAGTGAATATCAGTGACTAGATAATTATTTTAAGACTCTATTACTTTATGAATGCAATGATTATGATGGGCCTACCTATCATAAAATTTTAAAATTTCCTCTCATTTTAATCACAATACTAATAAGTTATGTGATAACTTGTAAGTTATTTTAGAATTTGATGTCTAATTTATTATAGACTTATAATATTTCTATTTAGTGAGGAATTACAAATTAAACATGATTAACTACTTCCATAGTCTCTTCCCATTATGTATATTAGAGTTAAAACCCTTGGTGAGACTCAACATATAGTGGTATAACTATGGAAGATGTGCTTATCTTAATTATTGAAGCATTAATTTCACTTAGATATGGAAACTTTATTTACTACCTTACGCTTCCCTACTTTTGTGTTTATTTTGGAGATTGAACTACCTTTTCCCTTTTGTTTAGGAAGTGTTAGAGAAAAGTGCTTGAATATCAATAATAAATTTAAACAACTCACTCATTTATTCTCAGTTATCAATACTGAACCAATAATGCTGATGTTTCATTTCTAAAAAATAATTCCATGTAGGCTCTATTGTGAAGCCAAATATCTATGGTTGTCCACTGGGCTAATTTTAAATTAGTCCTAAAATGGAGGATAAAAGTCCATTAGTGTTCCCCACTAATTTTTTTGAAAATAATCAATCTCATGAGTATTTTGGAATGGGATCTTGGATGAAACAATAAATAACACTAAAAAGAGGGCCTAGATCAAAATATTTTAGATTTACCCTTAATTAAAAACTTGTTACCCTCTCCTTTATGATTTTCCCAGTTTGTTGTTTGCTTAAAACATATAATAACAAATGGCACTAGAAGGAGGACCCTCTTATATTTAAGGATAAATATCAGTAGGAACCCAAACCTTGAAGGAGTATTTTATTGATTGAATCCTATTCCCCTTCTTTTACACTCTCTCCATTATTATGTGTTTTAAACACACACAAGAACACCAGATGAAAGGGAAGGCATTAAATATTTATATATTGAGTGATAACTTATTTAAAATCATGCTTGTTGGTAATAATGTACTAGCTATTGTTTGTTTGTTAATCATCCTAGAGAATAGTTAATCCATCACCAGAGCTAGGTCCCATTATGGTGAGATGGTGGTTTTGCCCTTGCTATTCCATAGAAGACCTAGGCTTAATAGACCTAGAACTACCATGATTCCAAATAGATTATCCACTTATCATATCCTAAATATACCATGTAGGATGACTTGGTTAGATGGCTCAACCATTTACATCCCAAGAAATGTCCATGACTTATCTAGAAACTCGAAGAGGTATCTTTCCCATTTCACTCTTGGTGTGGGATGGACTATTGAAGACCATGTGACCTCCTAAAAAACCACCTTAAGATTATTTAATGTAGAAAATGAGGATGTGGTGTGTAATATTTTCCCATTTGTTGATGAAATCATAATATGAATTTTTCTTGAACTTCCTTGGGGACTTGATCCCTAGTTGGGACCATTTTAGTACTAACTTCCTCACCCAGTTCAAGCAAGTAATATACCCTAGTGTCCTATACCAAAAATTTTCTTAAATTAAATGAGATACCAATGGGACTATTAGGAAATTCAATTCTAGGTTTAAAAATATGTACAATCGAGTTACCATGCTCTACAAACCTAACCCCTAACTAACATTTGAGATGTATGAAAATGCCTTAGACCCTTAGACGAATATGTTTATGAGATGAGATCCAACAATAGTGTACCTACCTATAAATTATGTAGGGGAAATCAAGGTAGACATAGAGATGAACCCATAAGGTTAGATGACAGCCCCCATTCTTAATGTGTTACCATTGATGCTTGTGTTGAGCCTCTTTCCCAACACTAATTAGAATATCCTAATGCTTCATTTGCTTCCTATAACAAATTAATTCCTTCTAGATTATGCTACACCAAACCAACACTTAGGTTTTATTAACCAAGGTAACCATGAAAAGGCTCCTCATTTTCAACACCAAGTAATATTGGTAGTGGCTAATGGTACTCAGAATGTACCCCAAAAGTCCATAAAGAATGAGTTAGATGTCATTTGAAAAATGGTATAAAAACTCAGTAATGACTTCCTTGAGCTACAAATTCAGATGAATAAATCAATGTAGAGAGTTAAAAAAAAAACTTCACATATCAAATACCAAAATAACTATAACCATTCTCATAATCCCATGGTACCCTTGCCCAATAGGTTACTAGAAATTAATATCTTTGAGATAACCTTGCCTAACTGGGGTTGAGTACATAACACAAAAACCCATGTGTAACTTGACTGCATAGAGTTCAATTGTGCCTTTGAGATGTTATAGAAGGGAATGTATGAGTAAGAGGTGGTCCCCAATCACCTAAAATCATCCAACATGGGAAAATTTTCTAGCACCACCATGGTAGTAGAAACCATGGAATTCCCATGCCAGGAAGAAATTGAGCTAGAAGAGGGTATTAGTGAAGTGTAATAATTTTATCAATTCCAAAAGAGTAACTACACCCCTATTAATATGCAACCACAATAAACCTTTACTACCTCAACTCCATTGAACAATGGTACAACCCCACATGACCAAAATATTAGGAATGAATCACCACCTCCAAAACCTAAAGAACCTAAAATTTTGATGAAAACCCCACATATCTAGAATAAATGAGGCTATAATATAGTAGAGGACATGAATAAGATCAAATCTAACATCACACTACATAAACTTACTCAGATCATAGAGTAATAAGATCTTCTACTAAAATCATTAACTGAGAAGCCAACTAAACCAACCTAGGAAAAATCTCAAGCAACCCATACCAATGTGCTTATTCATAGGAATAAGATGGAAGGGCCTTCATCATTTTTGAATTGTTATAGTAGTTTTTCATTTTTCATTTTAATTTAATTATCTAATAAAACCTTAAATAAATGTAGGGTTTATGAAGAATACTTGGATATGAGAATATGGTTACATACCACTTGAATACAATGAACGAGGGAACTTATTTTTGGCTTAGAAGAATAACCTATACATAAGGAAACAACTTGGATAAAATGGATAAATAGATAGATAGTTGAGATTCCTAATTAGGGATAAGTCCTAGGAAGTTTTGAACTTCCTCAAGTGGATGTCAGATCACTATTTTCATAATTAATTAGATAAATAAACATTGAAATTATAAAAGATAAAGATGGGATAATTTTTTTTAATGAATTAATATTCATTTAAGCTATCAATGTAAGTAAAGCATTCATCCCAATAAGTTGTAGCAACATTCACATATTCTTTTATAACATATAGCTATTTAGAAGTGGATTTAATTGAGGGAGAGTAAAAAATTAGACAAAGGGTTAAATTGAAGGCTATATCACTCTAGTTAGTGAAAAGGGGTTGAGAGATGATGGGCAGATTAGTGATATTAATGACATGATGTAGAATTATAGGTATAGTCATCTAAATGAATTTCATGTTTAAAAAGATAGGAAATGAAATTAGACTGATCCAAAATAGAGTTATAGGATTGAATCACTTAGATTTAAAAATAGAGTGTAGGGATTGTTGCCAATCCTATAGAATTAGTGCTAATTTAGATGAATCGACATCAATTCTATTAAAACTACACCAAATTAAAATCAGAAAGCTAAAGGGTGACATAAGATAATCACAAAAGAAACCAAGGATGTCTATTGTGTCTTGAGAATGAGATGAGTAGGAAAATACAAGAATGAAAATAAGAAATGAAATGATTAATATGCATAACTAGCCTTGAACTGATTGTAGGTAGAGTGTATTCCTTCAACAAGTGTAAATGATCTTCTTGAATTGTGATAGCAGATGTGGACTAGGCATATCCTAAATTTTGATAGTGTGAAGCTAACATTCTTCTTAATTATCCTAAGGAAATATAAGAAAAATTTCAAGATTCAAAATTCATAAACTTAGAACCAAATAATCACATGTGTATATATATATATATATATATATATATATATATATATATATAGATTGATACCGATCAGGAGAATCGGTGTTGATCATGAGAGAATCATCAATGATTTTCCATTTTTAGTAGGAGATTAGTTTCATCCACTTTGGTTTGTTTCAACTATGAGGTAATTTAGGATTATAAGTGGTGGGTTTGTTAAAAATATGTTTATAGGTGGGTAGGATGTTAGGGGTTTAAGATTTTATGGGTTGTAATTAGATTTAGGTGGTTAAGGAGGTAAAACAATAATTTGTAGAAAAAAATTATCAATTACTTGATGGTAAATAAATTAGACTTTAGGATAGGGGTATTTAGGATAATATAATAATATTAAAGGTCCTATGACATTGAATAATTCATATATGACGTACAAAATTGTAGTGTCTACATTTGACCCTTTTTGTGGAGTAATATGTAATACACGCCATGAAATAAATTGAGAGAGGTCTAATGCCCCAAGTTTATGTGAAGAGGTATCCTCCCTAAATCTAGGAGCCAATGTAGGATGAGGAGTAGGTGATAGGTTTGAAAGATGGAGTAATGGATGGGATGGATAGATAATAAATGAGAGCTAAGAGTGTGGATGCATAACATGAAGTATACATTTTTCACTAATAGGATACGAGATAGTATAGGTAGAGATTCCTCAAGACAAATTACATAATAAAATGCCATAGCTATGAACAATTGGGGTTAAATAAAGGCTAATGATGAGAAAAAGTGATAATATTTGGCTGATCAATGTATTTAGTGTGTTAAACAATGTGGCACACTACTTATAGATGATTGTTCTTAAGAGGAAATGCACCCTTGGGACCCATAGAGGGGAAATGCCAAAAAAGTGCATGCCTTTTATAGGCTATGGGACCAACATGGGGTATATATACATAAACATACAATTTAATAGGATAAATAATGGGATAGGTGTGGCAAGGCAATAATATTAGGCTTCAAATTCAAACTAGATGCATGAAAAATTGCAAGTAGTGGAAAATGGGTAGATCGACATTGATTTTGAGGAAATTGATGATGATCTACATAAATCAATGTCGATCTAAAATAAATCAATACCAATTCTAAAATTGAGTATATAAACAAATATAATATAGAGAGAGATAATTTGTAATCAATATGTGGTGAGTTAATAGATTACATTTGACAACTATTGTGATATGTGGTATGATGGTGAGCAATAGTAGTTAGAGGCAATGACGATGGTATCAAGATGAGGTAGGCCTTATTTTTATTTAATATTTTTAGTTTTTTGGTGTTTTTTACTTTTTTTTAGATTAAGGTAATGTATACGGTATTAGGGTATTATGGCAACTCAGGATTGGCATCAATTCTAGTAAATTGATAATAATTCAGTGGAAATATCATTGATTCAACTAAAATATTGTTGATCAAAAAATGAATCGACATCGATTTGCTAAAAAATGCAAACAAATAGGCTAGAGTGTCTAGGGTTAAACTAAGTTAAAATTTAGAAAAATGAAGGCTTATATAAGATTATGGTAATAAGTAATGCCATTGTTGTGAATGTGGTACTAAGTATTGGCTCTATTAGAGTGGTTACATGACCATCTGAGTGATGATGATTGGGTTCATATGGAGGTTGTGGGTTTAGGAGGAGTGCATTTCTACCACCATATTCATAGAGACATGAGCCTATTGGTTACATTACTAAAGTGCTAGGATGTGAGCATGGGGACATTTTGGTTACTTAAAAGAGAGATGACCATCATAAAGGAGGATATATATAAGATTCTATAACTTCTAATACATGGGATTTCTATTGTACCTATAGATGTCTGGGGTTGCGTAGTGGCATTGACATGGATATATGGTGGAGATGCCATGGATATCACCTTCATAGTAGGAGGATTTGTGTTCAACCCTTTATATGAGGTAGATATACAGGGAAGGGGAGTACTGTCAATGATGATTCTATCTATCTCATGCTATGGCCTCCCAAATTTATATGGAGGTAAGTTCTCATGGAGCCTCACAAGTGTTGTTGTAAACATCCTGGAGTAGTGGACAATATTTTCTTGGGCCCTAACTTTACTATCATAGGTATATAGAGATATATGGGGGTGGAGAATATAGAAGAGATATGGTTTTGATGTGACCTTTATTTTTTAGTGCTAGGCATATAAGCACATCAAGGTGGTTTAACCTATTGGTATCTCATGGATACATTGGTATGAGAATACTTACACTGTTTCCTTTGATGGAAGGAAGATTTAGTATGAGATTATACAAATGGTGTGACATATGACCTAGCATATTATTGATGAGTCCTCAGGGAGCTACAGGATGGGGACATCATTTAGAGGCCCTACATCATATTTATTGTATGGCCTGGGATAAAGGCAAAGTTGATAGACATTTAGAGGGACACGTGGCTTATAGGGAGAAGTATGAACTAAATGGAGTTTTTCCATTTTAGGAGGGTGAAAAGATAGTTCTCGCTTATATAGTATATACCATGGGCCCCGTGAGTATATATATGGGATGATACAGAGCCTAGACTTTTAGAACCAAATACTATAGATATTTTGATAGGATCTAAGGAGGAGGTAGTGAACATAGATGTAGATGATGCAAGGTTTACCCCAATATACTTATCACGGTGGTCAAGGTAGCTGGATGCCAGGTAGGAGAGGATGGTGCAACCTCGATAGGAGGGAGAAGATGAGGATATGTAAGATGTAGAGGAAGATGGAGGGGAGATGAGGAGGAGAGGGAAGAGGAGGAAGGAGAGGGAAGAGGAAGGAGGAGAGGAGTTGGAGATAGATGTCATAGGGATCATTATCGAGAGGGATACAATGAGAGCCTAATGTATCATTTTATAAGGACAGGTGACCATAGTGTAGGGTGTGCTCACTACCATGAAAATGGAGCGAGATGGTCCTCAAACTAGATTGGATGCTTTATAGGTGGATAATGACACTCTACAGATGAATCATGATTTGGTAGTTGAGGCTCGAGACTAATACCATACAAAGAGGGATAGCCTGTAGTGAGGGGATGGAAGATCCATGAGGTAGATAGTTGAAGGGGTGGCTAGGACAAGTATATGATAGGTAGGTACTATGAGTGTAGATATGTACTTGGATCTGGTGGCTGAGATGTGTTATTATGAAAATATTATACTATATTTGCATCAAGATATTCCATAGTATGCCATCCGTTTGGCCACATATGGTAGATCCTCTAGATGGACACATATAGGTTTAGTCAGTATAGGGATTATATCCCATAGAAGAGGTTGGAGGGGAGATAGAGGAGGAGATGGGGGATGGGATGGGAGTGGATGCAGGGGTGGAGGTATTAGGAGCATTCATATGAGCCATCTCCATTTTATAGAGTTGCTGATTTTGTATCTATTATATTGGCTAGATAGCCATCTACTTTGTATATTGAGACTTATGATGTACACTTGAGTGTGTGTGTGTGTGTGTAATACATGATTTTGATTATGTGTTGTAGTGTTATATGTTTTGATTTATGGATTTTATTAGATTATGGATTTGAAGTGTTATGTATCATGGAGTTAATTTTAGGATGTTTGCATTTAGATTATGTGATTATGGATTTAACTACTTAGATGATGTGATAGATCTATTAAGGATTTACATTAACATGTTTATGGATCATGATTATGTGATTATGGATGTAGATAAGATTATTGATTGGATTAGATTATGGATTATGGATTTACATTAAAATGTTTTATGGATCATGGTTATGTGATTATGGATGTAGACTAGATTATGGATTATGAATTTATGTTATGTAATGCCATGGATTTAATTATGATACTCTTACACTATGGTCAATATATACATGGAAATTCTATTTTTAGATAATTAGTTAGCACAATTTTGATTTATTTTAGACAAAGAGACACAAAGGTTTTATTACTCATTATTAGCTCGTACCAAACACCCCCCCCCCCCAAAAAAAAAAAAAAAAAAAAAAAAAAAAAAAAAAAAAAACTCTTGTAATAATTACATGTGTATCCTTAACTAACTGTTAATAAATATCCTAGCAACCTTAGGTTAACTAAGTTCAGGATATATTGGTTTTAGATGAAACTTTCTAGGGGTTTGCTTCAATATTTTGATAAAAAGTATATTTTTTTAAGAAGAAGATTCTTTCACCTTGTATTTCTAAAACTAAAGCCAAACCTAGGATACTTTTGTGCCAATCCATGTAGACTGATCAATGTGGGAAGTCTACTAATTTAGAGAAAGCTGATCAATGAGGGAAGCTATCTTGGGATATGTTATGCATGATAGTCATCCTTCGAAGGAGTGGTCTATATTTTAGAGATATATTTTTTTGTTTAAAGTAGTTGTCCTTTGAGGGAGCAATCTACACTTTTGATATTCTGAGGGATCACTATATTATTTTTGCCTTTTTTTATAGATGCTTTTCTTTGCTTGGTGTTTGATCCCAGTGTTATTCATTTATTATGGATTGGCATAAGGTATCCTATAATAGTTTCCAAATATTTATTTTAAAAGATGATATTCTTATTCCTAAAATGAACTACTGAGGTGATATGGAGAGGTTTCAGGAAATAATTATTTGGTGATCCTTCCCATTATAGGTAGAGCTTATCAATTTAGAACATGCTATGAATAGAGCTAGGGTATTCATATTAAAGGTTAAGATAAACATGATACTAGATAACCACATGACTCTAAATATAATTATTTGTTATTTAAAAGAAAGAAATGGATATGGTTTTAGATAATCAAACCAAAATAAAAGAAACTAGGTTGATCAAGGTGATTAAGACTCATTAATAGTGGAAAGGAAGCAAATACAATGCACTAAGAGGTCCTCATTCTAGTTTTTCATCAAGAGAGGGAAAATGATATGCCCCAGGTTCATATATCTAGGTGATAATATATGGCCCAAGCCAATTTAGAGAAAATTTTCCTCATTTTATCTTTTCCATATTAGTGATATGTTGATTTTATTTTAAGGCAAGGTCTCCAACATTAAATTCAAATCATTTTAAATTTTTATTATAGGTGCACTTTATTCATTCTTGATATACATGGAGATGGTCAAGGGCAGCCAATTGACTCCCATCCAAGAACTCAAGCTAGGCTAATCATTCCTAATGGAATTTATCCTAAAAAATGATATCTTTAAGAGAGATGCAAAGGGAAGGAATCTAAAACTCAAGAGGAATTACAACTTTGGCATCATAAACTAGAGAGAAAGGAGTAACACTTATAGGGGTTTGAATATTAGTTTGATAAACCCATAAGACAAAAGGAACATAAAGATGCCAGTTCTCTCCAACTTCATTAACTTTAGTTAGGATTTTGACAAGAGTTTTGTTGGATGCCTAGGCCTATCCATTAGATTGAGGATAATAAGGAGAAGAGAAGCTTAGCTTAATGTTAAAAGAGTCATGAAGCTCTTGAACCTTTATATTTTTAAAAGATTTTCCATTATCTTTGATGATCTTATGAGGAACACCAAAGCGATAAATAATATGTTGATTAATAAACTCCATAATTTTGTCTACTTTGGTTAAGATAAGAGGAATAACCTCCACCCATTTAGTGAAATATTCAATGGTAGTAATGATAAATTCATGGTGCTAGGAATATTTAGGATTTATTTGACCTATAAGATCAAACCCCCATTGGGAAAATGGCCAAAGGTCCTATACTACTTATAATGCATGACTAGGGACATGTGATAGATTGGCATGCTACTAGAATTTTATGAATTTATTAACATACTCAAAAAAATCCTAATTTAAAGTGGGCCAATAATAAAATAATCATAGGATTATTTTAGCAATGATGAAGGCATTAAAATTTCCACCACATGACCCATCATGAGCTTATTTGATAGTGAGGGTGGCTTCATGATTTTGGAGACAATACATAAGGATATTGTTAAAACCACACTTATAGAAAACACCCCCTCATAAGACAAAACATGTGATGTAATGTTGGAAAGCTCAATTTTAATTTTTGGATAAATATGAAGGAATAATCTCCTTTAATAGATAATCAAATATCTATGCATACCAAAGATCTAATGGGTTTTCCTCTACATTGTGGATGGAAGAAAGATTAGTTTTGGTAAAATAGGGCTGATTAACCTTGTGGATGAGGATACATAATGTAGATTATTTAGATGAGTATGGGATAAATGAGGCAAAAGAGGCCATGGTATCCAAAAACTTGTTAGTTGACTAGGAGTGGCTTGGATAGTATAATGCTGAAAAGTAACTAGTAATTGATCAACAAAGGTCTTATATTTTTAGAAGGTGTTATTTTTACATGGATATATGCCTTTTATCTGATTGAACACAATCTTAGAATCACCATAAATATTAAGTCATTTAATACATAGGGCTAAATCCATTTGGAAACCTATGATGAAAGGATCATATTCTACCATATTATTGGTGCATTCAAAATCAAGCTTAAAAGATAAAGGTATAAGTGTCCCTTCTAGTGGTATTAGGATAGTTATAGATCCCCTACCATGCTCACACTTGAATCCATCAAATAATAGAGTCATTTGATATTGTGGATTGAATCGAGATGTGGAGGATATGGACTTATCTAGGAATTCATTATTGATTGGTTAACTATCAATAAGAGGTGCCTCACCAGGTTAATCAACAATGATCTGACTATTGACCAAATTTGACATTTAGTCAAATTAGGTCAACCTATACATATTTAAATTTTTTCAAAAGTTCCTATATGTCTTATAGAGGTCTCATGTTGGTCTAAACATCTCACCCATCCTTGCTCTAGCCTTGGTCTAAGCCTAGCTTCCTTGTACTAGTCTAGTCAACCAAATTCAACTCTAGTCAAACATGGTCAAAGTATCAAATTATATTAAAAATTTCCTAATATGGTCATTTAGATGCTATAAGGTGTTCATAAGTCATAAAATTTATCCTTACCATGTCTCATATGAAAAAATGCCTTTTTGGTCATATTTTAGCTTATTAAATGACTTATATAGACTTTCAAACAAAGCATATTTGTCACATAGGTGAATTTCAATGTGGAAGAGGTTAGGATATGTTAGGAAGTGTTTAGAGTAAATTCAAGGAGTAGTTTCATGTAGATAAAGGTAGTTTCTCCTTAAAAATAGGCCACCATTAATGGCACTTATATAGACTTCGGAAGTCCACCTTCAGTAAAAAAATATGGGATAGTATCTCTTCAACTCCCTAAAGTCATTTCCATGCCTAGTGTGCTGAGAAAGGGTCAAAAAGCTTAGTTTTTGCTTCTGTTTCATCTTCTTTACCTATGCAAGCCAAGAAAGGTCAATCTAAAATGCTTGGTACAAGTCGTGCAATTAGAGTTGGGAGGAATTATATTGGGGGTTGAAAAAGGTCTAAGTTAGCTTCAAATTCATGTCAATAGGTTTTAGTTTCATGGATTCTCCTTTATGAACCATCATTAAGAAGCTAGACAACTTTTTATACTTCATCCTAGAGGGGTCATTATTTGACCCTGTTTCAGAATTTTTTTTTGGTTTGATGTATTGGTTGTGTTTAAGTGTTTCTAAAGGTTATCTAATGTCTCTCCATAGTTTTTTCATTGTCTTTTGGCTTGTGAAAGTCTCAATAACTCAAGGAATCTCTTCTAAACTTGTCTCAGCTAGAAATCCATGAGAGTGCATTACAAACATCAGTAAAAGATATTTTCATGTTGATAGAAGAGTTTTAGAGAGTGTTTTCAAGATTCCTATGATGGAAATAAACCCTGGAAGGATTGATAAAAGAGATAGGTCTACCCATGAGGCCTAATTTTACACATTGTCCACATTTTCTTTGTCTATTTTCTCTTTTCACTTATAGAATGGTGATTTCCATGTGGAGGAGAGTGTTTGAAGTTGATTTCAATGTGATATTGGTAAGGGTTATCCATTTGAGGATTGACAAATCCATTTGGGGTATTATGAAGCTTTAACAAACTTCTCTTGCTCAAATCCATTCTCCCTATCTACACACAGTCATATGTGTACCTTCAAGTGGCCTAAATAAGGGTTTGAGATAGTCATTTGGATGTAGAAGTAAGGTAAGATCTCACTTATAACCTTTACATGATGAAATAGGCATGGCAAACCTCATGAAGTGATATATTTCCAAGAAAAGTTGAAGGTCATCATCAAGGAGTATTAACTATGATTTTAGGCCTGTCTACCTAGAAAACACCAAATAGAGGGTAGGGAGCTTTTACAAAATGACATATAACATGTTTGATATGGTATTGAAGAACACAATTGAGATAAATTTATTACCTCTAACATGGAGAAGGTTTTTCCAAAAGTTAGACTCAAATGAATGAGTGTAAAACAGTTATTAAGAAACCTAAAGATGCCTCTTGAGCCACTAAAATTAGATAGTGAGTTCTACATGTTTGAGCCTCAAGTGACCGTTAGCCTTAAGAAGAATCAATGCATGATCTTATGACTAGGTGATCCCATGGTAATTAGAAGACACTAGGGAACATAAGTGTCATATATTTAGGTTGATATGCAATACCTTGGACCTTCAATTTCATACCCTATTTGTACATAGGGTAGAATCAACACCTACAACTAGCAAGGAATAGACTGAGACAATAGTCAAATGAGAAGATATGTTTTGAAGATGTGCAGGTTTGGAATTATCATGAATATAAGGATTAACATCACATGAAATTTGGATAGGTAGAGGAGGTTTAAACCTTGTTTTGAAGATAATCACATAATGTACACCTACATGTGTGAGTGTGGAGGTAGACACAGTCACAGTCAAGGATTGGGAGGCTCAGTCTTGAAGATCATGGTAAAAAGGAAAGGTAAGGAGGATTTACACATGATGAACACATGATGATATAAAACCTATAAGGGAATATCATTCAATATTTTGAAGGCCTAATTCATGCACATAGACACCTAAAATAGACCCTGAGAAGGTGTCTCTATCAACCAAGTAGGGACCTAGTTTAAGAGTGAGAGGTGCCTTACTAAAATAAATGAAATTAAAAATTGGTCAAATGGTGGATGAATAAATAAGTGAGTCTAGGAGTGATGATTTGGACCCTTTAAAAAAGAGAAACAATATTATAATAGGGGTCTTTTCAAACAAAACATAGTCATTCTTGGTTTTCTTACACAGTCCATTGTTGAAAAGTCTATCTAGGAAATTGGAGCAAGTTGAGAGGTCTCTACTCATCACCAAGAGATAATTTATTTTATAAGGAATCCTTGAGAGTTTTATAATCCCATACAATAGATAAATTTAATGACCAAATAGGGAAATATGGCTTTGCTTTGTCTCAGAGTCAAGGCACTTTTCCCCTTGCACAAACCCTATTTTCTTGAGAAGGGAGGTAGAAACATGGGCCATAAGTCAAGAGGACTCATGAAGATGATTGGTTAATCTATATGAGATCCATGTCAACCTAAAAAACTAAGATAGAGGGTTAGAAACCAAACAATGTGGTCTAGGCAAGAAGATGTAGTCAAAACCTATGGGCAGAGTTAAGGTCAAGGGGCCAAAGGGGGAATCATATTCATTCCCAAGATTGAAAAAGCATTCCAATGCTTTGATTCAAGTTTACAGAGGTAAAATAGATGTCTTTTGACTATTATAAAGTAAGGGAATCCATCAAAAGGTCATGGGGAGCTTAAATTTCAGTTAGTGCCATGGAGCAAGGTATAGGTCTTGTTCCAAAAAGAGGGTCATTTTCATTTCTAGATCTTGATGAGATTTTATGATGATAGGATCATGTTTATAGGATGTGTATAGAGGTGTTTGATCCTTTTTTTATATATATAAGTCCCCTAAGAAGCCATTTATTAGATTAAAGTACACAAAAGCTAATGTAAACTATTGAAATGACTCGAATGGACAACTTGAAGTGCTTGTACCTTTCATGACACTTTTCATGGAAAGATGAGGTGAGGTGAATTGGTTTAGAGCTTTAATGTGCCAACTCATAAACAATACCTAAGACCTGAGATCACTTTGAAACCCTCACAAACCATCTTCTAGACTTGATGGAGAAAATAAGGCAATTTAAGCATCCAAATGTAGTGGAAAGGCCATGAAACTAATTAGAAGATACAGAGGACTCTCCAGGGACCTGACACATGTAATTGAGGTGCACCCTACCTATACAGATGAGGTAAAATAGGGATTATTTTAAATTTTTGTTTTGTTTTTTAGGTTTAGAGGAGTTTCAAAGGATGAAATCACTTTTGGGAGATATTATGGGACTTATTATATATCCCCATAATCATTTATTAAGGCTTTTAATCTCCTAAGTGTGCTTACTATCTCTTTCATCTTAGCCAATCTAGTGGGTAGATAGTGAACACTTAGTGAAAAATGGTGAAACTCCAATTGGGAAGCCTTTTAAGTCTTTATTGATGAACTTGATGACTTGGACACTCATTACAAGTTTCATCCTTCCTTGTGCATGGATCAAGTTATAAAATTGGAAAGGTTTTGGGTGCCAAGTGTGAGAGGTGCATGAGGAGTCATTTTGTAACTATTTGAGATGATTGCTTATGGCCAAAAGAATAGGAATGATTAGGGATAATCGAATGTATATGAGGGATTGTTAGTAACCCATATCATTTAGATAAATCATTAGACCTAACCTTATTTAGTGGAAAAGGATTTTTGTGAAGGTAAATCATGAAAATAGTTTCTTATGCAAGCACAAGAGCATCTACACACATATGGAGGAGTTAGAAGAGGTGAGGGGCATTTTAATTTGAATTATTTATAGGACCTATCTCATTACTAATTATATGACTATCATAACTCCTTCTGCTTGCTTGACAAGTGTCTTAGTGACTCTTGAGCTTTTTTTCCTCTCTCTTCTCTCACAATTGCTATAAATTTTGGCCTTTTTGGATGTTGTAGGGATATCTCCACCTGGGTATGGCTAATAATTTCCATAATTTTACCTTGAATTAATGAATAATTCTATTTTACCTCATTAAATATTTCAATAAGTGTATATTTTGGTTGTTGGTCTTGTTCAAGTGTATTTTTCTTACCTTCACAATTTACTCTTCTTAGTGCCTTGTGTGAATTGAAAGCTCTTTTTTATATGTAAAAAATAAGTGTCTATTTTGGATTTTAGGTATAGTGAGTATATCATTAATTAGTATTTATAGAAGACCTATTTTTTAAGTCCTCCTAGCCTAAGCTCTCTTCAAGATTCTATGCTTGAAACATTGATGTAGAAGAGGAGTGTTGAATTTGATGAAGTGTATGTGTGGGATTCTCCTTGGTTCCAAGTGCATTGTGAGTGATGTGAGTAGACTATCTATTTAGTGTATCACCTCCCCTAGATTAGATTCATTTTTAGTTATCCTTATTCCCTATTCACTCCCCAAAAGTTAGTAGTAGGTTTGATCTATAGTGGTACATCAAGGGAACTATACCTAATCTAGAGATCCACCTCAAATTTGGGTCACCCACAACCTTGAGGTGGTTTTATTGTGCCACTTGAATGAGGAGAGACTTTTCATCTCCTCAACAGGTTCAATTTAAATTGACAACATTAAAATTTAACTAATTTTTGGTGGATATAATCAAAATTAAATTCTACCAAAAACATGCACAATTTGCCCATTCACTGATTTTGATAAAGTTTTGAATGCATAAATTTTAGGGGATTTGCATTCATGATCATGTAGATTTTTTGATTAAGCAGATAATGATGAATCTTAGAAGATATAAGGACAAGAGCCAAAAATAATTTTTTGGTATGCATATAGCATGCCTCATATTTAATGAGAATGTAAATTATATAATAAACTGGCTGCTCTTTATGTTACTCATCATGATGGGCAAGCATGGCTCCTAGGGCATGGTCCATGTTTGAAATATAAAAGAATAAATGTTTCCCTTCCTTGGGAGGAATGAAAAATGGTGATGAGAGAATGAAGCTTTTAAGGGCATCAAAGGCCTTTTGATATCTAGAGTCCTAAATGAAGTGGATATCTTTCCTTGGGAGGTTATGGAATGGTTGACATTGATCAAATAGATGGGAGATACAATGACAAATGGATTATAATTTTCATTATAAAATATAAAATTACTTAAGATTGGATGGGGGTGACATTTATATAATGGTTTTTATCTTAGTGGGGTTGAATTTTATCCCTTGAATAGAGATGATAAAACCCAATATATTACCCATCAAAACCCCAAAAATGCATTTCTTAGAATTAAGATGAATGCAAAATTAGATTAGGCAAGAAAAGGTTATTTTAATCACCAAAAGATGACCTTTTCATAGTTTTGACTTATCGAAGAGATCATCCACATAATATTCAACTATTTTATGGATTATATCATATAAGATATAGGTCATATCTCTTTGATAGGTGGTCTTGACATTCTTTAAGCTGAAAGGCATAACTTGATAAGAGAAGGTCCCCCAAGGAGTAATAAATGAAAGCTTATGTTGATCTTCCAGTGTGAGAAGGATCTAATTGTATCCATATAAATGATCCATAAGTGACAAAATTTTATGACCAATTGTTAATTCCACTAATTGGTCAATATTAGGGAGAGAGAAATAATCTTTGGGATAAGTGAGATTAAGGTCACAAAAATTAGTTCAAAGGTGCAATCCCGATGTGGGCTTTGTGACAGGGATAATATTAGACACCCATTGAGGGTAATCAATAAGCTAGATAAATTTGAAGGATAAGAGAAATTAGAATTCTTCTTTGACCAAGAGCTCAATGTGAGGATGAATATTTTAAAGTTTTTATTTTATAATATTGGCATCAGAGAGTGTGATAATGTTATGGATGACAATAGCCAGATCAATACCAGGCATATCACTATTAGACCAAGTGAATGTTTCACTATGATCTACCAAAAATGTAGTGAAATATTATTTCTCTTGAGGATCTAAAGATGTGATAACCTTAAAAAAATTTAGAATCTCATGAGAATGTCTGTTAATGTTGATGATAGCTTCATTTAATAAACTTGAGGTTTCAGATGGAAGATAATTGTGTATATGGGAGTTCTCCATGCATAAATGAGTTAAGATTGACTCATCATATTGGAATTGAAGAATAGGGATGGTATTAAAATCCTAACCTATCATATTTGGGTAGGAAAGAGGAATGGTTTTGACCTCCCAATTATGGTGATAAATGAGAGGTTCTATAGTGATGGTGTTTAAATTTTGTTTTTAGGGGAATGGATACAACATCATCTATCATAAAAGGGGTGTTGGATGGTGAGGATGACATTTCCTCTTAGATAATAGGTAGAAGAGTAACCTCTAGGGTAATTTTAGGGATTTTGTTAAAACCTATTCCTTACTTTTCATGGGGTTTCTTAAAATCTCCTAATGTGATAATGTACGACCCTTGTTTGTAGAATCTTATGTCAAAGCCCATCTAAGCACACCATTGTAGGTATGTTTTTTTAAAGTGGGGTTTATCTAAGAATGAAAATTTTGAGGTATATGGTTTTGGTATGGGTTTGTTTACCAAGACCTTAAAAAGGTTGATCAATCCCCCCATAGATTAAATGAGTGCTGAGGAAATGTGGACTAAAGGGAATGAGTTCCTCAAGATTGAGATAATATGCATGCTACTTATTAGGACACCCATATTCCTGGGGAGTAAGGAGAGTGTTGAGTGTCAATAAATGATACTCTACAATTGATATCTACTAAAACATAGAATTAATGGAATCCTTTCCAACAATTTTTTATGCAGGGATTGTCAGACTATATGATGCTTGATTGGATGATGATGGGATCGCATTTTTTAATGGAATTAAGATATCATTTGGTTGAAAGGTAAGGTTTTAAGTTTTGAATGATGGGAATCAACCAAGACATTATGGATTTTACCTTCATGCTCAAATTTAATAAATCAGTACAAGGTGGAGGGGATGTAATACATAGTGTGTATCCAAGGACATCATAATAGGATGTTGTATTGAAAATCCCATTTTATTACATAAAATAACTTAGGAAGAGTATAAACTCTTACTTAGATGGGAAGGATAACCATTCCTAATGTAGGTGCTATAGTATCATTGAATGCTCATAAAATATTTAGAGATTAAGCCATATTAGTTTCAAGTAACTATAGTTGCTTAAATGCACAAGAATAGATAATATTTATGCTTGATCCATTATCAATAATTACTCATTTGATTCAGGTTTGATCAATTTAGGCGATGATAAATAGTGGTAGATCCTAGTCATTAGGCTACAATGGTGATATTTTAGAATCATGAAATGTTAGCGATGATGATTTTTTAAGTGATATGATAAAATTTGATAGAGGCTAAGGTTCATCTGATTGTATCTTTGTAGCCTATAAGGATTTTATCATAGCCTCATGATGTTGTAGAGAGTTTTGGACAAGTTCATATAAAGACATGTTGACTGGGAGTTGATGAAGCTACTTTAAAACAAATATTTGTATCAATTCTAAAACATTATTATTTTACACTTTTCCTAAAATAAAAATTTTAGATTATGGGATGATCATTGTAGGACTATTTGTGGTAGAAGCAAGAGATTTTTTAAAAGTCACTTTGGATATATTAGGATTTTGAGTCTTACGATCTTGGGTCTAGGATCGTGTAGCTATGTGAATCACATAGATCTGAAACAATGGTAGATTTGTCAAGTTTTTAGAATCATCCAAATTTAGAGGGGTTAGGAGGGGTGGATATTGAGTTCTATCAGATATT
Source organism: Torreya grandis (assembly GCA_037957365.1). NCBI lineage: Eukaryota > Viridiplantae > Streptophyta > Pinopsida > Cupressales > Taxaceae > Torreya > Torreya grandis. The sequence goes on from JARHVA010005718.1 coordinate 263,542, forward strand.
TTATCTTCCTTTGAAACTCATTCTAATTGTATTGGTAATATATTAATTCCTGAGGTTGATGTGACCCTAGTAGTTTGATTATGGGGATAGTCATGACCCACTTATTCCATTAAAAGATCATTATCTTTGAATAATTTTTGGATCATAAATTTTAATGCATTACAACTTTTAGTATTATGTCTTTCTATTCAATGATACACACATTTCTTCTTTTCTTGATATCACACTGGCCTCTAAATATGGAGGTTAACAGGTTTTATGGGTGATAGAGTGAAAAGGGAAGTTTGAAGAAGTTGATCAATAATCTTAGAATAAGACCCCCTTAATGGATCTTGACTAGGTCTTTTGACCTTTTGAGGAATTGGCATAGAGGTTACATTTGATTTCGAGCCTTGATCCTTCGAATTGGTTGTTTGAATATTACCTACAATAGGTACTTTGTGATTGGGATAAGATTTTACACCTAGGCCTTATAAATAATAGGGATTCAAAGGGTTATGAATTGGAATTATCATAATGGGAATGTACATTTTAATGGTATATGCTCTTTAGAAGAAGATTCTATAATGGTGACTTTTAATTTTGCCAAAGGATGAGGGCCCAATATGGATGCTCTAGTTTGAATAAGTGGTAGAGGTGCCCTCTCTTTTTGAATCTGATCAGAGGTAGCAAGGATATCCTCTTTAGGGAGTTCAATCCTTATGGAAGGATGTTGTAATGATCTTCCTCATGATGCCTCAAGGTTATTGTTTCTAATTCTTGAAGCACTTTCCCTAATTTCTCTATAATTGGGCTTTTCTTGAGTTATGAGGGGAGCATATCTTGGGTTTATTTGAGGAAACATAATAGTCTTCTCAAGTGGGAATAAGCTAGGGGGGATGGGTATGCTATATGAAGGTGTTGTGGCGATATGAGGAGTGGTATGCATGTCTTATGGGATGTCTAAACAAACATCCTCGATGGATTTCTCATCCTTTATTTCTAGTTCATCATCTAGAATGGGTTTAGATAATGTTTCCTCGAGAGGATCCCAACTAATGAGATCCAAAAAGATTAAGTGAGTCTTGGGGATAAACCTAATTAGTTTAGATGGTTTGAAGGCATATCCTATAAGGAGATATAAGATTTTTTTTGTCATGGATAATGATTTAGAAGCAATACCAACTTCTTTAGGTAGAAGTTGATCATAGATTATACTAATCACATTGGTTTCATGGTCCGAGGTGCATCCTAAATTATACTATATGGAATTATATTTAGAGGCATGGTTAGGGAATGAATACCTAAAGATGTCTATAGAATAATTAGGGGGAGTATTAGGGTTATCTAATTATAACTCTCCTTGATTAATAAGGTTTTGCACTAGACCTTTGAAGTAGCAACACCTATTGATGTCATGACCTATTACACAATGGTAGTTGTAAAAGTCAATTTCATTAAACTATATAGGCTTTGAGAAAGAGTCATCAATATGTATAACTAAAGGAAGTTTGATTATAAACACTTTTAAGAGCTTATTTAAGCCATAAGTGTAAGATTCCCTTATGGGTGTGTACTGTCATGGAGGAAAACATGTTAATGGTTTTTGGGATTACACTTGGGAGTTAGAGGGTTTGGATTAGATTTTTGTCTATAGGAGTGCTAATGCCAAAACATTAGCAATGCCTTTGGTTTTGTTATTTTTGGTTCCTTTATAAGGATTAGGTTTGAAATTTTTACTATGTAGCTTTACTTTCCCTTCTTCTAAAGCTCAAATTTCTAGTTTACGGGCCATAGAAAAGGCCTCATCAAAAGTTTTGAAGGATTTAACCCATGATGTCAATGAGATATGTTTAGCACATGATATCATAAATAATTCAATTAGTTTTGGTAGAGATAGGGAAAAGGTAAGTTGGTATATAAGACTCCTCCATCTAGCCATGAAATTAGCGACATATTCATCATTGAATCATCTAATGGCATAGAGTTTGGTGATGGTCAATTTTTTTTTTGATGTTGATGGAAAAGTGATCTAAAATGATTTTGGGATAGTTTCACAAAAGAGAATAGGGAATGCTGAGGAATTAAACTATACCAGTCTAAAGGTGGTCTAGCTAGTGACATGGGAAAGGTTCTATGGAGGAGAGCATCATCATGAGATATAAGATAACAAATGTGTCTAATGATTTAATGTGTTATTGAGGATATTAATTATTTTGAGATTTCATAATTTTTTGAAGTTCCCATTATTGTGTATGGTCTAATAGGGATAGTTGGATCAATAAGATGATTACATATTTGCTCATAAGTAAGCATATTTTTTTTCTTGGGGGTAGAGGCTTATAGATTTTCCATCCTATTCATAAGGATGTTCATAAGGTTAGGTTAGGTATTTTATTGAGGAATAACCACCAATACATTCTATTGTGGATGTTGATAGGTAGGAAATGGAGTGGAAAAGGGTTGTGAAAAAGGCTAACCACCTGAAGTGGTTATAATCAGTTAGGATGTTGCCACATACTATGGGGATTGTAATGGTATATAAGTGGACCCAAGGGATTATGAGGGAGATACATATTAGGTATTCACTAGGATATACTGCTAAGGAGGTTAAATCATAGGAGCTTATTATAAAGGTTGAGTTTGGGGATTTGAAGAGACACTAGTTTGGATGGGTAGAAGAGTTATGGGTATTGAGATCACTAAATTATAATGTGTTGTGGTAGGAGGTAGAGTAAATGTAGGTTGAGGTGTGGTAACGGTTTGAGATTGGGTACTAGTTGGAGATGGACTGCTAGATGTTATTAGAGGTGGATTATTTAAGGGTTATGTAGTTTTAGTATTAGAACTTGCTAGGGGAGGATTATTTAGGGAGGACACCATGGCTATAGTAAACCCTTTAGGTCCTTCTAGTGGCATGCCAAAATAATTTATAAAAAACTATGTATGAGGGTAAAGTAGAATACAGATGGATTAAGTGATAAGGTAATGGTTAAGAGTGATTAGATTACTATCCAATATGGTGGTGAATTCAAAATATCCTTGAGTATAGAACTGGGGAATACCCTCCCCCATAAACTTAGGGAAAGTAGGAAGACTAGGGGAGTTATCCATGGATGAGGATAAGGCTAGGGATTGGTTTGCTTTAATGATTGCTATCATGTCAAAACCATGTATCAATGAAGAAAAATCAAGAAATTAAAATAAAAAACACACAATAGTCTTTTTGATTATCTCATTTTAGTGGAAAAAGACACACACACTAAAAAAATGTACTAAAAAGGTTTTACTTTTTTAAGAAATTAACTTTAGAGAGTGATAATGAAAAATGTCAATGAGGGTACTAAGAAATGGCAATCTAGAGATGGCTTTAGGTTTGTTTAGGCTCAAAAGATCTCTGTATTGGAATTGGTACATGACTTGGTATTGGGGTCTACCCCTCACTTCACACACTACAACATAGGGGTGTTAGGTACTATTCTAGTAAGTACCTGATATCCAAAGTTTATACTTAAGTCAGTGTACTGAGTTAGTTCTTCCCTTGGTGGTGAAATCTAAGTAGGATAACTAAGATGAAAGTTATCTCTGGGTGATGAAATCCCAATCAGTTTCTTTATGTCAATGTTTGATGAATTGATTGTGTAAGTGGTCTGGTATGTGTGTGAAAAGAAGTGATTACTAAGATATATTGATCTACCTACATTACTCTATGTGAATTATCTAGACAAGCAAAAAATGGATGCAATTCTTTTTTAAACCTTAAAAAGAAGAGTAATTTTTTTTGGTTTTTTCTTTTGAATAAAGACAAATAATCAAGAGAAGAGGAAATGAATGATTAAATTCACAATGAAATGTAATAAGAAAAATGAGACCTTAGGGGTCCCACCAAGTGTGCCAAAATGTTATAGTAGTTTTTTATTTTTCCTTTTAATTTAATTATCTACTAAAAACTTAAAGAAATGAAGGGTTTATGAAGAATACATGGAGATGAGAATATGGTTGCACATCACTTGAATCCAGTGAATGAAGGGACTTATTTTTGGCTTGGAAAAATAACCTACACACAAAGAGACAACTTAGACAAAATGGATAATAAATAGATAGGTGAGCTACTTAGTTAGGAACTAGTCCTAAAAAGTTATACACTTCCTCAAGTGGATGTCAGCTCACTATTTTCACAATTAAGTGGATAAATAAATACTAAAATTACAAAAGATAAAGATGTAATAAAAAAATGATTATGAATTAATCTTTATTTAAGCTACCAATGTAAGCAAAGTATTCATCCCAATAAATTTTAGTAGCATTCACATCTTCTTGTATATTATCTAGTTGGTCAAAAGTGGCTTGAACTGAAGGAGATTAAACAATGGCACAAAGTGCTAACTCAAAGGATATATCACTTTGATTAAAAAAAAAGGTTGAGAGATGATGGGTAGATCAATGATATTAATGACATCATATACAATTCTAGGTAGAATCATCTACAAATGAATTTCATGTTTAAAAACATAGGAAATCAAATTAGATTGATCCAAAATATAGTTTTAGGATTTAATGGATTGGATTTCAAAACAAAGTTTAGGGATTGATGTTAATCATGCATAATTAGTGCTAATTTATATGAATTGGAATCAATTCCATTAAAACTACACCAAATTAAAATAAAAAAGCTAAAGGGTGATAGAGGATAATCACAAAGGAAATAAGGTATGTCTATTATGTCCAAAGAATGATATGAGCAAGAAAATATAAGAATGAAAATAAGAACACAAAACTTACCTTGAACTTATTGTAGGTAGAGTGTATTCCTTTAGTAAGTACAAATGATCTTCTTGAATTGTGATAGTGGATGTGGCCTAGGTATAGCCTAAATTTTTATAGCATGGAGCTAACATTCACCTTAATTCTCTTTAATTAATCCAAGCAAAATTTTGAGATTCAAAATTTGTGGAACTAGAACTAAAGAATCACTTGTGTATATATAGATCAACATTGATTATGAGAATCGATGCCAATCATGGGAGAATCATCAAGGATTTGCTCTTTTTATTAGGAGATTGGTTTCATCCACTTTAGTTTGTTTCAAATATTGGGTAATTTAAGATTATAAGTAGTGGGTTTGTTATAAATGGGTTTATACATGGGTAGGTTGTTAGGGATTTAAGATTTTATGTAAGTTTTAATTAGATTTAGGTGGTTATGGAGGTAAAACAATAATTTGTAAAAATAAATTACTGAGTACTCGATGATGAATAAGTTAGACTTTAAGATAGGGGTATTTATGATAATATAATAATAATAAAGGCCCTACAACATCAAATAATTTGTATATGACATACAAAATTGTAGTGTATACATGACCATCAAATTATTTGGGAAAAACTACATAATTAACTAATAAACTTAGGATCCTTAGCCAATATAATGCCAATAGGTATCTACAAAAAATTAGGGTTGGTCTCTATCCAGTCAGATAAAATGGTGGTTCAACTAGTCAAGTCCAAGGTTAGAGTGGTAGGCAAGCTTATGAATGTCCACATATAATTAGAATTGAAACCTAGGATTCAACACTTCATATACATCCAATTGGTAGAGATTCCCTAGGCCTATGGTATTTTCCTTAGTAGATATTGGTCTAAAGCCTTAAATGGGTATATGGCCATGAAATTCTCTCATATGTGGCTACCTTAGAGAGGGGTATCTAATCAAATCAAGCTAGATAGATAACCTCGCATGAAACACATGATAACTGAGTATAATGTCATCAATAAAAAGTGAACCTGACATATTTAGACTTAGGAATATCTATGTTAATTATGAAACCAACCAAAGATACAACTAATAATCAACCGAACTTACTAAGCCTATGGTCTCTCTATATAGACAGGGCTCATTCTAAACAAGATAGTGGGGCTAGTGTTCTATTAATAAAACCTTGAGGGAAGAAATGCCTACCTTCATATAGACTACAGTTCCCTTACATAAATAATCTAATAGAGTACAAAGTGTTAATCTTAGGATTATAATTTGCATTGAGACACAAGGTAAATGGACTTAGAATATTCACTAACTCTGAGCTGGTAGTCAACTAGATCAGGATTAAATTTCAATGCAAAATATCATACCTTAGAAGGTATAAATATAGAACTTGGGACCTAATTGAATTTTTTAGCATATTCAATGTCATCTCTATCCCTAGAAAAAACCATTTTTCTCACTCACTTACATCTAAAATAGTGAGATTAACCCCCTTAGATGACACTGAGTTACAAGGATTATCTATAGAAAATTTCCCTTGACCCTCTAACCCTACTAATGTGATGAAATTTTTGGTCTTTGAGGATGACCAATTTATCATCTAGTTATTTAATATCATGGGGGTATTTTAAACCTAGATCACTAATGAGGTAGATAGGGACAACCCTAAGAATGAGCTAGACAAGGACTTGATCCTTAATATTTATAGGAATCATATCCCAAGGGGATGATTTCATTAGAAAAAGTGTTTGATGTTTTAGACCCCGTATTTTAAATAATGAGGCCTAAGTTCAAGAGCCGAAAATGTCATCTCATCAACCTCAAATGGATAGAAATCCCCAGATGGTCAATGTAGGCCCTGATTGGATAGACTCTGAGCTAGAGTAGTTGTGAAAATTACTACTAAGATACAAAGATGTAATTGCCTGGGTTTATGGAGACCTTAAGGTCTTTAAACCAAGTGTGATCACTCATACTATCCCCCTCAAGCTAAATCAAAGACCAAATGATAGAGGTAGAGATTGATAAACCCAATCATAGAACTCTTAATACATAAAGAGGTCCATAAATTAATAATTACTGGTATAATTTTCTCGATTCACCATTCTACTTAGGTGGCCAACCTAGTGCCCATGTGAAAGAAAAATAGAGAAATCTACCTGTGTGTATACTTCCAAAACTTGAATTGAGCCTCAAACAAAGATAATTACCCATCACCTTCCCTTGATGAAGTAATCTAAAGGTGAGTAAATCCTAGATGATGTCATTTTTAGATGTATTTTTAGGGTACAAATAGGTATTAGTTAATTTAGAAGATCCAGCCAAAACTACATTCACCATTAAATGGGGCACATTCACCTACGATTGAATGCCTTTTAGGTTTATCAATGCTAGGGTAACCTTTCAAAGATAATTGAGCCTTGCCTTCAAAATACTAATTGGAAAGTGTATAATAATTTATATGGATGGCTTGGCTATGTTTTTAAAGTATGGGTTAGATCACATACACCACTTGAAGAAAGTGTTCAAAAGGTGTAGAAGTTACAGTATTTACTTGAATATTAAGAAAGTGTGTTCGATATTACCAAAGGTAAGATTCTCGATGATATCAATCAAAAAATAAAGTATTGATATTGATATTAAAAGAGATAACATGATTTTTAAATTGTCTCTACCTAATAACAAGAAATAATTAAAATGCTTCTTTGGGAAAATAAACTTTTTTCATAAATTCATTTCTAGATTTGTTGAAATTGTAAAACCCCTAAATATTATGTTGAAATAAGACGTGAAGGTAGAATGAAACATAGAATAAAATAAATATTTCTAATAAATTAGGGATGCCATTATGAAATCCTTAGTTCTCATTAGCCTAGACTATATGTAATATTTTTATATCTACCCCTTTACTTCTGAACACACCATTGTTATCTACCTCATCTAAAGATTGGATGGAGAAGAACATCATATTGCTTTCATGAGAAATAATATCAAGGATGTAGATCTAAGATATTATACTCTCGATAAACATGCCTACACCTTAGTCAAATCAATGAAAAAATTCAAGCACTATATTCTCAGGAATAAGGCGCATGCCATTATCTTAGACCTATCCATAAAGCAAATGTTGGGGCATAATGAGTTGGGTAAATGTAGAGGCTGATGGATGGTGAAGTTTTAGGAGTATGACATGGAGATCAAACCAACCAAGTTGGTCTAAGGATATGGACTTACCCAAATTATAGCTGAGATATATCCAAGAATAACTATACACCAAATAGACCAAGAGCTGAGGCTATGACTAGACTGGTATACTCCAATCATGTATTTCTTGCTCTACAAAAATACACCACCCAAATTCAACCATATACAAAAAAGAGATATCTAGTTGAAAGATGCATAGTATATGCTAAAGATGGGAATTACCTTTAGAAAGAACCATGAAATATTCTACCTCAGATGTTTGTCCCTAGACAAATCCAAGGAAGTGATCGCAAGTTTTCATGAAAAACTAGGATTTAGTCACCCTACAACAAATGACATGGTACACAAGGTCCTTTGAGAGGGATACTAATGGCCTAATTTTTTTAAATATATTCATGCTCATGTCTATGATTATCATTATTGCTAAAGTTTTTCCAATAGGGTTGCCCACGTGACAATGCCACTTTAGTCCATCATAAATTTAACACCATTTACCTGATGGGGGTTGGATTTCATTCAAGTCATCAACCCCAAATCATCAAATGGCCATAATTTTGTTCTTATGACCACATATTATTACATAAGGTGATTTGAGGTAGTTGATATGAAAATAAGCACAACTAATGAGATCATCAATTTCATGGATACCATTATAACCACCTAATTTGGGTTCCTACTCTCTTTGGTATGTGATAACAGTTCCACCTTCTAACCCATAAATTTCAAAAAATTGTCTTATGAAAATGGTATCACATTGAGGTTCTCATCTAATCATTATCGCTATGGAAGTGGATTGGTGGAATCCACCAATAATAATCTAATATATGCCATCAAGAAATCAATAGGAGTGAAACCTTAAGAATGACATTCATTACTAAATTTTGTTCTATGGGTTGATTACAATAGGTATAAACAAGCCCTTAATAGATCTCCTTTCCTTTTAGTCTATGGATTAGATCTAATCATCTTGATCACACTTAGACTATCGACATATAGGTTCATGCATCAATTCATAAAACTAGATGACAAAGTGAATTTTGGACTCCTAGATATCATTCAATTAGAGGAATCCTAGGATGAAGCTCTATTAAGATTCAGCAAGCATTAGGGAATTGTCAAATGATGGTTTTATAATAGGGATAAATCAAAACTTTTAAGATCTCTGATCTAATATTAATATGGGATAAATCCTATGAAAAGAAAGACCAACACTCAAAGTTTGATTCTCTCTAGATTGGCCACTATCAAAGAGCCAAAATCTTGGGCCATAACACTTTGATGAGCATTCCATATACCTCAATATATCTAATACAAACTATCCATAAGTGTTGAATTTTGGTTATATACTACATTTCACCTAATATTTAAGGTCTTATCTAAGTAGGAAATGAATGCAATTTATCCTTTGTTTGTATATCATACATTGTTGATTCTTTATCTTGTTATTATGTCTAACTTGGATGAAATGAACAAATTTTTGTGTACATAAACACATCCCTATGGTGGGATAATTTTGAGAAGACATCAAATAGTTTTGGCAACTATTGTTGGTTATAGTTTTGAGGATTTGATGAATGAGCTTCGAAGATATGATGTTTTGAAGATGCTTTGAAGATGCTCTAAAGACTCTCTAAAAATGCATTGAAGGTGCTTTGAAGACCCATATAGAATGCTCTAAAGATGTCCAGATGGATCTTACAGATCAAGCTAGTGATTCTAAACATATTTATTGTATATAAATAGACTTTCCATAATTAGAAATCTTATTTGTAGATATTACTATTTATAGTAATGGTCTAAAATGATTCAGATATATTTTTACTTTTATTTTATAAAACTAGATAAATATCTTTGCATCTATGTTAGTTATTTTTCATTTATTATTAGTTGAGTCAGTTCCAATGCCTTCCTATAAGCATGGGGTCTCATTCCTAGATTTCCTATATTTTGATTAAGCATATTTGGCTATTTAGATCACTAGATTTTGTATTCTATGAATAGATGTTGAGATGTCCTTTAAATGCATGTCTCCTCATTCTATATAGTTAGAAGAGTTATAAAAAGTTGTTGAAGTTAGTTAATCAATCAAAAATCAGAGAAGCATTCCAATATAGTTTCACATATTTTTATATGTTCTTTTGATAATGAAATAAATTTTAACATTCATTTTCATTTATGAGTAAAGCTATTCCTGTTCTGAGGAAGGAATAAGGGCCCACTTCTCTCCAAAGATCGGGACAAATTGGTACTTTTAGTTTATAGTTTAGAAATATTTTTTTAATTTAGTCATAGTTTATTTTATTATAAATATTGATTTCCTTTTAAATTCAAACGTGATTTCCTTTTGAATTCAAGTGTGAATTTATTTTTTAAAGCAAAACATGAATTTTATTTAATGCAAAGTGTGTTTCCATTACATGCAAAGGTTGTTTCAATAAAATGCATGTGAGTTTTATTTATGTAAGAGTGTGTCTTTCAATTTCATATAAATTAAAGTTTTCTAACCTATCTTCATATTAAATTTTTTTCATAAGTCATTTAAGTGACAATAGACAACATTCTCAGATTTTGGAATATCACATTATCCTACCCAACTGGGTAAGTCGAGTGAGGACACCATAATTTCTTATGCTAAATGTTTATGTTTTGGATGTTGGTGGTGTGAATGCTATAAAATATCTTCAATTATAAAACCTTTTAGATTTAATTTTATGCAAAATAGAATTAGAGTCTTATTTACTATTCTTAGAATTTGAGCATCATAGTAGAAGTAAACCCCTCAAATAGTGAACTGTAAACTCTAGTATCCAATTATCTCATTACATATAGCCTTGGACATTGAACCTTTTAGAAAATGACACGAATCCATTGACTGGTTAAATGAGATGGATAATGACATTATATCATTTTTATCACAATTATTAGGAGAAATAATCAATAAGTGTTAGTGAGATCCTACATTAGAGTTATATAGGGAAATTCAAAAACATTCATAAAACTCAAAAACACAAAAAAAAATCTAGGAATCTTTAGATTTCTGAACCACCCAAGATATTCTCAAGGACTATTTATCTCTAAGGGATCCCAAACAAATTAAGAAGAAAGGATCCAATCCTTGTTAGAAAGATCAAGAAGCAAAAGAAAGGCAATTAAAAGCTATATACAAACTTTTTATAATTCCTCTCCTGAACAAGGTTCATCCTCATGAATAGATCCTACAAGAAGAATCCTATTGAGGACATCTTATCGTATAGGGAGAATTGATCATGAAAATACCCTTTTTAAAATAGTCAAATTTGATCCACAAGCTCTACAAAAAAAAAATTTAATCACCAACAAAGATTTCCCTCTTGAGCTAGACCATAGGTTGAGCACCCAAAAAGAGAATTTAGATTGGATTGATAACTAAAGCTAGGAATAAAATATGGGAGATGAACATACACATGTATAAGACCTTGATCACCAACCCCAATAGGACACAACTTTTTCCTATCCAATTAGCTTAGGTCTTGATGATATAACTTTCATGAAAAATATTTCACCATCCATTTTAATTACTTTTAGACATAAATACTTAAAGGATAAAGATTAGTTCCTCTTTGAATTCTAGGTTCTCTTCTAAATATATGATTATGTTACAAACAATCAAAATTTGAAGTTATTCCCATCTACACTCAAGGATGCAACCATACGATGGTTCATGGGACTTGAGGGTAATTATATCACCACTTGGGATGAAATGGAAACTATATTTTTATAAAAATATCAAGATTATTGTAGAGTCAGATATTGAAAGGAAGACTTTTTCAAGATGAAACAAAATGAAGATGAAACCTTAGAATATTACCTTGATAGATTTATATTTGGCCATAAAAGGAGTGGTTACCAACTCACTAATGAGGTTGTCAGAATAGTCTTTCTTAAAGGGTTACATGATTATGAACATGATTATTTAAACCTAATGGGAAAGGGTGACATTGACAAGTAAACCTTTCATCAAATTTCAACATTATGTACTAATTACTCCTGTACAATATCTAGCATAAGGAAATCAAGGTTAGGAAAATCACTTAAAGTTGGAAAATTAATGGAAGACTTTGTTAATTTCAAGACATATATTATAGTACAATTGACATCCATGTTAGATGGACTCAGAGCAAAATCTAATTCTACCAACACTAAAAAATTGTCAATATATTGTCGTAGATGCAGACTAAAACATGTAGTAAAAGATTAACCTTTAAACAAAATAAAGGTATGTGATATATGTGACCTAGACCATGACACTAAGAATTATAAAAACCTTCCTAATGTAATAAACCAAGCAAAATAATTAGAACATATAGTTAAGGAATTAAACTTTATCTAATGACAAGGAAACTAGTACTGCAAGCCTCAAAATCAATTTGGCCCAAGACTTCGTCCCAATCCATGGATGACACCATGGGATGGATAAATGACAGGACCAGTGTGGGTAAAACCACAACCAAAACCATGGGGTACTCAAGAATGTATGACATAGATGTGGGGAATACTTCAAAACCCTTCATAACCTTGGGCATAACAACAAAACCAAAAAACACATTGGGTATAGTAGTCACCACCTTAATAGTCAAATCAACAATATCAACCACAAAGAAGGTTTACTCTAAAAAGGCCTTGATGTATTCAAAACCTTAGTCACCACTAATTGAGTACTAGGTTAACCAAGCATATTTACCTACCTAACTAGTGGAAAATCCAAAAAATAGGTAAAATACACCTATTTATAGAGCTAATCAAGAAAGTAATATTGTAAATAGTTTAACTGAGTGTAATAATGTTCAATTTAGATGAATAAATGTATTAGGATATTTACCCATTATCATAATTGAAATTACCAATGATGAAAACACTCCTAAACCACTTGTAGTCCAAGAACCAATTGAAGAAAAGGTAGATGTCACAACCACACCAACCACAATTCAAGATCCCCTTGCTATTTTATTTCTTGAGAGACTTAAGGAAGAGAAAACTAGGGAAAATTATGAATTAATTCTTGGATTAAAAGAGATTAAGATATAAATTCCACTATTAAGATCCATTAAAAATATTCTTGAGTTGAATCAAATCATTAAAGGATTATGCATCAATGCAACAAGAAGAAATAAGCAATATCCTAAAATAATTTAGGTAACTAGTAAAATTGTTGATTTACTAGCAGTAAACATACTTGTTCCTAAATATGGAGATCATGGCAGTCTTGTGATAACTGTGACAATTGGGAACAAGTCTATTCTAAATGTTCTTGTAGATCTAGGTGCTACCATAAACATAATGACTGTCAATAAGTAGATTCTTTATCTCTCACAAGGCTTCAACCTACCACTACAATCCTGTAAATGGTATATCAATCCACTGATTCCCCTAGAAGAACCATAGATAATGTACCAATCACCATAGAATATTGGAAATACCTTATTGATTTCATGATACTTAAACTTAAACCAAAGAGGGTAGGATATCCAATCATTCTTGGTAGACCTTAGTTAGCTATAGTTGAAATATGAATTCACTGTAGATATGGAAACATAACCATTTCTAATGGAATTCATGCTAAATAAATATCTCTCTATCCACCTAATAGACATTCAATGGGTCTTTCTAAATAAATATGGGTAGATCATCTTGAAACAAAATAGACTAGTGTGTCTTCCTTATCCATGGTTGCAATCAAAGAACATGTATAAGAGTTTGAGGAACAAATAAAGAAATATTTAGACCACAAAATCCTAGCTCTGAAATATGATAGTTTACTTTGAAGTCTGATAGATTTGCTTAGAAGTCTAGAAGCCTAGATTTTAAGATTGATAGCTTTAGCTTCAAAGACTAGTAACTTAGCTCTGAAGACTAGTAGCTATGCGTCAAAGATAAAAAATCATGAATGGGAATAATCCACCTCCATTATTGAAAATAAAATAAATACTATAAGATCACCAAACATGCTATTTGATCCACAAGACATTAAACAAGCCATAATTGACTAGGCTCAAAATAGGAAGAATTCATTTTTACATGATTTTCATTGTTTATTGATCAATATGCTTTCCACAAGTGAAACCTTTTAAAAATATATAGATACACTTCATATGTTACTACCACACACATTCATTGAATGCCTTGATGGGTGAATATAAATAGTTATATTCCATTGTTCTAGGCACTACATAGATTGCAATCCAACTCAGTAAACTATTGAACATCAATAGTTGATTAACTAGCTAGTAGGAAAGAAAAGTGTTTGATGTATTGGTATAACACATAAAATATTTTTATTTTGATTATAGTGACATGAAATGAATAAATCATAGTATCTCTACACATCACATCTATACTAAAAATGTTAGACCAGTCAGACAACCATAATGGAGGATTAACCCAACCTTGAAAGTAATTGTTAAAAAGGAAATAAAAAACTATTGGAAGTTGGTTTTATTTATCCCATATTTGATAGTAAATGGTTTTCACCTCTAGTCATTATGATTAAAAATAATGAAAAATGGATAGTTTTTGTAGACTACAAAGAACTAGATAAAGCCACTATGAAAGACTATTTTCCCTTGCCTTTTATTGATAAAGTTTTGGATAATTTGGTAGGAAAACAATATTTTTATTTCTTAAATGTATTGAATGGATTTAATAAAATTATAATATCCCCTAAAAATCAAGATAAAACTACATCCACCTACCCCTAGGGAACATATGCTTATACAATCATTCCTTTTGTATTATGCAATGCACCTACTACCTTTTAGAGAGTAGTGTTAGCCATCTTTTCTGATCTTACAAAAGATTATGTGGAAGTGTACATAGATGATTTCATTATCCATGGTACTACATCTGATGAAGCTTTGAATAATTTAGATAAAGTACTTAATAAATGTGAGGAACATCAATTATCTTTGAGTCATGAGAAATTCATAATAATGGTTGATGAATGGATATTATTAGGACATCATATCACTTTCCAAGGAATAAAAGTAGATCCCAAAAAGATTGAGGTAATTTCTAGCCTTTCCATTCCACAAACACAAATAGATGTGAAAAGTTTTCTCATTAACGTAGGATATTATAGAATATTTATTGAAGACTTCAGTAAGATAGTTGCACCTATGTTTTCTTTGCTAACAAAAGATAGTGAATTTTTATGGAATGATAAGTATCAATAAACTTTTGAAACATTAAAGAACAAACTCATGATTGATCCAATATTAAAAGAAATCAATTGGGAAAAACCTTTTCATATCTATATTGATGCTTATAATAATGCATTAGGAGAAGTTCTAGGACAAAGAGATGAGAATGGAAAAATGTATGCCATATATTATATCAGTAAGAATCTTACTCTTATAGAGAAGAACTACACTACCACAAAAAAAGAATTTCTTGTTGTCTGTTCTATAAACAAGTTTAGGCATTACATTACTAGTTATAAACTATTTATCTATACAAATCATTTAGCTATTGAATATTTAATGAATAAACCAATAGTATATGGGATTATAATTAGATAGTTCTTGTTGTTTCAAGAATTTGACATTACCATCACAGACAAACCA
This sequence comes from Torreya grandis, assembly GCA_037957365.1. NCBI lineage: Eukaryota > Viridiplantae > Streptophyta > Pinopsida > Cupressales > Taxaceae > Torreya > Torreya grandis. Next base: position 279,084 of record JARHVA010005718.1, read on the forward strand.
AGGAAGTTTAATGTTATTGTTGAATTTTTGTCTAGATTGATCACTACAGATGAAGATAAACCCATGGAGGACTTTTTTCTAGATGAATAATTATTTTCTATATCCACATACACCTCATAGTTTATAGGCATGGTAAATTAATTGGCAGTATGGAAGTTTCCTCATTCTTTTACATCTAAATAAATAAAACATTTGGTTAGAGATAGTTCTTATTTCAAATGGTTTAAAGATATGTTTAAAACTAGAATTGATCATGTACTTTATAGGTGTTACAGAAGATGAAGTGTATGACATCATAAAAACATGCCATAGGGAACTAGGAGGATGACATTATTTAGAAAAAAAGGACCATTCATAATATCTTTAGTGTAGGTTATTACTAGCCATCTCTTTATAAGACTGTCAAAATGTTTGTATGGAAATGTGATCCTTGCCAAAGGATGGGTAAGCCTACTATGTCCTCTAAAATGACTCTCCATCCTCAAATAATTTTAAAACTATTTAAAAAATGGGCTTTGGATTTTCTTGGACCAATAAACTCACCATCTTAAGGAAAAGAATATTTATTAATATGTACTGATTATGTTACTAAGTGGGCTGAAGTGATATCACTCACCTTTGTTGGGGAAGAAATGGTGTTAATTTCCTATATCATGAGATCATGCTGAGATTTGGAGCTCCTTGATCTATTATTCCAGATCAAGGGCCCCAATTCATGTCTAACATGATCAAGGATTTCATAGAACTATACCAGATTAATCATAGGAAATCCTTATCATATTATCCCCAAGATAATAAACTAGTGGATGTCATTAACCAAGAGATGGAAAATATTCTAACCAAAATAGTGAACAATAGCATAAAAGATTGTGCAAAAAAAATACCTAAAGTAGTTTGGGCATACAATACAACATGAAACACAACTACATGATTCTCTTTATATGAATTTGTGTATGGAAAGAAACCTTTGTTACAAATAGAATTTGAATTGCACACATTGAAGACAATAGTTTATATGGGAATTGTTCTTGATAAATCATAGAAATAAATATTCATGCAACCAAATGGGCTGGATGAACTAAGAATGGATGCACTCACTGAAATCAATATGGTCCAAAATTAAAGAAAGTAGTGGCATGATACTCACATTAGAGGAAGACATTTTCAAGAAGGTGATTAGGCACTTCTATTTGATTCTAAATTAAAAAAATTTCAAGGGTAATCTTAGGACAAGATGGTTGGGACCACTAATCAAAACCATTTGTAGCAATGGCTCTATCTAGCTTCAACCATTTGTCAATGGTCACAAGATTAAGGTGTATAGAAGATCTCTCAGCAAGAAAGAGTTTTTTGAACACAATCAAGACCAATTTAACCTTGTGAAAGAACCTGGTTTTTCCACTAAGGAAAAATGATCTTTACAACAAACATCCAATATATGACTGTTGAAAAATAGAAAATAACAATTGGTTCTTCCACTAAGGACAAATGATCTTTGCAACAAACATCCAATATATGAGTGTTGAAAATTAAGAAATAACAGCTCTCCTACCTTCAAAATTCATATATATATATTTATACATATATATATACATATATATATATATATATATATATATATATATATATATATATATATATATATATATATATATATATATATATATATATATATATATATATATATATATACATACATATATACACACACACACACACACACACACACACACACACACACACACACACACACACACACACACACACACACACACACATGAGAAAATTAAAAAAGATAAAACTAATGAAAGGTAAAAACAAAAAATGAAACTTTTTATAATAAAAATTCTACAAAAAAACATAAATTATTGTCAACTAACCTATCTTCTTAGACTTGGTTATCCTTGCAGGACACATGGATATCCTAGAAAATAGGCATGGATTTATATGATAAAGTTATATTTGTATTTATTTTCCCAAAAATTAATGCATTTTTTGTTTCATTTCATACATGTGTAATAATTAGGTAGTCAACACTTTTTCAAATGGACAAGTTTTGGTGATGCCACATGGATGTGATGAAGCCAACATCATCGATGCATTCAAAGATTTGATGTGAGGCTATTTTAAAAATAGATTTTAAAAAAGATATGATGTGATGAATTAAGCATCATCACCACATTCAAATATTTGATGTGAAGTTATTTTTAAAAGCCCTTTCATAAAGATATGATGGGATGTGAAAATACTTACAAATATTGCTTTTAAAGTTGTCAATTATGACCCTTACACCACATCATTGATAATGATTGAAAAAGTGCTTTCCCATTAAATTTCACATTCTTTAAAGTACTCACCATAATTGTTATCATAATTTCATGATATATCTTGATTTGTTATTCATTATTATTGTTATCCATTATTACATCATATCACTAATTTTTTGCCTTCCTTTGTATCCCATGTAATTTCGAGCTCCATTTTTTCATAGTTTAATTAGTTTTTCAAGAAAACAATGATAAATCTAAAGATGGGAAGTAGGAAGAAGAAAATCAAATTAGAATCCTTAGATTCATTGCTACAGGATGACTCAACTAGAGATATTTTTGAGTTGGCAGGATGGTTAAATTTTATAAAAATGTTTCAAGGTTTTCAAGAAGATATCATGCAAGAATTCTTTGAAAATTTTGATGAAGATCATTTTGTTATCAAAAAATATATTCTGGTGGATCCCTCTATGATCAGTGTACTCTCTAAAATTCCCAAGAAGGGTGTAGTTATCATAGATAAATTAAGTTTTGTTGACTTAACTCAAATATTTATTGAAGGAAATGAGTTCCATCCTAGATTGGCCAATCCACATAAGGTGTGTCTAGAGGAATTATGAGAGATATCCTTCCAAAGCCACCATGGAAGAATGTTGCATTATAGATTATGAATATCTTTCCCATGATGGTTAATTTATAGTGGTCAGTGGAGATGCCATGTGACTTTTTATTTACCCAAAGAATGGAACCACTATAGCAAAGTATCAGGTAAACCTTCCCACTTTTCTTCACCATACCCTAATAAATATTATTCAAAAATTAAAAAGAGGTACTAGGTTTGTCTAACAACATGAGTTGGTTATCCTGATCTGTCAGCATCATTTTCTAAAAAAATCTAAGGGTGAAAAGGCTTGGTCCTCCTCTCTCTATAAATTATCCCACATTTTTATCAATAAAACACCATGCCCTATTTATCCTTCCCCCACAACAACAAAAATTGAATAAGGCCCATCTTTGGTGCCCTTAGCTCCAAATATGTTGTGCTGAAGATCAAAAAGATGAATGGGGGTTTCCTCAAAAAACCCTAAACCTCCAGTCAAATTTTGATGAAGTCGTCATCTCATTCTATATGAAGAAGAAGGAGATGTATAAGCCACTGAGATTTTGGAAAGCTTAAGATTTCCCATGAAAGTTACAAATTTTGAACAAGTAGTTGAGAAAGAAATTTGTGCACAAAAAATTGTAGTTGAAGAAGTTCTTGTAGAAGAAATTATGGCTCAAGAAGCGAAAATACCTTTACCCTTTATAGTCGATAAGGGTAAAGCTCCATGTATATAAGAAGGTCCATCTTCCCCCCAAACTACTAATGAAAAGGAAGAGTTGTAGCATGTCATGGCTTTGTCCTAGTATGAAGAAACCATTCAGCAACCACAGACAAAATTAGATTTTATTCATTCAAATCTATAAGGTAAGAACTAAATTATTTCTAATTTAGAAAGATGTGAAGAATCTATTGTTCAAGTTAGGTCACAAGAGGTAATTATTATAGTAATGAATGCTAAGTAGACTAGAGTACATAATTTGATGTTTTCCCAAAATCAATAATTAAGTACTTTACATAATTCACTTGCCATTAAGGATACCCAAATTGTTAATTTGAAAAATTCTATTGTTGATAAAGATACTCAGAATAATAATCTATGATAGTTTATTTTTGATAGAAATGTATTGATTATTGAACAAACTACTAGAATACAAGAGCTAAGCACTAAGGCTACTAAGTTACAAGCCTCTTTACAAGCCATGCAAAGAGAGATGAGGGAAATATCTATCTAGACTGAAGGAACTACAAGAGATATTCCTTCCTTCCCCCTTCCACTCCATGAAATGATTCAAGTTTGGAACTAAATACATAATAAAGTTCAGAAGTTGGAGGAAGAAAATGCTAATATTAAAGTGGAGTCTTAATAGTAATTGTAAAAAGCTCAGACTTCCATCCAAAATATTTGTGTAATTTCTAAAAAAATATTATCATGCAGGCAACCTTCCTCTGTCTATGTTATTTTTCTTCATGAGAAATTCTAAAATTGGTAGATACAACTGATTTCTCTTGGATTTCCTCATATTATTGAAGATAAACACATGTTTATGGATGTATTTATCAAGAGTACCACATAAAGACAATATGAAATTTGTGAATTCTATATTTTTAACATGCTATTGGGTTATCAGTCTAGTTTTCTAATAAATCTATTTGTAGGGGAAATATAATTGCATGCTTTCCTCTCTACTCTAAGAAATTAGACAACATGGTAAAAGGCCCAAAATAGATTTTTGGAATTGTAAAACACCACAAGCTTGTGTATGAGACCTTAATTTCTAGTGGCATGGAAGCTTCTTACTAATTTTTAACCCATGTACTACATGTACATGAGAAATAAATACCATGAATTATTGAGAGATAATGCAGTAACTTTTAGAGCCTTTATGGGCCAATATTCTACCAATTCCATCAATGCAAGAATAGATAGGTGGGAGACTTTTATTGTTGATTTAAAATGCAAGAAAGTCATGATCCCCACCACCATTAGGTTGAGTTTTAGGAGATCTCAAGAAATTACATAGATTATCACTCAACTCTTAGATGAAGGAGGATCAAATGTATGGATTAGAAAAATATTTTAATCTCCTATTATTATATGTCCTCTATCTTTATGGCAAAGTTGGCACAACTAGGTGAAATTTGAATTTTAGGCTTGGCTGCACACATTCATAAGGGATTATGGATTTTTTCCCATAGATCATCATGATTAGGTCCACCATTTTCAGATTTATGTTTTCAATCAGTGACTAGAATCTAGAATTTTGGATTGAAGACCAGTTATCTCGATTGTTTTCAAGAGGATTTGAAAAAGGTAAAGTGTGGGGGAGAAATGTTGAGAATTTCATATAGCTCATTATATCTAATATAACTATCCATAACTATTGAATTTTAGTTATATACTACATTATATTTAATAGTTAAGGTCTTATCTAAAGAATAAATGAATGTAGTTTATCCTTTATTTCTATATGATACATTGTTGATTCTTTATCTTGTTATTATGTCTAACTTGGATTAAATAATCATTGTTTTATGAATAGAAACACATCCCTATGGCAGGATAATTTTGAGAAGACATCAAATAGTTTTGACAACTCTTTTTTACTACAATTTTAGGATTTGGAGAATGAGCTCTAATGCTCTGAAGATGCTCCAAAGATGATCTAAAGATGCTCCCAAGGCACTCTGAAGATGCTTCGAAGATGCTCTAAAGACACTCTAAATACCTATATAGAATGCTTTGAAGATGCCTTAGAATGCTCCGATGATGTCTAGCTAGATCCTATAGATCAAGATAATGATTCTAAATATATCTATTATATATAAATCGAATTTCCATAGTTAGATATCTTATTTTTAGATATTACTATTCATAGTAATGGTCTAAAATGATCAAGATATATTTGTGCTTATATTTTTAAAGATTAGATAAATCTCTTCAGATATATGTTAGTTATGTTATTTCTATTGTTAGTTGAGTCAGTTCCAATGCCTTACTATAAGTGTGAGATATGATTCTTAGATCATCTATATTTTGAATAAGTAGATTTGGCCATTTAGATCATCAAATTTTGTATTTTGTGAAAAAATAATTAGATGTGCTTTTAATGCATGTCTCCTTCTCATTCCAAATAGTTAGAAGAGTTAGAGAAAGTTATTGAAGTTAATTAATCAATAAAAAATCAAAGAAGCATTTCACTATAGTTTCAAATATTTGTATGTGTTCCTTTGATAATGAAATAAATTTTATCATTATTTTCAGTTATGAGTAAAGCTATTCCTATTCTGAGGAAGGAGCAAGGGCACACTTCTCTCCAAGGATCATGACAAATTGGTACTTTTAGTTTTTAGTTTAGAAATATTTATTTAATTTAGTCATAGTTCATTTTGATATAAGAGTGATTTACTTTTAAATATAAGAGTGATTTCATTTTGAATGCAAGTGCTAATTTCTTTTAATGCAAAGTGTGTTTCCATTACATGCAAAGGTTATTTCAATGAAATACAACTAATTTTTCTTTATGCAAGAGTGTGTCTTTCAATTTCATAGAATGTAAAGTTTGTTAACCTATCTCCATATTCAAAAATTTTTAGAAGCTGTTTAAGTCACAATAGACAATATTCCCATATTCTAGAATATCACACTATCCTACCTAGTCGGGCAAGTTGAGTGAGGACACCATAATGTCTTATGCTACATGTTTAAGTTATAGATTTTGATGGTGTGAATTCTATAAGAAATATTCAGTTATCAAACCTTTTAGATTTAATTTTATGCAAAATAGAATTAGAGTCTTATTTACTATTATTAGGATTTAGACATCATAATAGACGTAAAGCCCCTAAATAATGAACTGTAAACTCCAATATCCAATAGTCTTATTTCATATAGCCTTAGACACGAGCCCTAGTAGAAAATGACACCAATCTATTGATTGGTTAAATTAGAGGTATAACAACCTATCACACCTTTCACCTTAAATACCTAGAAGGATATGACCTACCACTCTCTATAAATGGACAATTCCTATATCACTACTTCTTAGTTACTCTGTATAGTGTAATTTCAAAATAGCCTCTATGGGTGATGGTAATGTATATAGTAGGTTAGTTTTTTTTAGTTGTGTGTTTGATTTTCCTATTTTGTGATTTATTTCCTTATTCATTTGTTTTATTTTTTTGGTTGTGTCCTTGTAGCATTTGCCTACCTTGAATCTGGCCCTTGGTTGAAATTGAGAAAATGAACCCCACTATAGGGGGCTCCCAAGAGAGAAGAAGTTGGTAACCACTTTGAATGACAATCAAAGCTCATAAGGTATTGTCAAGTTACAAAGGACCAAAGTCAATTATTCAATCCAAATGAACCATAGATGGTGAGTGAGTCCTTTACACTTCAAATCTTGAAGGCTAATGATTCTTAGAGAAACAAGTGGATTTTAGAACAACTTGTATCCTAGTAAAGGCCACCAAATTGCACTTAATATAACATATTACAAAAGGTGGGACCATTTAGTCTAATCAAAAGTCAACTATATATTTAGAGATTCTTCTTAACCTTATCACCCATGGCTTTGTCCTTTACCCTCAATGGAAAAAGATTGTTAAATCTCTTTGCAAGGAACTTTGAAAGAAGACTAGAAAAACATGTATAATTTAAATTCATAGTCTTCCTAAAAAAGGCTATTTAGGAGACCTCCATCATAGGATTTATGACCTAGTTAGTAATGGAGAAAGGCCTTAAATGGGACCAAAGGTATATATTTTAGGGATATGGACACTTAACTCATAGAAGACCAATGCCCATGCCATTCCAATCCAATTCATGAGATAAATAACACCTCCAAAGAAATATGATGCCTGGTTTAACCTCAGTTGATTGAGTGAAGTCCATGATTAGATAAATTAATTGAAAACCACTCCCTATAAAAAATAGTGGTATTTTATAAGATAATGGATCATTATGTCACTTATTATTTCATGACTTTAGTGCCTTTTTTTTTGATATGTCTAAAGATCTCTCTTGCAGTCTGTGTGTTGTGTAGGAACAAAGAATTAATAGATCAGTTTCTAAGTGATTATCACCACTTTCCTTACTAAACTTGCCATTTGTTGTGGCCAACACACCCATTTTTCATAAGAAATAGGGTACCCATAGTTTAAAAACTTGTAACTAGATTTACCATACTCATTCTCACATTTTGGTTGGCTTTGCCTATACTAATTTTAAAATCCCATGTCACCCTATTTCTTTTTTTTTTTGAATAAATGATGTGGATAATTGCCAATTAATCCAACTTACATGCCTCATTGGTATATGAAAGAGATAAAGTAAAATCCCATCCATACTCCATGGTTAGGGTGAGCCCTCTTGATTTAAATTTTTAACATGCTAACTTTTCAAGATCACCCTTACTTAGATATTCCTAGAGTCTCGATCCTATTCTTAGTATATTAGATATTAGAGTCCTATGTGGTGTTATAGAGCCTAAATGGTGGATAGGTGAGCAGATAATTAGTAATTATTCATTTTTATTTCATTTAGTCATTTTATATGTTTTTACAAGATCTTCCACATGTCGAATTCTCAATGTTACATAGCTTGAGGATATTTGGTTATGGGGTAGTCAGAGGTGTTAAAATAAGAAAACACCATGAAAATTATGTCAAATACATCAGTCTATCCAAGCTGAAAGAGATGTCAGATCTTGAGAAAGCCCTTGTAATCAATGAGAGCCATAAGGTTTATTGTCAAATGAATTAGTCTCCTAGTATGATAAAGATGTTATACCTCTAGAGATCTTGATGCAATCAAGAAGTGCCACACAGTCCCAGGTTAGAAGTTGTCAGTACTCCAACCAATCACCCCACACCAAAGGAGAATGGAAAATCTCCTATATATAAGAAAGATGTTAGATCCCAAGAGACCCTAAACTAACTAGTGAATTTTGAATTAACTAGAGATAGAGTGGTCAGTCTCCCAGTCTTGATAGATGTTTACAACCCAAGAGAGCCCAATTGGGTCAAAATATTCCATGTGATATTAAGGTAATAAGTGCTTGAATCTAACCAATGAATCCCTTACCATTGTTTGAATTGTTAGTCTCCCATTCTAACATAAATGTTAGAGTTAAAGAGATCCTATTATAATAAGGGAATGTCATGTGGCTTGTGGTCAGAAGAGTTAGTCTCCTATTATTTAATAGAGATGTTAGAATCTGGGAGAACTTGATGTATCACAATATGACATGTGGTGTAACTAAATTTTTAGTAGGTGGGACCTAAAGGTATTAAGATGTGTATAATGAAGCATAAATGGAACTACAAGGGGATAATCATATGATGCCATGTGTCCCTAGCTAATATTTCATCCCCCTTGAAGGTATAAAAATGAAGCATTGGGTTATACTTAGGTCTCAACCATTAACATGAAGACTAGTTAAGAGGTGAAAGTTGGTGTGAACTCAAGATTCCCAGTGGGATTTAAGGATGAGGTGGCTATGTACCTACCCTAATCTAAAAATTAAAGTGGGTATTTGGACCCTAATTAAACAATTTAACAATGTCACATTGCCTTTATTAGATTTGGTAAGTAGCATGTAATCGTATACTCCAAATTTAACTCTAAATTGGTAAGTCAAGTGGAAGATTGAGTCACCCACTCAGATTTGAATCCATGATGAGTGAGATATCAAATACCATTAATGTAGGGGGATGAATGCAAATTTATATAAGTGCTCCAAGAAAAGCTCAATAGTTGTTAAAAGTCTAAGCTCCCAAATTCAACCTCCTTCCTTTCTTCTCCCAATTGATAATTTTTTTGCCTTCCCTTTTGGCCAAATAATTTTTGCCAAATTTCATCTCATTACAATGGCTACTTCATCTTCAAACCCCAAGGTTAAGCCTGACTATAGGGACACTTTGTTCTCATATGGTCTAACCTAATTTAATCATTATAATTAAACATTCAAATACATTAACTAAGTTACCAAAGAGTTAAATACCAATTATGATGATCAATTTGAGTTTGAAGTCACCCTATGATCTTACTATAAGTATGGCCTACATTGAGCTATGACCAAGCCTAAAGTCCTCCCTTACTCCAAGTTATTTGGAAAATTGACCTCACTATTATGTGGGTGCAATATGGTGTCCAAAATTGGTCCACTCAACCAACTCTTGGCACCATATTATTGAAAATTTAGGCATGACCTACAAGGCCTAATACAATCTATCAGATGCCACTTTTTCATATGACTCAATGGTGGTGAAAACCTAGACTGTTACCTTCAAAATCTATAATGTCCTTAAAGATGAGTGAAGAACCTAGATGCTAAATGGGTGAATAAGAAGGATGTCAATGCATACATGATTCACACCTTCTAAGGAGGAGATCTAGATTGGTATGATCCTGTTGAACTAGTTGTTTAAGGACCTTGATGACCTTCACCTTAAAAAAAAGTGGGTGACCCTACTTCACATGATATTGGATAGCTTCCAAGTCCTTAACCTAGGAGGAGTGGTTAATTTTAGCTTGGTCAAAGCCATATCAGATACATGGGTAGGGGGGCACTTTTACATGGTCAATTATCTCATAGACATAATTTGTAGGACACTCACTTTAAATCCCTCTACCTTTCTTGCATGGGTTATTAGTGGCCCCAGGTAATTTTATAAAAACTATATGGCCGCCAGTACATAATAACATCTAGGACATTTGTGAGCATTTTTACCTAGTGGTATAAAATGTGATCAAGGACCCTATGCTTCATATATCAAAATAAATTAGAGATTTATTGGATCCCATTGAATACTACTAGTATCTATGAGAGGACATAATCATTTAGGTTGTAGTCATTCTTGAGGAGCCCCACATTTTCCCTATCATGTTCCAAATCACCTTGTTGACATTGAAATTAATTATCAATTGGTGAAGGGCATTTTTAAACACTATATTTGTTGCTAGTAGAAGGACTAATTACATCTTATGATCAAAATTTGGCACCATGTGTACCAATCTTTCCCTCCCTTATAGAATATGGTAGTTGGATGAGACTTTTTAGCCTTGGAAAGAGCTGAACTATAGGACTGGGACCTAAAAGGCATGATCCAACCCCATTTATTGAGGTATTTAGCTTACCTCAACCTCAATTTTGGCCACCAACTAGTGGATGATGATGAGTTATATATAAACATAGCATATGATCAAGAAATTTTCATAAGGATCAAAGCCTATATAAAATAAAAGGGTAAGAAGGTCTAGATCAAGCCCGCCTGTGCCACCTTTGAATTTGCTTATTCTTCAATGGATATAACATTAACTCCCCCCAAAATTTCTAGAAGAATATTACATGGGATTTTGCCACCTTCTCCTCTATGACTAGAGACTCTCATTTCCATAGCTCTACCTCCTCCACTACCAGTATCTCAAATGCCTTGGCCCCAACCAAGAAAATCTCATGTGACTCAAAAAAAAGTGGCCAAATCACATGGATATCTAAAAAAAGATCCTTAACCCCAAACAACCTAATATATAAGGTTTAACATCAATAAAAACTCAAAGATGAACATGAAGTGGGTTCAACAATAGACACTGATACAATTTTTTTCCCACTCCCTCTGATTTCCAATTGCCTCTTGTGGTACCAATTAGTTCCTTGCCTCTTTCACAAACCATTTTGTTAGCACCACCCATTTACCTAATTCTAGCACCTCCAATATTCACCCAAACATTTATGGCCTCTACCATCTGTGAAATCCTACCTTCTTCATTTCCATCTGTCCCTTCCATTCACCAACTTGGATCTTCACTAGTGACACCACTAATAATTCCTCAAATTTAGGTGCTTATAAGTGCCCTATCTCTATAAACCACCTCAACTATTCTATGAGTAAGTACACCCATGTGCATGTCTCCAATAACTAGGACCATCTTAGTAATTACTCTAATGATGTAGTGGCTCATACCATCAACACCTATGACCCTTGCTACATTAATTTCATATATAATATAATCTAGGGCTGATATAGGTAAAAGGCTAAGGAAGAAATGAAAGGTAGTTCATGTGCTCAACCCATAATGTAGGTACTAACTACTCCTATTCTACTTCCCCTATAAGTCTCTTCTTCTACTCTAGCACCAACCCCATTAGCTATTCTCATATCTCCCTAGATCATTTTTTCATCATTTCGATCCCCCAAAGATTCAAATTCAGTTACCCAATCTCATCCCTTCTATTGAATACCCCCTCCCAAAAGTCATTACCCCTTAAGTGGGCATGACCCATTGCTAGTGGTAGGCACATATGTTCCCTTGGGCCTCACCATTAATTATTACCCCTTTTGACCCCATGCCTCCTCATCCTCCATTAAATTCATCATTCACTCTCCAACATATTCCATTCCTCCTCTACCTTTCCCTCCACCTATCACTACCATCTCTGCCACCCTGCTAACACCTCCCAAGACCTGAGTAATGGTCTTGGTATCACAAGTGTTGGAGATGATAATAAAAGGCAACTTAGAATTATAATGGGATTTTAATTGCACCATAAGGATCATGTAGAGAATCCTCACCTATAAATCATGAAAAAAGGAAACCCTATGGTTTGGTAGTCCCAAAATGACTTATTATCTCTCACAAAGGGGAGGACTCTTAAGGGAGAAGATAAAAATGGTAGAAGACCCACTCTTAGTTATCTAGGTGGTGCATGATGTGTCAAAGAAAATTATTAAGGACATGTAGAGTTAGGTTAGAACTCTCAATTCATAGGTCAAGAGCTCCTTCCCTCCTTAGATAATTTGGCATGTTAAGGATGCCCTCTTACAATGTTTTTCAATTATGGGAAAAGTGGTAGGGATAATAAAGGAGACCCAGGTGCTCATGTAGTGGACTTAGGAATATCTAGAGAGGGTCACTAAAATTGATGAGAAGTGATAGAAGTTGACTTATATGATTAATAAAATCATGTTCTTAGAGCTCAAATTGCTTCCCACTTCATATTTGGGCTTATATCACACCTATGCCAAGACTATGAAGACTGTTATGGAGGAGTGGATTGCCTTGGCCTAAATGGTGATGGGAACCCTAAAAGATGGAAAAAGGAAGATATTAGCTTGTTTCAAAGAAGTTAATATCTTGGTGTTGTTCCACTCAGATGGACCTCTACTATATAGGGGTGAATTTGTAGTCCACCTAGGTCACTTTGACTAGGTCATAAGGGAAAAGGTGGACATTATTAACAAATAGGGATCTTTAGTGGCTCTCAAGATTTTAATTTAGTGTAAAACAAACATCATCTAGGTGTTTAAAGTTTAGGTGTCAGTGGAGGCTTCCCTTCAAGTGTTCCAAAGACATACAACCTAGGCTAATACTATCTTTAGAGAGCCTCCGATGAACTTCACCAAGTTGGACTTGGATTTTGACCTCATGATAGCCATGTTGGGGGATAGGAAGGTGAAGTTAAATTAGTTGGGAGATGGCTCTTTTGTGCCACCTCTACATATCATTTGAGTGTTCCCTTGTAATATTTTAAGGGTAAGTTTAGGAGATTTTATCCATTTCTTGAATTATGTAGTTGTAATCACTAGGAGATGACATCATGGCCTATGATGGGAGTTTCACACTAGTCAAGGGTGAATCCCATACTTATATATAAAAGTGCAACCATATTATGATTTTAGGGTCAATAATTTTTAGATCAACAGTGATATAAATCAGTCAAAGATTTTACCTACAGTTTTCTTCATCCCTCTTTGAATTTTAAAGATTTATCCAAGATTGATCTTTGCAATAAAACTATTTATAATAATGAATTTAATTTTAGATTTTTAAGTGACACATATTATGTTTATCAAAGCATCTTTCATTTTATCTTTAAGAGAAGTTTTAGTGCCTAGATAATTATTTTAAGACTCTACTACATTATGAATGTAATGATTAAGATGTTCCTACCTTTCATAAACTCTTTGTGAATTTATCTCATTTTATTCACAATATTGATAAATTGTGTGATAGCCTACAAGTTATTTTAGAAGTTTATGTGTTATTTATTGTAGACTTCTAGTATTTTTATTTAGTGAGGAATTACAAATTGAGCATTCTTAATTGCTTCTTTAGAATCTTCCCATTGTGTAGCATTAGAGTTAAATCCTTTGGTAAAACTTAGCACATAGTGGTATAACTATGGAAGATGTGCTTAGCTCAATTGTTGAAGAATTAATTTCACTTGGATCTAAAAATTTCTTTATTACCTTACCCTTCCCTCATTTTATGTTTGTTTTGGAGATTGACCTACCTTTTCCTTTTTGTTTAGGAAGTGTTAGATAAAAATACTTAAATATTTGTAATAGATTGAAGTAACTCATTCATTTATTCTCAGCCATCAAGACTAAAACACTAATGGTGATGTTGCATCTCTCAGAGATTATTCCACATAGACTCCATTATGAAGCCAAATATCCATAGTCATGCCCTAAAATGGAAGATGAAAGTCCATAAGTATTCCCACCATTCTATTTGAAAATACTCAATCTCATGTGATCCAAAACTCAAAATCTTTCATTGAAAGATAATTCAAGAACAATAACAACATAATTGATAATGCTATCTCTAAGAAGAGATATTTTATTGATCAAATTTGTAGACCCAAACATATACCCATCTCTGAGAAGAGATGTCTAATTTTCATTTCAGGTTACATATTAATTTATACATATTTTGAAGGTATGATGAGGATGTGGAAGGTCACAAATCTAGAGGGATATTAAGTGGTTTGACTTCCATGATTTATAATAATACAAAATTTGAGGAATTACAATTTTTATAAACTTACTATTTTTAGACTACACTACTAAAATTGAAATTTAGGGCACTTACATTTGTTTTTCAAGGGTAAAAACCCATTGAGTTGAGCTTGGTGCCATATCATGACATTTACCTCATTCTTATCTTTCTAATGGTTCAAACAAGGAGTCAAACAGAGCTATGGGGCAAAAGTTTTGGCTCCTAAAACTTCTGCCACCAATTGGGGTACAACTATCACCCGCATTATCACCTGAAATGTTGCTAAGATCAGCATGAGTAATTTGGAATGGGATATTGGATTTAATAACATATTATATCAATTTAGTCAATTTTTTCCTCATTAGGGGCTCAATGTTTGTGTTGACAGGCCTTTGAATTTAAATTATTAGTTTATAATCTACATCTAGATTTATAGTTTGTTGAGCTAGGCTAGGTTAGAAACATTTTAGATCATTATAATCCATATCAAAAACATCAACAAAATCTTTGCATAACTCAATGAATTCAAGTCTCTTTTCCTTGCTATACACCTTTCCAAATGTTAGAAGTTTGTATTTTAAGATGGTGATCCTCTCATGATTATCTTGCTTGGTAGATATAATTATCTTCTCTTTCTTTATTTGATCATCATCATTTAAAATGATTTCAAGTGTCACTAGACTTATAAGAAGTTTGTTTGACCTTAATCACATAATATAATAACCATATTGCTTCTATAATTTGGACTAATTTATTGAAGAGAACTTAGCCTCTTCTTAGAGAAACCATGTTATTTGTTTGTCACTATCAAAGAATTGACAATTAACAACATTATCAGGAATTGAAGACCTTATTACTACCTTGACATATTTATTTCTTGACATCATTGGGGATATCAAAATGAGCTACAACTACAAATAACCTATCAACATGCTTATTTTCCTCTCTTGGAATGGATTGTATATTGAAGGCCTCAAAATATTACATAAGATCCCACACCCTATGTTTTTAGGACTTTATCAAGGAGATATTTTTCACATTTTGACCTTTCATTTGATGAACAATCATCTTACTATCATCAAATACTTGTAAATATTCAGTCCTTTTTTCCTAGTCCATTGAAGGCCATGTACAAGTGCTTATTAATGTTTTTCATTACAAGTATAGATGAACTAAAATTTGGAAGTGGTATAGTACCTTTATTTATAAGGAGATACCAACATTACACCACCTCCTACACCAATATTTATCCATGCTCCATCAAAGAATAAATTCCATAGATAATCCATGGGCTCATTAGGCTTGACCAATTATGGAATGGTGAAACCTTCCTCATGTAAGCAATACACTAAGACTACTTATTACATGAATGTATATGGATCATGTTCATTATATTTAGTGGCCCAATCATCAATAAAAATATCAGTTATGCCTTCAATAGAAACAAATAGTTCTTGGCCAAATTGGTGGTCTCCTTCATCAACAATAATGCAATTAACATTAAATACCTTATGAACATAAGGTTATATATGAATTTTAGCAATTGGTTCTGACTCTATCTTAAATTTTGTGTCATACCTAGTCCTAAAAAACCATGTTGGACCAATCTATTGATAGGTATCCCCTAATCCTAGTTATGAGCTTCTTAGATAGACATAGGGCAAAGTGAGGTGATAGGTATATTATAACATCATCTTGAGAAATTGAAAAATTAGGACAAGAATTCAAGGTTAAGTTTAGACCTTTGATGATAACTACAGTCTTGGTGGATGTCCCATATAATTGCAAAACACCTTTGGTGATTGGCTCATATTTTAGGCCTATCTTATTCACCACTTGTTTAGGCATTATAAAGGTACTAACACCACCATAAATCATATGATTATACACCAAAGGATAACTTATAATGAGATAAATATATAAATGAGGAGTATTATCAATCTTGACTTGTTTACCTCTTTTAGTCTAAGTTTCATTCATGAGGATTGCTCTCTCTTTCATTACTGATCTAACTACAAGATTGATATTAGATAACTGTTATTGAAGTAGTTATTTTTGTCCAAGAATGGATAATGTCTCCCACATGGGAATATTCACATGTTCTTTCCTCATTTTATCAATAATGTTGATATAATAACTACCAACCTTTGGCTTTCCCTTAGGAGCAATAACACTATCTTGAGCATGTGAGGATTGAATTAAAGGAATAGGTCTCACATTATATTTTTTTACTATTTTTTGTGCTTTAGGTGTTGAATTAAGCCTATAAGTCCTTGAAGACACTTGAGAAGGTGGAATAAGGTACTTGAATTATCTCTTGATTACCTTATATTTCTATTTTCTTAGCCCTTGTGTTGGCTACCACAAGAGTGTCAATGTTATTCATACATTTGACCTAATTCATAGCACAAAAGTCTCCTTGCCAATTAAGAAATGTGGAACTTAGTTTCACTTTACATTGATTAGACTCTCATTATGGTGTCATCTCAATTTGTGGATTTTGATAAGCTTGAGTACCTTGATAAACTTTAACACTTTAAGAAGTTTGAGTACCTTGCACGACGGGAGCTTGATTGGACATACCATTAGAGTACATAATCTAATTTTGGAGTTGATAATAAGGAATGCACCTTAATTGATCTTGGAATATATTGTTTTGAGTTGGAATAATATCATTTGAAGAGCTAGAAACATTTGGGTTGTAGCTAGTGTAAGGCCTAACATTAGTGATTTGTCCTTGACCTTGATAGTTACCTTGGAACAGAGGTCTATTTATCTGATTGAACTAGTTATGGGGCTACCAAGGCTTGTACTGCTAAGATTGATTCATCTTGATGTTTATTTTTTCATTTCCAAAACTTTTTAAAAGAGTATTGACTTCATGTAAGTCATTAGGAAGATTAGAGGCAACATTTTCTTGATTATTTGGTGAAGGAATATGAGCCAATATGGGCAATGAAATATGTGTATAAGGATTAGGGGGTTACAATCATGGAAGAAAGGCATAGGAGGCCTTAGAGAAATATTACCATCTTAGATAAGATAACTATTAACCCTTATTTCCACTTCATATATATTAGGCATTGTGTTTCCTCCCATTGATTAAATCATTATTGATATGTCACTATTCAAATCCTTCAACTAGTAAAATTAATCATAGTTTGTAGTGGGATTTACTATGGCTAGGATCCTATCCCAAGTGTTTTTAAACCTATAATTAAAATCAACCTTGAATTGTTGAGGATCTCTTTTTATGGTAGTTAATTGTTTCACTAAGGACAAATGATCACTCTTGTCCTCATAATGATTGCATATTTTTTCTCCTAACTCTTCCAAAGTAGTGATATAATTAGGCCTCAAGCCTCTATCCCATTAAAGATCCTTCCATTTGAATGAAGTGGATAAAAATCTAGTTGCTACATTCTCTTGTATCATATGATACACATAAAAAATGTTAGAAATATATCTTATATGATCAATAAGATTAGTGGAATCTTCTCTAGTGAAGTGTGGGATATTTTTAAGGGGAAAAATAGATATATCATCATATTGGGATAGGAGTAGAGGGATGACATCATTTAAGGGAAAAAATTCTAATTTATAGGCACTGCTATCTTGAAAAATGAAGGTAGATAATTTCTTAATTAGATAGATTTACAACAATAACAAAAGACCTTTTTAGATAAGGGTGTGTAGTGTAAATCTCTTTTTCTTATCTGAATGATAAGGCAATTCTAAAAACTCAAAAGGATGACCTTTAATATAATATCTTGTAGTTACCTTTGGCATGAAAACTAGACACTGGTCTTGCAACTAGGATTCTTGAAAGCTTGTTGGAGTTTCTAGATGATAAATGTGGATAATATAACAACTAAAAGTATGTCAAGACCAAAACCAATTTTGAGAAATCTTCTTAAATTTGGGTCTCACTAGGTGTTCCAAAAAATGTTTTCACTATGAGGTACACCCTATGAGGAGGTATTTCAGGTCTCCTTACTCAATTGACACAATGGGAACTCTTTAAGGCTATGGGTGGAATATGGCTAAAGAGAAGCTCCAGAGAGGGTTGGATCCCTTGAGGTTACACCTATGTTATCACAACACCTACTCAAATTTAAATGAAAAGGGAAAAATAAATTTGAAAGAAAAAAGAAAAAAGGGTAATGAACAAAATTGTAGGTCTTCTCCTATAGTCGATGAGCTAACAAAAAATCTAAACAAGGATAAATCTAGTCACACAACTTCAAACCATTCTCTAGAATAAGTGTTTGAATATGGAGGTTGTAGTTGATACATTAACTAAGGGGAGAATCAATAGGACTAGAATGAGGCACTAATTAAGGTTTTTCACCATTAATATTTGCATAACCACTTGATACACACCATATAACTTGAAAAACTATAAATTATTAAAAAATAGGAAAGAATTAAGAGAAAAAATTCAAGGAGATTGAACATCAACACTATTATTCATCAACAATTTTCCATGAACACACTAAATGTGAGATGAAGAAGGAAAAATTAGTTTGCATTCAATTCAAAAGCACCTGCAAATATCAATTTTAGTAGGGATTCACCATACTAACTTGGATTATCATTTCACAATCCATTCAATGCCAAATATATATAAGAATTAAGAATAAAGAGAGGATAAATGTGTAGGAACTCCATCATGACTATCATATATAATGAAACTAGTTACAATGACAAGATAAGGTGATGAAATAGTCTTATTATTCATCCTCAACATATGTTGGCTTAGATTTATGATGTCCTCATGTGAGGTGGTGTATAATTGGCTCTTTATTTCCTATCACTCATCTTTATTCACTTAAAACTTCCCTTTCTTGGTTGGAAGAGGTACAAGTTTCTATCTAGACACTTGGCCTACTTGACCTCCTTGGCATATTTCTATGCCATTGTTAGATATTAAAATGCATATCTCATCTTGGTGAGAGTTAAAATTTAGAATTATATCTCCTCATATTATGATCTTTGTCATTAGAACCTATAACTTCATGTCAAAATTTGTTTGATCCAAAAGAATGTGATGAAGGCAAACATATCACTCATAAAAGATCCATTATTTTATTAAATATTATCATAACAATATTTTCAAATCCATGTAGGTTTTTTATAATATCATACCATCTCTATCTAAGATTATAATCCATATTCAAAATAGTCTTCAAAACTTACTAGAAAGAGGCTTTGAGAGGGATATAAGTATTCATGTAATAGAAACACCATGCAAGCTTAAGAACTATATTGACAACTTGTGCATGTTGCATGATTTCAAAATCAAGGTTGTAGGTGTTTTAGGCCTTATTAGGATTTTAAAAGAGCCTATTCAACTTTTGGTAAGCTTGAAGAGTTGATATATCTTGTATGCTTCTTTGAGTGTATTCAACAACATGACTAGTGAAATGCCTGTGAACAAGCCCTTCTATTCTACCTGTATCCATTTTAATTTATTTTTTCATCAAATATATAATCCTACAAGGATTCCATTAGGTGGATATAGAGGTTTCAGGAAGTTTCTTATCATCATTTAATATCTTATAAAGATATACCAGTTTAACCTCTTAATACAAGTAGGGAAACTCTTTATCTTAGCTTGTAATAAAGACTTGAAACCTAATATATCAAAATGGGTATCTCTATAATGGATTTTGGAAAATAATTATACCTATCCCAAGGCCTATGAGGTCTTGATAAAAAGGACCTCACTCATTCAAACACTTGAAAATAGGCTTGAAAAGTTAGTTTTTAGGCCATTTTATTGTACTTTCACTCAACATGTGCCATGATTTTGGATCAGAGAACTGATCATGGGACTTATAGTGGTAATAAATTTTTTTTCTAGACATTTCATGCACTTTTAAGTCCATTTGGAAACCTTTTTAGTCATCGATCTCTTTGAGGGAATAAAAATTAGTTTTAGACCTATTTATATTCTTAACAATCATTCATAAAGCATAACCCTTTGATTGAATAAAAAATGACGTTAACTATGATGGAATAAACATATTAAAAATCCCTGAATGTCATTTGGTCCCATGCATCTACTCCTTTTACTTCCCACATAAGAAAGTTGACCTTCATGAGCTTTATAAGACTATATGTGAGGTCAAGATGGATGTTTTAAGAAAATATATTTTTAATTATTATTTTTAATTTGAGACATATACCTTGGGAATAATTCATGACTTATAAGGTTTATAAATACTTATCCAAACATCTTAATTCCTCAAAATTCTTAAAACATGTTTTAACCCATAGTTGGGGTTTATTTACAAGGATAATGTTTTAGCCCTAATGACTCTTTGATGATGAATTATTATCATTTTAAGGTTTATAATGACTTTATAAACCTTAATAATTATATATAAAACCAATAATAAACCTCCAAACTTCAAAATAAACTCAAAACTTGCAACCTTTCTTCATTTTTTATGCAAAACTATATCTTGTTGTAGATGTTCTTTATAGGAAATTAACTGTGCATAACTATATGCATTTTCCTAACAAGGATGGTCATGGAATTTTTAAATATTTTTATATGCTCACATGTTATTTTATATATCATTTTAAATAATAATAAACCAATCCCTTTATTTATTTTTTAAAGATTGAATCTCAAAGGCAAAGTTGCTCTTTTAGGTCTCTATAGACCTAATATACCTCCTCTAGGATATCCTAGATCAATATAATGGTTTATCCTCATGGAAAGGAATAAAAACACTATTTTAATATTATAAAATATATTCCACACCTTTATTTATCTTTAATACTGCATACACAATACTAAACTTGCATCTTTTTGCTCATTTTGGTGTGTAGACCTGTAGGTGTTCATTCTAAGTTCCAAACCCATTCAAATATGCTCTTTAAATAGCTTCCCTTCCTTTAATAAATTTAAATCTTTTTGGAAACACTGAGGAGTGAATTTAACCTATTTTAGGACCTTTTCAAGTGAAAGAGTACACAAGGTTTACCAATAACCTTTCATTCCAAATTTTGTAGACTTACACAATCCACCTGTGCATACATGAATACATTGTTCTCTTACCATTTTTGCTATTTACAAGATTGTAACAAGTTTCAGGTTAGATTAATTATGGTAATCATATCAAATATGTATTTTAAATATTATTTTTGGCCACAAACCTATTACTTATTACTTCAACACTTGAACCCTATTTAAGAACACTTAGGCCAATGGTTTTCATAACCTACTACCTATAACTTCCCATCAAAGTTGATTATGGAGGGTATACCAATTGGTTGTATGTTTTGTAAGTGACCTATAAAATTATATCTGATGTCTCAAAATTCACTTCAGATTTAGTACTCTCCAAACATCAAATTTGCTTTTACCTGAAGTTCACTTTGGGAATGAATGCAAACTAGTTGAGCATGGAATGGGTAGTGAGATACTAGTAAAAATGTATATCAAGTGATTTGGATTATTTAATAATCCAAAAATAATTCAAAAGTATCAAAAATGATCAAACTTACACTCTCTCAACTTTTTATACCTGCCCCTACATATTTCACTCATCTTTACATATGAATTTTTCTTGGAGATGGTGTAGGAGGAATTGTTAGGTTTGTATGAGGTTGTACACATCACTTAAAATTTATTTAAATCACCTTCATTTTAGAAACACATCATAAAAATAATGTGTTATAGATTTGTCAATGATGTCATGGAAGTGTCCAAGTAAGTGGATGAAATGCCTTGATAGTCTAAGTGACAATGACAAATTGTGTAATTTGCTTGTCTTAGTATGCTTGAAGAAGGCTTGGTTGATATTTAGTTTTGTCTTGGTTTTTGATGTTTAGGAATGAGTATGGTGATTTTAAGATATTAAATTGGTCCTATAAAAGGTTTTATATGATTTTAGTGATTTTTTTTATGAGTTAATTTCACTTGGTTGATCATGTATCTCATCTAAACATTTTAGGTCTAATGGCAGAAAATCTGAGTAGGTAGTTTGATGATGTCATAATTTCCATATGTGGGTGAGTCAGGGGGAATTGGTTATATGGTTTTGATAATATTAGTCTCTATTTTATATGTGAAAATTCTCAAGTCTAATGATAAATTATGAAAAATGATATACAAGTGTAAAGTTGGGCTCTCAGGGTTTTTGACAGTGTTTTCCCATACTTAGCCGAATTTGCAATGTGGAAAGAAAAGTTGATTAGGAATTTTGATGGTGGAATATCTCACATGTATGGAAATTTAAAAATAAGGTGATCATATGTGTTTATTTACATTTATTCCTAGTTTATTTATGATAACTTTCTAGTCAAGCACTGAAGTTCAACAAAAGCTATGCATGTGCAAAGTTGGTCTTTCTAGATAATTCTTGACATAGTTGGCTCTGTGAATAGATAAATTTGAGGAGGAATTTTAATGTCATTATATCTCATATGTGTGATATTTTAAAGATAATATTGACACATGGTTGGATTCTCCTATGTAATAAGATCATATGGTCCAAATTTTAGAATATGTGCTTGAGCGAAGCAAAAGATATGGAGGTGCAAAGTTGGCCTTCCTCATATTTCAATGGTCCCCATACTTAGTCTATTCTAAAAGAAGATAAAGATTAGGACAAAATGAAGATATAATGGCTCAAAAATTATCATATACTAAAGATATATGATGCACTGTAAGTCAATGTGTTCTTTGGTTAGTGAAGTTAAAGATCGAGCTTCTTTTAAGATCTAATAGATTGCAAGCATTCATAAAAATCAAGATCAATGGTGCGTATTGATTTGAATGAGGACAAGTGATTGATATTTAATAGTATAAGTTTTTAGGAGTCATGAAATGGTGATAAGTTTCATGATCATAGGGGTTATGAGTAAGATCAAATAGTAAGTGCTATAAGCTAAAGCCCTGACTGATTTGTAGAGATCAATGATGCACAACGAGTCAACATTGCAAGATTGCACAAGATAAGGTCAACTATTAAATGTTTAAAATTTAGATAGTGGTTCCTATGTGTTAATGTTTATAAGAGATAAATTTTTCATTTTATATCTAAATCTATGAGGACATGACATGAGGACATGGTGTTCAAGGTTTAACAGTGACCGTTTAAATTCAAATATTTGAATTTAACAAAGGAATGACTAGTGTCTAGTTTTTGGGCCATATATTTTGATATATGTAGAATTTTCTCGTGGTGTAAAAATAAAAATTGTATATTATTATAATTAAAATCTCTAAATATGAATTTAAATGTCTAATTTTTAACACAGTCAAATTTATTGAGCTCCAAAGTTGACTATGTTTGACTGCATTTTGTAAGTGACTCGAGAAGGGTACTTAAGTTGTTCATGATGGTATCTAATGGATTATGATGACTGAGATATTTAAGATTGTTTTAGACTCCATGATGACAATCTATGTGTATTATGAAGGTTTGGACAATCATATGTAGTATGAACAAAGGGTTAGGAGTTGACTATGTATTCATTTATGGTGACTATTTGCACAAGAATATTATTTGAGCAAAAAATGCTTTAGTAGAAGATTGTTTTTGAAACTATGATCATTTGAGGATGTCAAAAGGGTCATTTGGAATATGTTTGAATTTTTAATTGGTCTTATGTTCTTAGTTTTTATCAATAAAGTGCTTAATGGGTGAATAAGTCCTCATGCGACCTATAAGAGCTACAAGGGCCTAATTGAAAGCTGTAGCTACTTAATTGTGACCCATAGATGCTAGGCCAACATATGATGAATGTATTGAGCTATGTTTTCATATGAGATATGAATTAAGGGTTAATGAATGCCTAAATGGCCAACCAAGATGTTGATAATCATGATTTCTCTATAAATGGTGAAACCAAATGTGTCAATTTCTTGACTTGGAAAGGGACTTGAGTGTGGAATTTAAATTTGAAAGCATAGTATTGTGAAATGAAGGAAAGGGTGGGTTACCAAAAGATAAGTTAAAGAGTAGAATAGATCAAGGACTATTTGTATGACTTGTAGGTCATAATTCTATGGGTGGAATAGTGCTCTTGTAGATTGAGTGTGAGCAAAGGTGAAGAGTGATAATCAGAGGTCCATCATCAAGTGTTGAAGACATCATTTCAAAGGTGGATTTGTTCTTAGGTTTTGTTATGGCATCTCAACATCTAAGGGGTTATAGCCTCCTTGTAAGGTGAAACTTTCTAAAATTCTAGTTATTATTGTAGATCATTTAGACATGTGTTGTAACACCTTGTGGGATTTTAGTCTCACTAAATAAGGGATGGTAGTTCCTTGATTAGTTATAGTTGGTCTAAATTGGTTCTTGTTATTATAGGATAATAGTCTAATTTTAGGTTCTAGTGGGTTTTCTCCCTCAAGAGGGTTTCCCACATATGTCATGTGTTATGTGTTTGATCTTGCATTGTCTCTCTTGTTCATTGATATGAATGTTGTGTATGAGTTATGAATGCTTGTGGTAATTGATTAAGATTTTTGAAATGATTAGAATTGAAATTGAAATATCTGAGCTCACTAATTCACACCCCCTCTCAGTGATTATACCACTAATAATTGGTATCAAAATAGGTCCTTCTTGCAAGTTTAACCATTTGAAGGTGATCAAAGGTACAATGGATGACAAAAATACTCTGGCTTATATTCAGGAAAAACTAGTATGTGCTTTATCAAAGATAAATGCAAGAATGGATGATGTAAAGATGTAAGTACAAGGTCTACAAGTCATGGTGAATAAAGGTCTCAATCAAAGGATGGAATAATGTGAAAATAAAGTAATGACTTACTCAGATGTGTTCTTATCCAAGGATAAAAAGGATTTGAGCTCTAACAAAAGGGTTAAGAATGATAATTCATGGATAGGTAATGATCAAGAGAAAGGAAGGTCAAATTTAAATAATGTTTTCAATGGGTACTACTTCTCTTGTAATCAATTTGGTTATAGATATAGGGATTGTGATTTCTCTCCAAAGATCAAAAGGAATCTTATATGCTATAATTGTAACCAATGAGGTCATATATCCAACAACTATAAAAGAGTTTTTTGGAAAAAGGATATACAAGTCATTGACACCAACAAATGGTTCAAGAAGACTAAGTCTAAGATTGAAGAAGAAAAGAAGGAAAATTAAAGTGGTCCACCAAAGGAAGAGTCAATGTTTGTTTAAAAATCCTTGCATACTCAAGAAGATGGGAATAAGAGATGGTTCATATACAATGGATGCTCAAATCATATGACAGGAGACAAGAGCAAGTTTATCTCTCTCAAGAAGACCAACCTTGGTGTAGTGAGATTTGGTGACAAAAAATATACTAACATAATTGTCAAAGGTACCATGGGTTTGGATAATGGTCATAATAGGAATAAGAATGTATTATTGTAGAAGGTTTAAAACATAGTATTTTAAGTTTGAGCCAAATGTGTAAACATGAAAATGTTGTAACTTTTCATGATGTTAAATGTGAAATAAAAAGGCTAACAAATTAGTTGTAAATGTTTATAAAATAGATAACATGTATGTATTATATGAATCCAAAAATGAGGAGTGTTTCATGAGTCAATTAAAAGAAATATAGCTTTGGCATAGAAGGCTTGGACATATAAATTTTGATAATATGGTAAAGATCAGTTTAAAGGGATTGGTAAGGCATATGCCCAAGATTTATAATATTCCTCATTATCTTTGCAAGGCATGTCTTTATGGGAAGCAAACCAAAAGAAGATACAAATCCAAGGAGTTTTCCACTATAAATCTATTAGAATTCATCCACACTGATCTATGTTGACTTGTGATAACTAAAAATATTCAAGGTAATAGTTAATTCATGCTTCTCATTGTGATTTTACTAGGATGACTTGGATATTTTTCTTAAGGAAAAATCAAAGGATTTTGCAAAATTTAGGGCATTAAAAGCACTTTTAGAAAATGATCAAGGGTCAAAGATCAAGTGTCTAAGATCAAACAGAGGAGGTGAGTTTTGGTCTCATGAATTTGATGATTTTTGTGAAAAATAAGGGTTAAAGTGATGATATTATGTTGATAGAACACCAAAACAAAATGGTGTTATTGAAAGGAAGAATAGGACTGTTCAATAGATGAGTATAACCATGCTTCAAGATTTTAAACTATAAGATGGTTATTGGGAAGAGGAACCAACACTTTAGTTTATATCCTAAACAAGTGTTAAATTAGAGTAAACGGTGATAAGAATTCTCATGAGTTATGGAAGAATAGAGCATCTAATGTCAAACATTTTAGAGTGTTTAGAAGTAGGTGATTTATCAAAAGAGATGAAGATAATATTGGAAAATTTGATTCAAGGTCTGATGAGGGCATCTTCTTAGGTTACTCTTCTATAAGTACTACCTATAGGTACTTTAAAAAGAGACTTCACGAGATTGTTGAAATTTCAAATATAAGGGTAGATAAGACAAGTAGAGTCAAGAAGCCAAAAGTGTAGGTAAGTGACTTAGTTCAAAATTCTATTGTAAAAAATGATGATTTATCCATTCAAATAGATGACTAATATGAAGAGGAGGAAGAAAGATAAGATTATAAAGATCCATCTAGAAGAATTCAAAAATATTATCCAATCTCTTAGATTATTGTAAATGTTGGTGCAAGGTTGCAGGCTAGAAGGAGAATGTTGATCAATCAAAATCAACAAGACTTAGCTTTGTTATCCATGATTGAACCCAAAACATTCATGAAAGCTAGTGAAGATGAAAGTTGGAATGATGCAATGGATAAATAAATTGATCAAATAAAAAAAATGAAATATGGGACTTAGTTCCTAGGCCAAAAGATAAAAATGTGATAGGTACCAGGTGGGTTTTCAAAAACAAGATGAATGAGAAAGGAGAATTCACAAGGAACAAGTTTAGATTGGTGTGTAAAGGATATGTTCAAGTTGAAGGAATAGATTTTTATTAAACTTCTGCTCCTATGGAAAGAATGTAAGCAATTAGAATTTTCTTAGCTTATTCTATTTTTAAAGGTTTTAAGGTATATCAAATGGATAAATTTAGAATAAGAAGTCTACATTGAGTTACCTAAACAATACTTCATGTCAAGTAATCAAGATTTTGTGTGCAAATTGAATAACTCTTTATGGTATTAAAGAAGCTCATAGAGCTTGGTATGAAAAGTTAGATAAGTATATTTTGAGTAAATATTTTAAAAAGGGGGTAGATGATAGTAATTTATACATTAAGATAGACAGTAATCTTCAATTGATAGTGGTTTTATATGTTGATGACATAGTTTTTGGATTTGAAAATGATAATATGAGTAGAGAATTTGTAGATACTATGGGGACTAAGTTTTAAATGTCAATGTTGGTAGAACTTTCTTTCTTCTTAGGATTTTAGAATACTCAACTTGACGTAGGGATATTAATTTCACAATCTAAATAAACTAAATGACTTACCAAAAGTTAAGTAAACTAAGATGCACGTTAAGTAAACTAGATGACTCACCAAAAGTTGATCAAACTTTGTATAGATCTATGATTGGAATTATTTTGTACTCTACTATTTTTAGGCATGATATCATGCAAGAAAAAGCTATTGTAGGAATATTCTAAGCTGATCCAAGATAATCTCACTTGAAATCAATCAAAAAGATGTTGAGGTATCTCAAAGGCACCATAGAGTATGGTTTATGGTATCTTAAGAGTAAGGAATTCACTTTGAAATCATATATTGATGCAGATTGGGCAAGATGTGTGGATAATAGGAGGAATACCAATGGTGGGGTCTTCTTCATGGGTCAATGCTTGGTGTCTTGGCTAAGCAAGAAGCAAACTTTATTGTCTATATTAACTACAGAAGTTGAGTATATAATAACTGCTTTTTATTGAACACAAGTCATGTGGATAAAACAAACTTTTAAAGATTATAAGTAAAACAAAATGGACCTTGTCTTATCTAATGTGACAACACTATTGTGATTAGTATCTCAAAGAATATTCTTATATATTCAAAAACTAAGCATAATCCTATTAGATATCATTTATTGAGAGAACAAGTGAGTAATCAAAGTGTTAAGTTGGAGTATGTGCATACAAAAGAGAAACTTGAAAATATTATGACCAAACCATTGTCAAAATCTATATTTGAGTATCTAAGACAAATTTTGGGTGTCATTTCTTTCTCTATGAATCAATAGAAGGTATTTTGGTTAAGGGGGAGCAACAAGTTCATGAGCATTGCTCCAAAGGTGGATTGAGAGAGAAGGATAGTAAGCTATGTGGTGGTTCTTCATGGTGTGTGGAGTTATGAAGATGATCAAGAGTTACAATGGATCAAATATATTAGGGGGATTCCCCTTCAGATGTTTCTTATGAGTTTTATTAGATTTCAATGTTTTGTGTTTTCTTTCTTCATTGGTTGCAGTGTTTTGTTGAAGAGAGTGTTGGTATGGAGCAAGGAGGATGTTTCTAAAAGAGGTATGATCAAGGTAAAGGGGAAATTATATAATGTTTATACTATGGTAATTTCTTGTTGATGATATTTTTAGGTCCTTAGGATTAGTTGGTTCTCACTTTGTCATTGTGTCAAAGGAGGAGAAAGTTCCTATTGTGAGAGAGTGCTTGAACAGAGAGAAGGGAGATGAGCTAAATATTTATTTATGATGGTTGTTAACATTAATGAAAAAGGGGTAGATTATTAGATAATTATTAATGATGTCATGGTGATGTCATATAAGTGTCCAAGTAAGCGAATGAAATGCATTGATAGTCTAAGTGAAAATGACAGAGTGTGCAATGTGCTTATCCTAGTATACTTGATAAAGGCTTGGTTGATATTTAGTTTTGGCTTGGTTAGAGATGTTTAAAGATGAGTATGGTGATTTGAAGATGTGAAATGGGTCTTATCAAATATTTTATATGATTTGAGTGCTTGTGTGCATGAGTGAATTTCATCTGATTCAACATTGTTCTCATCTAGACATTTTGGGTCCAATGGCATAAAATCTTAGTAGGCAGTTTGATGACATCATAATTGCCATGTGTGGATGATTCAAGAGGAGTTAGTTATATGGTTATGATTACATTATTCACTAGTTTATATATACAAAGTCTCAATTCTAGAAATGAATTGTGGTAAAAGATATGCAAGTGTAAAGTTGGGCTCTCAGACTTTTTGATAGTGTTTTCCCATACTAAACCAAATTTGTAATGTGGAAAGAAAATCTAATTAGGCATTTTTATAGTGGCATTTCTTGCACATGTGGACATTTCAAGATAAATTAATCATATGTGTTTTTTCAATTTTATGACTAGTTTATTTGTGCTAAATTTTAAGTCAAGCACTAACGTGCAACAAAAGTTATGCATGTGTAAAGTTGGTCTTTCTAGATAATTTTTGACATAGTTGGATCTATGAACAGATAAATTTGAGGAGGCATTTTAATTCCATTATATATCACAAATGTGAGAGTTAAAAGAGTAGCTTAATACATGGTTATATTATTCTATGTAATGAGATCATATGGTCCAAATTTTAGAACATGAGCTTGAGCGAAGTAAAAGATATGGATGTGTAAAGTTGGCCTTCCAAGTGTATTTCAAAGGTCCCCATAGTTAGTCTATTTTGCATGAAGAAAAAGACCAAGACCAAGACCAAATGAAGATATAATCACTCATGGGTGATTATAAAGTGAAAATATAAGGTGAACTATAAGTCAAAGAGGTCAACTTATTCATTGGTTAATGAATTTAAAGATCGAGTTTCTTCTAAGATCTAATGGCTCATGAGCATTCGTATAGATCAAGATCAATGGTGCATGTTGATTCAAATGAGGACAAGTGCTCAATGTTTAATAGTATATGTGAGTAGGAGGCATGTAAGAGTTCTAATTGTCATGATCATGAGGGTTTTGATCAATATAAAATGGCGAGTGTTATAAGATCAAGACCTAACTGATCTATAAAGATCAAGGGTGTGCGATGAGTCAACATTGAAAGATTACATGAGATAAGGTCAACTGTTCGAGGTTTAAAATTTGGATAGTGGAACCTATGTATTAAAGTTTGAAAGATATTTATGGTATGTGTTTGATCTAAATTTTTGAGGACATGAGATGAGGACATGGTGTTTGAGGTTTATCTATGATCATTTAAATTCAAATATTTTAATTTAACAAAGGATTGACCAGTATCTAGTGTTTGGGCCATATATTTTGATCTATGCATAATTTTCTTATAGTGTAACAATAAAAATTATAGATTATTCTAATTCACATATATAAATATGAATTTTAAGGTTTAATTGTTACTAAAATCAAAGTTATTGATCTCAAAATTTGAATGTGTGTTCGACTACATTCTACAAGTGACCTGAGAAGGGTAATTAAGCTATTCATGATGGTATTTTGATCTATTATGATGAATTATATATTTGGGAGTGTTATATACTCCATGAATACCACTATGTGTATTATGAAAGTTTTAACAATCATATGTAGTATGAATAAAGGTTTAAGAGTCAATTATGTATTCATTCATGGTGACTGCTTGCACAAGAATATTGTTTGAGCAAAGTTATGCTTCAACAGAAGATTATTTTTGTGACTTTGATCTTTGAGGATGTTAAATAATTCATGTGTAATATGTTCATGCATTTTTAAGTGGTGCTATGTTCTTAGTTTTTCCTGATGAAGTGTTAAATGGGTGAATAAGTCTCAATAAGACTTATAAGAGCTACAAGGGCCTAATTGAAAGGTGTAGCTATTTAAGGGTGACCCATAGACGTTATGGCTAACCTATGAATATTTTATTGATCTATGTATTTATATGAGAGATGAATTTAGGGTTAAGGCATGCCTAAATGGGTGACCAAGATGTTGATAATAATGATTGCTCTATAAATGGTAAAACCAAATGTGTTGGTTTCTAGACTTGGAGAGAGACTTGAGAATGGAATTTGCATTTGAGAGAATAGTGTTTTGAGTTGAAGGAAAGGGTGGGTACCCAATAGATAAGTTGAAGATAATAACAAATTGAGGACTATTTGTATGACTTTTAGGTCATAATTCTATTGGTAGAATAGTGCTCTTATATATTGAGTGTAAGCAAAGGTGAAGAGTTATAATCAAAGGTCCATCATCAGGATTTGAAGACATTAGTTTAAAGGTGGATGTTTTCTTAGGTGTTATTGTGGCATCTAAACATCTAGGGGATTTTAGTCTCCTTAAAGTGTGAAACTTTCTAAAAGTCTAGTTATTATTGCATCTTAGCTAGATAGGTGTTGTATCACCTTGTGGGATTGTAGTCTCACTAAATAAGGGATGGTAGTTCCTTGATTAGTTGCATATAGTCTAGATTGGTTATTTTTATTATAAGACAATAGTCCAATTGCAAGTTTCAATGGGTTTTCTCCCCAAAAGGGTTTCCCACATATGTCATGTGCTTGATATTACATTATCTCTCTTGTTCATTGCTATGAATGTTGTGTATGCTTCATGAATGCTTGTGGTAAGTGATTAAGAGTTTTTAAAGGATTGGAATTGCAATTGAAATATATAGGCACATTGATTCACCTCCCTCTTAGTGGTTGTACCACCAACATAATGAACCTTGAATGTCATGTCCAAAACAATAGATCAATATGATTTTCTTGCTATTACAACCATGACCACTAGGAAATTGTATCAAGTTTGATAATAAAGGGGTCATTAGACCTACAAGAGACACTTTAAAACCATTTCCATGCATTTATAAAAAACATACATGCCATTTTAAGAGGTAAACTATGGCAATAGGGTTTAGTAAGGTTTAAGAGGATTTAAACTTGTTAAAAATGATTCATAAAGCTATACCCCCTAATCCCAAAACTATTGCCATGGATTTTAATGGAATATGGATTGCCAACATCACCTAAGATCATTTGGTCTGAAACATCTCCTCCTTTATAAACTAACATTATGAAATTGAGTATTCTTATCTTGTAAGCAACCTGATGGGAAATTTGAATGATTTATTTCCTTATTTGGAACTGAATCTTCTTTATTTGCATGATTTTTATCTTGGTGAGGCTGAAAGATGTTTTTAAGTGCTTAGATCACCATACTCAATTTGAAAAATCTTTTCAACAAGAGTTTTTGATCAAGCTTTAGGCTCCATATTCACTTTTAGACCTATCTGCATCAAGAAAGCTTGTTATAGTCTACCAAAATACCCTATTGGAGTTGTGAAATAGATGCCCATGGATTTCATTTAGGCTATTATGATGGTGATGTAATGTACCATGCATCTTTTCCCTACCTTTTCTTCATTATACTATGTTTGGATGTTAGAATAATGAGCAAAACAATTTTAAAGATGAGTATACGTTGGAAAAGAAATAATGTAACACCTTGAACAAGTGTATGGGCATAAATAAATATAATATGATCCTCTCATGTTTCAAATGACTAAAAAATACACCTTTTGACCTGCATGCATGATATTTGACCTTCACATTTGATGTCTCATTAATGGGTTACACTTCAACATTCCAAAAAGTAATATGACAAAATAAATTAAACCTTAATATCTCCAAAAGTACCTTAAAATCCTCATAAATATTAAAACTAAAACATAGATACTTTATTAATTTTAATTTTTGGTCTAGTTATCTACTATAGAGCATTATTATTTCTTGTATGATGACCACTTCATTATTTTCATTATAAATCAAGCACATCTTAAGTTTCATAACTTAACTTTAATCTTTCCAAAGTTACCTTAAACTTTGCTAAACTACATTGTAAAAGACCTATTCAAGTATCATGGCATGAAAATGATTGGAAAAGACACACACATAGACTCTATAATTCTAATAGGAATTTGTTTAGACCTGGAGATGACATACAACATCAAACTATGACACCAAGACATGATTCTCAACAAGACCATTTCAAGGTTAGATGACTTAGTTACCTAGTTTTGAATAAACATTGGCCATGGGTGATTGATTAGCTAATAGTTACTAAATTTATACTTAGGTAATACATAACCCTTTATGTTCCTTTATTGTCATGTTGAGCTAGGAGAGTTCCCAAGGCATATTGAGTTATTGAGATATGAAGTAACAAAGGTTTTCTTGGAGTAGGTGGAATTAATACTAGTAGATTTGAAATATATTGCTTGAGTTATTAAAATTCATTTTTACATATTTCATTCTAGTAAAAAATAGTTTCATTTTTAAAAATATGGGTGAATAGTTGACACTTGTTGGTAAGTTGTGAAAAAATCTCTTGATTGACTAGATATTTACTTGTAAGATATAGAGTTGATTGAGGTTGTTAGGAGGAGGCATTTATGTTATAGATTTTATCTTTCCAAGATCAAATAAAATACCTCTTATTGATATAATTAATCCTAAGAGTTTCCCTGATGTAATGCTAAAGACACACTTTTTAGGATTTAGGTGTACCTTATATTCCCTTAGTCTTTCAAATATTTTATGCAAAATTACTAGATGTTCTAATTTGGTTTTTTACTTAGCCAATATATCATCCACATACTCTTAAAAATATCATGAATTATGCCATGTAATATTGAAATCAGGGCTCTTTGATATGTTTTACTTGCATTTCTCAAGCCAAAAGGCAGGTTTTGATAGCAAAAGGTGCCCCATGATGTGGTAAATGTCATTTTTTGTTGATCCTACAATTTTGATTTTATTGTAGTTTTAGAAACCATCCATAAGAGACAACATCTCATATCATTTTTTTGAATCAACTATCATGTAAATGTTAGGTACATGGAATCCATCATTTGTGCAAGCCTTGTTAATATGTAAAAAATTAGTGCACACTTGGATTCCTATTAGTATTTTACTAACTAAAACATTGTTTGATATCCACTATGAATATTCCATTAGTATCATGAAACCAACATACAAGAGTTTCTATAATTATTCCTTGAAAATAAGGGATACCTTAGGATGATTTTTCTCAACTTTTGTTTGATAGGTTTTGAATCTTTATGCAAAACTAGAAGATGCACTAAAAGAGATGACTATAATCCTAGCATGCCAATATAGAACCAAGTAAAATGTCTATAGATTTTTTATGATAATAAAAATGATTTCATTCTCTTTAGGACTAAGACTTGTTGTAAGTTTAATGATTTTATGACTCTCCTTTATCCTAATATTGATGTTAATTGTGTCTTCAACATGTGATTTGGATTCATCTTGAAACTATGTGAGTGCAGGGGGAAGGTTGAGTTCCTTATCTATTAGTGCTTGAAAAAAGTCTTCACCAAAAAAATCATATTTATTTTATTTTTCTTCATCTGATAATGCTTGAGAGAGGTTTTCACTAGGGGACTTTGATTTTTTACTTTTTTTATGACTAAGGAATTTTTATTGTTGCTTGAAGTATGTTATTATATAAATATTTATATGAAAACCATTTTTATGTTATCCTAATGTAATTCCATCTTTGAGTCCTATAAAATCTATAATAGCTCCATCATTTTTCAAGAAATCAAGTGGTATATGATCGTGTTGGTCCCAATCTATGAGTTCATAATATTTTAGATCAAGGGTGAGAATAACAATGTCATTAAAATTAAGGTCTTTGTAAAGGTTATAGATGGAAGCTATTTTAGTGTCAGAAGAGGTTTCCTTAAAATCATGGAATTGTCATAGATATAATCATATGGATCACCATTAGGGGGTTTGTAATCAACACCACAATATTCCTTATTTGCATGATAAGGTATGTTTTCTATGATTCCTTGTTCATGGAAACCTAGTACTTTACCTTTGTAATTCATGATGAAATACATGATTTTTTGTACTATGGGATACTCATTTATTTGGAAACAAGTAACTACACCATAATTTTACAACTAGGAATCATTAGAACTTTTGATCTTCTCATCTGTAATAAGGCTTGCTTTTACAAAATAATATTTCCCAAACTGATAGGATACCTTTTCATTATTTTTATTTAGATTTGGCCTGGCATGGATTTTTGGAGAAATGGGAGGCTTTCTCACATGAAAGGCATATTTAATCTCACACTCTCCTAAACATTTGTTAATGATCTTGAAGTGAGATTTGAAAGATAAAGTTGTAGATGTGGATGAGAGCTCATCTAGATGGATATAGGATGAAGGTTTTAGATTTTTTGGTGCTATAGAGTTGTTTTATTTATAAGCCTTTTCAATAATAAGAAAATTATTTGTTTTGTGATATCATCCTTACAAAAAAAATTACTATTAAAAGGGTTAAGGGTCATGAGGAACAATAAATTATTATTAGAAAGGGGAAATTTTATGCATTGGTGGAGAGTGGATGGGATGGATTTCATGACATGAATCCATGGTTAGCTGAGGTGGATATTATAGGGAAGATCAAGATCAATGACATGTAATAATGTTTAATGCTTGATAGGCCAAACATGATAAGAAGGTGTATTGTGCCTGTTGACTCTCTTTTTGCATTTTCATGTGCCTTTTGCGATGGTATTTATCTCTAATTATATATAATATTAACTCAAATTATTTATCAAAGTTAAAGTACAAATGTTTAAACTAGACCCATTGTCTACAAGTACTTGTTTTAATTTAGGATTGGTAATGTAAGACTTAATGTATTAAGGTATGTTATGGGATGGACCTACATGAGATATATCAGTTTGGTCAAATTTAAGTTTTTTAGTTGAGAATAAGTGTCCAATGAGTACTTGAAACTATGATGCATCGATGTTGGTTGGAACTCTTAACTCATAAAGAGTTTTATGCAAGATATATTTGTGAATAGTGAATGTCTTAAGAAGGTACATTATAGAAATATGGTTAGGTTTTTTATCAAGTTGTTCAATGATATTTTATTTTATTATAGGGGTAGGCAAAATACATTCTTAGACAATGATATTTTCTTTCCTAGTTGTGAAAACACAATCTAAGGTTTTAACCTTAATGGTGGTGATATGGTTGTCCATGGCGTGGCTAATAATTACATAAAATGGATGAGGGGATTTATTGGAATTGATGTTATTAGTTTGATTTTGACCTTGATTCATCTATGAATTAGGTTGATTTTTTTTGGAAAGGGATCTTGGTATATCTCTAATTTCTAATTTTTGGAAGTGGACACACTTCCTTCAAGTTCTATATCTCCATGATTGATAAAATATTGAACATATTTTTTGAGTTTAATGCATTATTTTATGGAATGACCTTGAATTTTATGGAAGTCACAATATTCATGTTATTTATATAAAGGTTTTATTTTTCAAGAACAATATCATATTTATAGTTATTAGTTCACAAAAGATTGCTTTGAGTGGTTCCACTAGAGGACTAAAAGTTCTTTGTTTTATCTCCTACTTAGGTTAGCCTATAGGGATGGTAATTTCTGGGGTACTTTGGACATATTGTATGTTCTTATAATTAGTTACCCCGTAACCAATTGCATTCTTATTCTTATTAATGAACTTAGGTTTTTTTAGATTGGGTTTGACTTTGTGATCTTTGTGGAATATTTTATCAATTCCTTTGGATACAAGAGTCTTTTAGATTTGAAATACCTTATCAATAATATCATCAAATGATTTTTCACAATGGATTTGAAAATGGAAGGCCATCCCTTGGTTGAGGTTGGCAGTGAATATTCTAATCAATTATTTATTAAGAATGGTCCAATAGAATCTATTGGCCAAGCCACTCTATCATTAAAACAAGGAATACAAGCTTTATCCATTTCTTTTTTCAAAATTTCACAAGTCCATCATCATGAGTTAATGCTTTATGATATAGTATAAATGATTTACAAATATCTCATAGATATATCCAAAGGTTGTGATGGATACTTTGTGAAAACATAAGAACCACTCTAAGGCTTGGCCACCTAAGATTATAATAAAAATTATAAACAAGTATATGTGACTAAAATATGTAGATACTTAGTTTTGTCCACTTTCATGTCTAACCTAGGATTTAGTTCAATTTCTAGAAAATGACACATCTAAGCCCAAAAATCACATAAATTACCCAAATAAATTCTCATAAGGTATTTAATTTTCAATAAATGTGATGAGGATAATTTATTTAGTGTATTACCTATATGCACTAAAAACCTAGTTCAATTTTAACCTTAGTCAAATTATGACCTAGTAATTTGACACCTTTGGCCTATCAAGCTATTAATTAATAACATTTAAAATAACTACCAAAAGTTCAAAAACACTAATCAATATTAATTAAATTTAAAATATTTATTAACTTACCTAAACAAAAATTCAAAATCAAATTAGTGAATTTTATTTACCAATTTTTTTTTAGCCAAATATAAAGTCAAAAGGTCAAAGGAGATAATAAACTGATTTATTATTTCCTAAATATTCTAAAAAAAATGAGTCACAACCTCAAAAATATCTAAAGTGAATTGTCATGCCTCAAAAATATCTGAAACTAAGATGTCAATATTTCATGAGTGCTTTGACCCAACCCAGGGTTAAACTAACTCAACATAGGTTAATTTAGACTTAACCCAAGTTAGAATTTAACCTAACCTCCCTAGGGTTAGATCTAGTTATTTGAGATTTAAATACAAGTTCCCACACCATATATCAACAAGGTTTTATGTGTAAGGTTATTTTTTTGGAATACATTCTTAAAGCCTTTGAGAGTAGTGTTATAATGCCCAATTTATGCTAAACTTCACACCAAGACACAAGTGACTATTGTAGATATGATACTACCATGGAAGGTCATTAATAAAATAGTATAATCATCATAGGCTAAGCATGAACACCCTTATTCCAACAATTAAGCATCAAATTTGAGAAAGGAGTTAAGGAATTTGTATTGTCTTTATCTCTATGTTGTGATCTTGCTTATTGTGTTATGCTCTCTTTAGTTCTTAGGCAATAGTGTTTAGTCCTAGAGTATTTTTATGCTTAATTATTTGTCATTTTAATTAACAAGGGACTAATATAAATATTGTTTACTCTTTGAACACCTACATTACATAATGTCATGATAAGTGGGATGGTCAGGGAGATTGATATGCTAGCTTTAGTTTTTATAGCAAATACATTCAATACTTCAAGTTTAGAGTTTTAGATTTGAAATTAATGTATTTTTTTTACTAAGTTTGTAGGTGTAGACATCAAATTCCTAAATGGGGCAATGCATTTTATGTGATTCCTAACTTTTATCAATTCATTTCAAGTCAAAATGATGATTTTGACTTTTTGTGCTCTGGATCACTCTTTTCTTCTAGTTCGTTAGTACATGTCACACACATTTGTTATTTAGTGTTGACAATGTCATAATTAGGAATATGGTTCCAATTCATCTAAAATCACTTTCTATTTCTTCCTAAGTCAAATTATGACCCAATAATATGACTTTCTGACCATTTTGATTAATGAAGGGCCAATTTCTAAAGAATTGCATAAATGTTGATTAATCTTGTTTAAGACTAATTAATTCAAATCAAGAGCTTAAGTGGATTTTTCATGGAGGTTATTGAATATTTATTTTTGGAAATTTATTCCAATTAACTGCATCACATAATGACATCAATTTTGGGGAAGGCATCCCTAGGCCATAAATGCATAAAATATCTAAATCACGACCTCCCGTGCCTCATTAATACCCCTTCTTCCCAAATCATGATGAGGATATTTATGTATTTAATTAAAAATATTAGATTAATTCATGGACACACATCTCAATCTTGATATGGATGGTCATGGTTGATTCTGACCAATCTCAAAAATCTATAAATAAGAAGCCTCTCATACAATTTCTTAAGCTTAAATTGTGTAAACTTATAATGCTAAAATCTCTCCACAATTCATTTATGTTTTGATTATTTGTGTTATTTTCATTTGGATTAGATTCATTGATAGGCTATATTATATATTCCTTCTAGTGTTTTTGATTATATAAGGTGGTAGAACAGGGGCCAAAACCTTATAGAAGTAGAGTAACCATGAAGGCAATCAACATAAATGATGCTTTAAAACAAGAATGACATGATTAGTGTACTAACAGACACAACAAACTAAAATAGAACAAGAATAAGAAAATGAGATATAAAGAAATCTCTCCTTACATAAACATAGATTTGATGAGGTCATTCAATTTCTTAGTGTTCTCTGCATTGACAACAGAAGTAGTATTATCCAAGTCCTGTAGCATAGACATGTTCAGGAGAATGAAATTCCAGAGCCCAGTGGTAAATTTCTACTCTAGTTTCTGGATGTGACCCTTCAAGGGAAAATTTTTAGCTTTCAAACCAATCTCAATTTGGTTTCCTCATCAGCTTCCTCCACATACATCTTTCCATCTTTGTTAGCATTTTATGCAATGTCAACAACATCCTCCATAATAGCCTCAAATTCTCTTGTCTCCTGCTTACCTTTAGTATCCTTAGAGATTTCTTGAACTTCCAATTCCTTGTTCTATTCCCCCTGGGTGGCTTCCTCCGATGCACTCTCTGAATAATCAATAAGCCTAGCCTTGTGAGCGGGTTTGCCATAAATCTTCCCTGACTGTCAAACTCTTGAGGAGAGGCCCTCCTTACTAACCTTAGTGGACATATGGGATTTACTACCTTGACCCCTAATGGTCCTACAAGGATTTTTATGGGTCCCCATAGAGGTCCCCCCAATACCCTCTTCACCAGCATAAAAATTCCTCTTCTTTCCCTTCATACTAATAAAGGAGCCAGGGGTGTCTACAGGGGTCTCCTCAAGAGTAGAAAAGGAGACTTATTTAGTTTTGGTAGAGACAGGGGTATGACAGGGCTCATCGATAGTATCACCAGCAAAAGGGTTAGTAGAAATTTCCCCACTATCAATTTTAATAGTCTTGGATGGCTTAAGGGCATGGTGGATATTATACAAATAGAAAATGAGGCCATGATAGAGGGGGATGGGATTCATGTCAAGTTTTTTTGCCAATTTTGCTCTCACCCTAATGACAAAATGTTTTAGGGAGGAGAGAAGATAAAAAGGAAAATTGATGAGAGTATTACAGCTGAAATGATTTAAAAGGGGGAGATGATAATCATAGAACCTGGTGAATCATCCTTTCAGCATGAAATACTTCATGAGGATGAAGCAAACTCTATCTCACGGCTTAGGTAATTTGGCTTGGTCAAATCCTCCTTGGTAAGGAGCAAGTTCCTCACCTTCTCCCAGAAATAGCTTCTAGCTGGAAAGGTCCATGATTTTTGTTTTCCTTTGTAGCTTCATCCCCTATGTGGACATGCCTATAGCCATAGCTATCACCTTTTCAAAAATCTCAAAGATAATTCCTCCAATAGTGACTCACCAGTTTAACCAAGACCTCACGAATTGTTCAGACAGGTTTTCATTAAAGCCATTGAGTCTCTCTAGGTAGGGACTAATCCCACTCTCTTTGTAGTATTGCCAGACCAATAGATTATCTTTGAACTCATAGCAAGAGACTGGTTCAATTTTAATTCTATCACCCCCCATTTTGGATTTACAAACCAAACCAAGAGAATTCCAAATTTTTACCTTTGTATTTAAGGTAGCTTCAAGCCCTTACTCCTGAATATGCATAATGATAATGTGATAACACGTGATTTAGAGTATCATGTAGAGATGACATTTACTCCTACCATGCTTAAAAATCATTTCATAGTGATCTCCATAATGAAGTCTGTTCACCATAACACTTGGTACAATAAATCAGAAATGATTATCAAAAGAGTACAATAGGCACCGAACTCCAAGATCCACATTGACAACCTCCAAAGGAACTAACTAATAGAGCTATCCTTCTCATATTTCTAACTCATCCTTAACAAGTAATTTCATTTTGGATAAGATCCCTAATTTTTAAAGGGATATGATCCATTTGGTGCCAACATCGTCAATTTGAAAATTGTTGGCCAAGATTGGCACAAGCATCAGCAACACTATTTCCCTCTCTATAAATATGTGAAATATCAACTCTGTTATGCTTCTATAGAATAAATTGAATATACCTAATGATATATTTTAACTTAATTCCCACATTCAATGCTTTGTTAACTACATTGATAACCATTTTAGAGTCTCCCTGGATACTCAAATTCCTTATACCTGGGATATAGCCAATTTTATCTCCCATAAGAGAGTCGTTGCTTCAGCATAGTTATTGCTCTGGTAGCCTATTCCACTAGCATAGACAGTAATCATCCACCCTTTGTCATTTCTTATAATCCCTCCCCCATTGGCTTTACCATCAGACTTAGAGGCCCCATCAAAGTTAAGTTTCATCTAATTAGGCTTTGGGGGATTCCATTTAGTATTAAGTCTCTGAAGAATTTTGGAATTTTTTTAAAGTAGGAATATGATTTAGAACCTTCCATTTAGCCACAATTTTTTCTTCTTCTTGAGTTAGGGGTTTCTCTGTAGTACAGATATGAGCACTGGTGACACTTTCCACAAGAGTCTTAACAAAATAATGAAACACCTAAGAGACATTTCTAGCAATATCCTTAAAAATTTTGTGGTTGCACTCTTTCCATAAAATCCAACTCAAATAGGGTAGAGTTTGATTCCATGAGCTAGGGATGAGAAAAGGTAGGATTCTAGTTGATAATGACTTCTTTAAGGCTAGAGTTACAGACCCACTCAATACCAAAATAATTTAGGATTATGCCCCAAAGTTCTTGGGAAAAATCACAATGTATGAAAAGGTGAAAAACTGTTTCCTCTTTTGAACAACACAAATAACATCTGTTGACCAGGGTAAACCCTCTCTTCTAAAGGTTGTCTTGGGTTAAGATTTTGTTATGAGTAGAAGCCCACCAAAACATCTTGATTTTTGGTATAAGTTTATAGTTCCAAACCTTTTTCCATATCTCTTTATTCTGAGCCTCAAAAATCAGCAATTGATAAGCATACTTGACAGAGAACCATCCATTCTTATCTGTCCACCAATACTACTCATATTCACATGGGAAGAGAGGGATTCTGATCTCCTGAATCAACTACTAAATATCTAGAACTCTAGGGAAGAGCTCAGGCCAATGAACACAATAATCCTATAGATTTTTCTAGCTCCTTATGCCATTGTTATTATCCATGTAATCACTAACTTTATCTCCAAAAAATTGAGTAGCAATGTCATCAATTTCTCCATAGTTTCCCTATGTGATAAGAGCCTTATCCTTTACCCAAATGTCATTATAGAATTTAATATGCCAGTCATTTCCCAATTTCCATCTAATTCCTTGCTTAAGAAGGCTTCTACTTTTTAGCATTTTATTCCATATCACGGATCCCTGGGGTAACCCTACCCATTGAAGAAAGTTGGAACCATCAATACTATGAATATATTTGGCATATATTATTTCCCCCCAATCATTATTTTTATGAATTAGGTTATAGTTGATTTTGGAGAGAAGGGCTTTGTTCATGTTCCTGATA
Organism: Torreya grandis; assembly: GCA_037957365.1. NCBI lineage: Eukaryota > Viridiplantae > Streptophyta > Pinopsida > Cupressales > Taxaceae > Torreya > Torreya grandis. The sequence goes on from JARHVA010005718.1 coordinate 322,156, forward strand.
GATTTAATATTGAGGCCACCATGTGATTTTGGAAGACACACTTTTCCCCATTTGACCAAAGACATTCTCTATTTATCTTCTAGTCCTGTCCATAAGAATTTTATTCAAATCTATTCCAATTTATTAGCAAAATACATAGGTATTTTAAAGAGAGACATGAAGTAGGTAGGAATCCCTTGAAGAGAGGCCCGAAGAAGTTGCAGTTTGTCTGCATTGCTGAGAAGTTTCCCTTTCCAACCAAGAAGTTTTTTCTGAGTTCTTTCCAATAATCCATTACAAAAACCTGGAGATACCTCTTTGACCATGATGGAAGGCCCAAATAGGTAGCAGGAAGAACAACTTTAACAAAGTCTAGGATGTCAATGATTTTTTGTCTAAGGTCATTAAAAGTATTAAAGAAGTACACATTGATTTTTTGGAGATTTATGCTTTCCCCAGACTCTATGGTGTAGTTATTTAAAATATTCTTCCATCTCCTAGCTTCAATCACTGAGGAGATGCCAAAAAGAATGGTATCATCCACAAACTGCTACACCGCCATAGGGGGAAGGGAGGAAGCAAGTTTGATGCCCATTAAATGTTTAAAGACTATATTGGCTTGTATGTATCTCGCTAGTGCCTCCACCATTATGATGAATAAGGGAAGAGAGGGTCCCCTTGGTATATTCCTCGTGAAGAAGAGAAGAAATGTCTAGGGACCGCATTGACTAGAATAAGAAATTTTGTAGAAGAGACAACTTTCCATATTAGGCGAGACATTTTATCATTAAACTCAAATTTTCTGATGACTTGGAACATAAAAGTCCATGAGACCCTTTCATATGCTTTAGAAATGTCTAGCTTAAGAGTCATACCAGGGATTCTACTCTTGTCCATGGAATGAATAGTCTCATGAGTAGAGATCACAACATCAACAATTTGCTGACCCAGGACAAAGCCTTTTTTAGTAGGGGAGATAATTTTGTCTAAAAAAGGTTGTATTCCCATAAACAGCACTTTAGTGCAAAGATTATAAATAGTGTTACATAGACTAATAGGTCTAAAATCTGTAAGGTGTGTGGGCTGTGACTTTTTAGGAACAAGTACTATAAAAGTATTATTAGCTTGTTTCAAAAGTTTAACTGATCTGAAGAAGTCATGTATAACAGTAGTAAGATCCATTCCCACTATATCCCAATATTCTTAAAAGAATATAGGAGGGAAGCCATCAAGACCTAGGGCTTTGAAAGAACCCATAGAAAATAAAATAGCACAGATTTCCTCCTTAGATATAGGCCTTAACATCTCCAGGTTATCTTCCTCAGTTATCAAATAGGGGATTTTATCAATGAATTGGTTCATAGTTCCATCATTCCCATCATCATTATTTTGTTTAGTGAGCAAATTCTAAAATAATATCCTGGCCTGTTCCCCTATCTCATTATCTTCAGTTATAATGTTGCCATTATCCAAAACTAGCTTTTTTATGGAGTTATCCTTCTTGTGTTTCATGGCTGAGAGATGAAAGAAGGCCATGTTCATGTCTCCCTCTTTGAGCCACTGAACTCTAGATTTATGTTTCCAAAAAACCTCTTCTCTATCCATAAGATTCTTCTAGTCAAAAATTAGGACATTCTCTTCTTTAGAAGTGTCTTCTGAATCATCACCTTGAGCCATCTGCTACTGAATATCTACAAGTTTTCTAGCTATGTTTCTCTTTTGATGAAAGACCTGACCAATGCTATATCTATTCCATCCATAAACTTCCTATTTGATATGCTGAAGTTTTTTTACTAACCTAAACATAAGAGTGCCCTGGATAGGAATTTACTACCATTGGGCCACCAATTATCTGAAGTCTTTATGTTTGATCCACATAGCTTTAAAATGGAAGGGGAAAGGATCACACTATCCTTGATCTTTCCAACTGAGGAAGATTGGGTAATGATCGAACATGGTTCTAGGAAAAGCTTACAAGTGCATATTATGATAATCATTCTAGTTGCTAGAAATAAGAAATCTAACCTAACTTGAATCATTTGGTCTCCTCTTCTTCTTCTGTTAGACCAGGTGAAATTTTGATTTTGCAATTCAATATCCATCAATCCCCAATCATTTATAAATTTATCAAAGTCAAACATGCTGTCAGAGTAATCAATAATCCCACCCTATTTTTCAGAAGGGTATAATGGAGTGTTAAAGTCTCCAGCCAGCATCCATCTAGTGTGCTGGGTGTTAGTCCTGAAGCTGCTCAAATCTATCCATAAATTTTGCCTCAATACTCTATTATTTGGGCCATAGACATTGATCAATGAATAGTTTAAGGAGGACAAAAAGAAGTTGATAATCAAAAAATGTTTATTATAATCAATAAGAGATCCCTAAATTTTAGCACTATTCCACATAGTTACAATCCCACCTAAAGCCCTTCAGTTGGACTAATGGCCATATGTAGTCAACTATTTTCTTAAAACTCTCCTCATTCATCTTAACCTCTTGGAGTAATAAAATATCTAATTTATTATCTAGAATGCAGTTTTTAACCTCAAACTATTTGGAAGGACTGTTAAAGCCCCTCAGGTTCCAGGATATAATTCTCATTTAGAAGATTTGAGGGAATGGGTCTCCAGTGTTTTCTATTTACCACTGGTAATATCCCTGGCAATCTCTCTTTGTCTTATTTCTCTTAGGGTTGGTCTCCCTTGTTTGGGATTGGTGCCAACATCTGTAAATTTTTTACCTTTGCAGTTCTTTTTCTTTGGGGTAACCCATTCTTCCTATTCATTGCTACTACCATTTTGTCCTATTTCACCTATTACTGAATAATTGCCTAATTGGTCACCTACTTCCAGAGCATGGAAAATATCTGTGTTTGAATGTAAGGCTACTTCTCCCTTAGTATCTACTATTTTTGGAGGTAGTTCCACTTGAACATCTCTTAAAACTTTGCTTTCTACATCAATCCCATCTATCGGTTGGGCACATATTTCTCCTTCCTCAGATATATTGGTCTGTTAATCCAAAGAGTTAACTATGTCTATTTTAACCTTCTGACTATCACTATCCAAGACCTTCTTGTTATTTTCCTCTAGGATAGCTTTTTCCTCATTACCAGAGACTTCCTCTTAATCAACCTTTTCCCTAACCTTTTTAATATTATCAAGGTTTTCTGCATTACCCCCATTCCCTGATTGTCAGAGTTTCTAAATTTGTGAGACTGATCCTCACCTTCAACTAGGGAATCATCTTTCCTTCCCATTTGCTTTGCCTTACATTGGGTCCTTCTAGTTTTGAGCCTAGGTTTTGCATAGAGTTCTTGAGGTAATGGAGGAGCAAAGAAGCCATTGTTAACAAAGACTAGAGCTCTAGATTAAGGGGAGAGCATGCTTGGAGCCACTCTTGGATGGTGGAATCAATTTGGGAAGGTAACTAGTATTGATTGATTTCATTTTGTTCTTCATTATAATTAACAAACCCCTCATGAATATAATGACTTGATATGTTTAGTTCTTTATGTATTTTTCTCTATTTTATTGACTAATCTTGACTAATTAAATCTCATAATCCACTCTACATTTTAGCATGCCTAGTGGGACCACATCCTATGAATTTGTTCAAATAGCTCCTAAAAATAACTTACTAACCATTTTCATGAAGGATATTAGAGTGTGGGAGCAAATAGAGTGAAATATTGGATCAAAAACCCATTTTTCTAGGAGTCACAATTTTGTCATTTTGGAGTTGCGATATTATCCTCTGGAATACAATATCACAAATAAAATAGTCATGATTATTTAATTTTAATCATAATATTGAAATTAACTATGTTTTTGGACTAACTTTGTTTTTGTCTGTAGATCCAGTAGCAATATTACAATATAGCTACTCTCTAATAGCAATATTAAATTACCATGATATGCAAGTAATGATATTGCAATAACACTACTCTCTAGTAGTGATTTTGCAATACCATGATTCACTAGTAGTGATATTGCAATAAAGTGACTTGATAGTCATGATAATATAATACCGTGACTTGACAATCATGATGTTGCCCTCCTGAATCAAAACATTATGGTTGAACTATTAGCAGTTAAGACACAATGCCACAACTCTTATAATTATTATATTGTATTGTGATTCACATTATTATTATTCTGAGTAGTGATATTATTTATTTACATTAAATAACCTATGAGTAGTGATATTGTGTTAACCATTCATAGTTTTACAAAGTAGAAGGATTGCACTATGTGAAGCTGAGAGCTCAATTTGTAAAGTTATTTATTTCATTTGGAAAAGTGTTTCAAGGCTGAATAAAATTCTAACTTTTTCTTTATAGGGACAACTTGAAAAGTGATAAAATAGTCTTAATTTATTCTTTTTAACCTCTTTTTTCTACTTAAAAAGGATTAGGAACTTTCTTTTTGGTGCTTAAGAAAACACTTAGATGTTTATTTGAATGTTTTTATGCTTGTTCTTCAAAATTTATGCAACTTAAGGCCAAGGGGTCAAATAACACCACCAAACCTTTCATTTAGTGCTTTAAAATTGAACTCACTTTAAATTTTTTTCAAGTTGTTATCATTATTTTTCTTACTTAGTTTTGATTGTGCAAAAAGGAAAATTGTGTGTGTATACTCTCCCCCCATCCCCTATAGATAATTTTTGGGATCAAAAGTACCATCTTAATTGAAAATTTCCTTAGTCTAAAGGTTTAAAAGAGATTTTTTGAAGGCTCTCCCCAAGATCCATATGGCTTGGGTGATCTAAAAACAACTTTAAATCTCTTTTACTTAGTTTTTATTTTCATTGCATCTTAGCTTGTGAGGGGGATTTAATCACCTCTCATAAGATATTTAGGGAAGCTTTTAATTGGGGTTTCATCTCCCATCATCATCTTCAATCCACCTCCATAGGGGGTATATAAATTGATATCACCCCATGAGGATGGTGTTTTGAGTAGTTAAACCATCTCCTATCATTGGTGGCTAAGCCCGGGATGTTTGAGCATGTTGGATATCACACTACACTAAGTGATGGATGTAGTGGTTGTAAAAAGGGAAAGACATTTTTACAAAAATATATATGACATAGACCTAATTGATTTTTTGCTTCTCTTATATTTTTATGTGAAATTATTTTACATCTGACGCATTTAAAAATGTTTGAAAACTTGCTAGTTTAGTTAACCCCACTTTGCCACACCTTGTTAGTTTAAGGCTTAAGATGATTAATTAGTTGATTTGTCTTTATCTTAAATTACTTGGTCTTGTTTTGGATCAAAATTTTCTTGTTACCTAAACATCATAACCTAACACATTGTCCACCAAATTTATTGAACAAGGATGTGTTATGCTATCCAAGTGAAAATCATATTTTTCCTTGTTCAAATTGTCATCTAAAACATTGTGTCGTATCATCTATTTTGGTGAAATTATGCTACCCATTTGGGTCTAGATCATTTTACAAATTTTATTAAGTCCCTCATTGATAATTTAAATTTGTAATTATAATTTCCTAAGTTTTAAAGGTTGATGTGTTAAATGGGTTTGACATTTTCACTTGACTTGTTTAACTTGGGGTTAATTTTCCATTTGAATTGAGGGTTGTTTATAAAATCATCATCACATTATCATCTTTGGTGGAATCAAGTCATCTTGTGTATCACTCACTCTTTTAGTTCTATAACACATTTTATACTACCATTCCTATTACCATGTGGTGATGTTGTGCCGCTCATTTGGTTTTAGCTTTATACTTAGGAATTCTTGCATGTTTCCACATTATGAGTTTCTTGGTTTGCATTGTCTCCTTCCTAGTCCGAAGGTATTTCTTCTATTTTTATAGTAGTAACTCAAAAAATTTCAAGGAATTCTGCATGTTTCCACATCATGAGTTTCGTGGTTCACATTGTTTCCTTCCTAATCTAAAGGGCTTTCTTCTAGTTTTCTAGTAGTAACTCATCAAAGTTGAACTAGATTTTATGGTATCGACATATCTCAAAAGTCTAAATTTTAGTGTAATAGTGACACTCAAAGATTTTTGAGTTATCATACCCTCTTCTAATTTATATTATTTCAACCCTACCCAAGGTTGAGTAATTTCATGAACAAATTTTTCTAATTGTGTGTGGTTCCAAGCCACCCTCCTATTATAGTCTCTTTGGTACCTTAGTCACTTGTTTAAAAGAAATATTAAGTCTCATACCTTGTTTACATATTTGAAAAACATTGATCCAACTTTAGTCAAACATTTAAGGTAAACCTTTTTAGACATGACTCAAATGTTCACTCATAGTGGGGTCCCTTATGACCCTAGCTATGAAAATGAGCACTTTTATTATAGACAAGAGAATTCTATTGTATTTGAGGACATTCCTAAAATTTTAGGATATGAAAGGGATTATAATAAATATCAAGATAAATAAGATGAATCACTCCTTAGATTGACATAATTTCATGCTAGACTACCCTCAGATTTTCCTATAGAAAAATTGCACACCCTAGTTAGAGAAGGAGAACAATAACAATAAGAGCAAGCTTTTGCTAAAACAAGAATGCTTTCTTCCTCTAAAAAAGGTAAATAAATACTTATAGATTCAAAACCAACTAATTAAGATCTAGTCAACAAGATTAATAAAATAAGTGAATGATATGCCGATCAAATTATCGTGGACTTAACAGATTCTTTAGTTGATACTTCAATCCACAATGATGCTTCCAATGAACAAGGAAATGTAATTAAACCTACATAATAAAAATTGATTGATAACATGACAAAAATCAATCAAGGTGTCTCAAATGAGCAAAAAAAGACACAAGAGGTAGTGCAAAATGTTCTAGTAGACATAGAACACACATTTTTTAACCATCAAGAACCTCTTACTACTTTACAAACATAGAGAGCTAAACATTTGGTTTTCATTGAGGAGATTCCTCAAGATAATTTATCTAGTTCATCTTAACCAACACAAAAAAATGGTGAATAGACCAAGGACTCCCAAAAATAAAAAAGCACATATAGTTCAAGACAACATATTCTAAGGAATCAACAACTTATTTAATTGATTCTAGGAGTAAATCAAAACCAAGTCACAGAACATAGGGTGTACATGAATCATAAATCCACAAAACAATAAGGGCACCTTCCATCCCAAAAATAAAAAAAATATGGGCACATTACACCCCACTAGATCTATGTTCCACCCATGAATGAACCAAATATGCAAGAGTGGAACTCCATAAAGGCTATTGTGTCATGTTTGGAGACTGGGAATAGGGTCAAAAAGTACAAATTTGATGAGATATGTCCATATCTATTTGACTTAAGCATTATCTAAGTCCCATTTTTGCATCATTTTGAGGCACCCAAATTTGATAAATACAAAGGAAAGGGTGACCCACATGAACACATCTAGGAATTTTTCATATTATGCTAAGAGGTTGCTTATAGTAGCATGTTCTTACTTTGATTTTTTTCACAAAGTTTAGTGGGACAAGATTTATATTTTCTACTTAAGTCACCCAAGGGATCAATTATGGATTGGAATGACTTATCTGAAAAGTTTATCAACCATTTCTCATACAACATAGAACATGAATTGACCATTTTTTACTTATGTAAAGCCAAACAATGAGATAAAGAAAGCTTCACCACACATTTATAGAGATGGAGAGCATTAATAGGTCACTTTAAACACAATTTTCTATAAAAATAGTTGGTAGATATATTTACACAAAACTTACATCCTGAGGTCATGCATAACTTACGTCTACCTTATGCAAACTTATTTGAGGAGATCAGAGACAAGGGTGTCTAGATTGAGAAGGCTCTTATTACCAAGGGCCTTGTTAAGATATTTGCATAAGGTCAAATATCAAATAAGACCCCATCTTCTAGTCAAATTTTTTTGAAAGATAAGACTAAAGACTTTAACAAGAATAAGAACATGGTTAGAAATGGGGTGATTGAAATAAGGCATGCACAAATGGTATAGGCTCAACCAACCCCAAATATACATATAGATCCCCCTAACCCACCACCTAAGTTTTAGAGATAGCCTCCATGAAAAGCAAACCATGATGGTTTCAAGGTCTTTAACAAATTAGGAGAACCAATTGAAATAGTGTTTCAAAATCGTGTAGTAGTTAACCTGATTGTATGGCCAATACTAAGGCCATTTCCTCAAGATCAACTGAAACTAGATTGGTACAAAGAGAATGAATGGTGAAAATTTCATCATGTTATTGGTAATGATGCTTATTATTGCATCCAATTGTGACATATTATTGAATATCTCATTTAAAGTGGTGAAGTTGATATTAAACTAGCCCCTAATTAGGACACAAATCAAGATATGGGAATCTACAAGGACTCTTTTCCTCGACATAATCAACCACCACCAAGGAACAATCAAAACCAATGATAAAACCAAGGATATATGTATAATCAAAACCATAATCAAGGTCAAAATCATAATCAACATGACCATAATCACGATCATAATACCTATACTAACAATGGGGGTTACAAAAATATGCCTTTTGACTATAACCCTATTGTGGGATGCATTTCTGCAACCCATAGTTCCACTGTTACTATTGAACCACATGAAACATCTCATGATCCTCATAATATGGGACCCATCATTATAGGGTAAACACTGCCTCTCTAGTAATACCACGTAAAGTGTGCAAAATTCTATTATGACTACATTTGCATGGGTTACTATTTTTGAATAACACCCTTACTCTAATTATAATTGCTCTTTATTGAATCAAAATTACATCAGTACAACTAGACACTCATGATTCACCTTCCAAGGCCCTTTGCCTTCATCTTCTAATTATATTGGCTCCCCACCACCTCTAGGTTATGCAGTCATAACTAAACATTTGCAAGTTACTCTCTAGGGCACTTCACCTACTTCTTCCACAGAACCTAATGTGAAAATTTCACCAATAGATCCAAATTTTACTACTATCCTAACCAAAGCCAAATCATCTCTTCCCAATGTTGAAAATTCTTATAGTTTATTAGACCAATTGAGCAAAACCCTTTCACATATTTCTATATTGGATCTCTTGTAGACATCTAAAGTCCATAGAACTATCCTAAACAATATTTTACACAAATACACTATTTATAATGATATAAACCATGACCAATACCAACACCTGATGGGACATTTATCTTTATTTTTTCAAGTGATGTTTGATCAAAAAGATATGTCTACACTTGGACCTAGCCACACCAACCCAATGTACATTAAAATAATCATTAAAAACCATAAGATCAAGTGGGTTCTTATAGACAAAGGTTTGAGGATGAAACTCATATCTCTTAAGATATTATAAAGATTGGGTTACACTATAAAATACATTCATCTAGAGAAATTACAATCAAGGCTTATGACAACATTGAAAGGGAGCCTACTAGTACTATTTGGTCACCAATAATTATTGGGTCCATGTCACATCATACATTAATTCATATTATGGCATTGAATTACCTTATAACATACTTCTTGGTCATCCTTGGATTCATGAAGTACAGGTTGTTCCTTCCATCTTGCATCAGTACCTTAATTTTTTCCATGATGGAATCGAGGTAACTATTCTTACTGATCAATATCCTTATGAATATTAAAAACATCTTGAGGCTCAATTTCATAATTATAACTATTGTCAAAGTTTTTAATTTATTTAAATAAAAAACAAGACTATAGTTTCACATCCACCTGCATCTAATATATCAACCCTAGTGATTTTGTTTCCACTTTGGATGATCCATTTCCCATAATTCCTATAAAGTAGGTTGGTATTGAAGATGTGGGCATTTACATGTACAGTCTTAAGGATGCCTTCCATATTGCAAAGTTTCCTAAAAATATAAAAATATTGGGTAAGCCTAAGCCTTCAAATAATCCTAAAGAACCCATGATTATCTGGTAAAAGAAAAAAAACTAAAACCATTTGTGGTTTTTGTACCTGCTATTACACCAAAGAAAGATCAAGAGGCTTTTACCAAGGGAGATTGGTTATATTCTGAAGGCCTTGATGATTTATTTCAAAACCCAAAGCATCTAATACCTTATAGAATCATGGATCATCTTGATTATATAATAAAAGGTCTTGGCCCATGAGCGCAAGGAATCGTAGAACCCATATGAGCTAGAGTAGTTAATTGGAATCATGGTCTCAAATATATACCACTTGCGGGTGACCTCATGACTTTTGATAGTGACTCTTTTGAAGTGACAAGACTCTTGGAAATGATGTGACATCCCATTATATCCTTTCTGATGAGCTTGTTGACATGGACCTATTTGATTCAAATGTAATTTTAACCTTAACCATTAGAGCTTCCCATCCTAAAACAAAACCCTGTTCTACTGGTGCTTCCCCTCCTAAAGTAGAACATCATATTTTTACCATTGGAGATTCCCATCCTAAAGTAAACCCTCATTGGTCCCTATGCCTTTTCCATCTTAAAATCATTAATTAGGACCATCAAAATTTAATAATATGCCTTGATGAGTTTTAGAATGAAGAATCACTTGTAGAATATATGAGCCTAAGAGATAGATTACCCATTGGTGATCACAAACAAGGATTTAATTTTTCATTAGATCCTTCTAATTAATTTGGAGAGCAGGAAAAATTTCTTGGTCACAATAAATATCAAACATTGAGATATTTGATAAAAAACCTCTTTAAGGCACTCATCGATCAGGGAAAAAGTAAAGAAAAAGACGAGCCTCTGAGTGAAAACCTATTTCAAACGTTATTAGGTGGGAAAGTTCACTCATCCTCTCAGGATGTAGAAGGTCTATCTATCCCAATTTATTTAGCAAGTACAAGCATATCTTTATAATAATAATAATAATAATAATAATAATAATAATAATAATAATAATAATAATAATAATAATAATAATAATAATAATAATAATAATAAATTTTTTAACATCTTACTTTTGAGTTTTCAAAAGTTTTTACTACTTAGCCTTTACTTGAGGTGGCAGATTCTTTTTAATCACACTATCTAGAACTTTGGGAGGAATAACAAAAATATGTAGCCAAAGAAGATGATCACAATCATACCTTGCCTACAATTCTAGAAGATGGATCCACACTCCTTATGGAAAACATGATAGAAGTGAACCTGGGAACCTATGCAGATCCCAAAATGGTTTATCTTGGAGCATCCCTTACTGAAGCAAAATGTGAACAAATTATATCCCTTCTAAGGGATTATATTAACATCTCAGCATGGGCATATTCTAAAATGCTAGGCTTAGAACTATATTTGGTTGTGCATCACCTTTTTTTCCATCCTGATGCTAAATCAATTAAGCAAAAATTAAGGAAGATACATCCATGCATTGCCCTATTGGTTAAAGTAGAACTAGAAAAGTTGTTAGGAGTAGGATTTATAAATCCACTAGATTTTTTTGAATGGATCTCAAACATAGTCTTAGTGAATAAAAAGACCTCAGGTATATGTCTTTGTACTAATTTTATAGATATCAACAAAGCATGCCCCAAAGATAATTTTTCTCTGCCCAACATCAACATGATCATCAACTCGACTACTAGGTATGAGATGTTGTCCTTAATGAATGGATTTTTTTGGATATAATCAGATCAAAATAACCCAAGAATATCAACACAAAACTATGTTCACCACTTTGTGGGGAACATTCTATTACCAAGTCATGCCATTTGGATTGAAGAACAATGGAGCCACATATCAACATGCCATGACTGTCATCTTCCATGACATGATGCATGATATTGTTGAGGACTATATTGATGATATACTATAAAAATCAAGAATAAGAGCTAGACATCTTGACATTCTATGAACAATCTTTGAGAAGATTCATGAATATAAAGTTTGCCTCAATCCTAAGAAATGTGTTTTTGGAGTCACATTAGGTAAATTTATAGGTTTCATTATATCACAAAGAGGGATTGAAGTCGATTCTACCAAGGTCAAGGCCATTATGGAGATGCCTCCACCAAACAATATTAAATAGCTACAGAACCCATAAGGAAAGATCTAATTTATACGCAGGTTCATTTCTCAATTGGTAGATAAGTGCCACCCATTTACCTACCTTTTAAATAAAGGGGTAACTTTTCTATGGGATGAAGATTTTCAGATAGTATTTACATAACTCAAGACATATTTGGCCAATATATTAGTCTTAAGAATACCAACACCTAGAATACCATTGATTCTTTACATATCAATAACAGAGCATGCATTGGGGGCACTTTTGGCCCAACATGATGATCAAAGTAAAGAATATGCATTATATTATCTGAGTCGCACTATGGTGGCTTATGAACATAATTATACACCTATTGAGAAGGTATGTTTAGCTATGGTGTTTTCTACCCAAAAATTATGACATTATATGTTAAACAATAAAACTATTGTCATCACCAAGGTGGATCCTCTCAAATTCTTATTATCCAAAGTAGCTCTTCAAGGATGCATGGATAAATGGGTTATGCTCCTAAGTGAATTTGACATTGAGTATCAAAATTAGAAAGTAATCAAGGGGAAGGTTGTTGATGATCAACTTGTAAAATCCCCTATCACGGATACTCAACCATTGAAATTCACCTTTCTAGATGATTATATCATGATAATAAAATAAGCATCATAGAAACCTAAATAATGGAATCTATATTTTTATGGTTCCTTTACATATTGCATATCTAGATTTGACATATTATTGATTACAGCTTAGGGAGATATGATTCCTAAAGCATTTCATATATAATTTAATTTTATGAACAATATGGCTAAGTATGAGGCAGTGATTATAGGGCTTTGCCTTGCCATACAATGGGCTATTTAGAGTTTAAAGGTCTATGGTGATTTCCAATTAATCATAAATTAGACCACTAATTAATATCAGACAAAAGATGATAAGCTTGTTCCTTACAAGCAAATTGTTGATAATCTCAAAGGTTATTTTAAAACTCTATAGTTTGAACAAGTTCCAAGAGAAAACAATAAATTCGCTAATGCAATGGACACAATTGGTTCCATGATACAGATTGATGGTTGAGATAAAGATTATCAATTCTTAATTGAAAATCTTCTTTAGCTCATACATGTTATTCTAGATTCAGAAAGGTTATGCACCATTACTGGTCTCAATCCCCCACCTAAATTACCATGGTTCTAAGACTATTATAACTACTTTCAAGATCACATTTTCACATCTAACCTATCCAATAGTCAATAGAAACTGTTCCATCACTATTTATAATGTGATACCCTCCTTGGAGACATGATTTATCATAAAAGCTATGATGGAATGCTTCTTCATTATTTATCTTCAAGAAAATCCAAGGAAGTGCTAAGGGAGGTTCATGAAGGAATGTGTGGGTCCCACACCAATGGTGTATTATTAACAAATAAGATCATCAAAACAAGATATTATTGGATAAAAATGTAGACAGGTGCTTGTAATTATGTAAGGAATTGATTCCTTGTTAGCAACATGGAAATTTGATACATGCATCTTCTTTACTAGTACGACCAATCACAATACCATGGCCATTCTCAACATGGGCCTTGATCTCATTGAGAAAATAAACCCACATCTTCAAATGGCCATAATCATATCTTAACTACTACTGAGTATTTTACTAAGTGGATCGAGGCCATTCCTCTCATTTATATCACCTGGAAACAAATTGCCAAAATCATCCATTATCATATCATCCATCAATATGGTATCCTTGCATAAATTATATACAATAATGGTGGATCCTTTGTAAACTAAGATGTAAAATATCTTTATGTAAAATTCAAGGTCAAGCACAAGAAATCAAATCCATATAACTTGCAAGGTAATGAACAAGCCAAGGCATCAAACAAAACCATTGTAGCCATTTTTAAAGAATATTTTTAATGATGATGGTATAATTGGCACTTGCAAATCTATCCTACCCTCTGGGCTTATAGAACTAGTCATCGAATCCCAACAAGAGCCACTCCATACTCCCCTATCTATGGAATAGAATATATTATACTGATAGAGATCCAACTGCCATCCTTGTGAGTCTTATTGAAACATATTGAAGATGATGAGGACTATAGAGTCTCAAGGTTGCAAGAGCTAAGAATTATTGATACCAAGCATTTGGATTCCCTAGAAAACTTGTAGGCCTATCAAAATAGATTTTGGAAAAGCTAAAACAAGTACATTATCACATGAACCCTATTACTTTCATGACTCTAGATAGTGAAAGCTTTTGGACCATTGGTACTCTGAACACATTTTATCCTATCCTAGACCATCCTCTTTTAGACCATATTCTTTGGACTGTTCTCTTCAAGAAACTCTTCTTTTGTTGGAACCTATTCTTTGGGTTTTTATCTTTGAGAACCACATTCTTTGTATCTTGGGATTATTGTAACCTAAAGACTTTTGTCCCTTAACCAATTATGATCTTGATTATGTCTCATCAACATTATAAACACCTTCGACACTAGTTCTACAAAGGAGTTCCTCCATGATAGTATTTTGTAGCTTCTTCTATAGATAAGTGAACAAAAACACCTTTATAGCTCAAGATATTTACCTATCACATGGTTATTCAGATTGATTTGATACTACACACTATTTTATATTGCAGTTGCTACTCTTTGGTGAACACTGTTGTCTTTTCAGGATCCTTGCTTTTGTTGATTTATGAGCATGTGCCATTATAGCCAGTTTTATCTATTATTAGAACTATTAGTTAGTTGTCTAGTCAATTTTTTATATCCATTATTGTCATTATAGTCAACTCATCTATTTATTATATTTTCTACTCTCAGACGAGCATCTCCTTAACTAGCTGGTCCCCCTTTGTACACATTTTAGCCCAAAAACACCAAAAACATTAAAAATTGATCCCTAAAAGAAAAAAAATATTGTCTTACACTTTTGTAAATTTTTGTCCTCATTCTCTTGGTATTTTATAAGCATTTTATCCTATTACCTTTCCACTATGTAAGTCACCTCTTTCCATGCACTTGCCATTTTGCAAGATTATTTTCTCTTGTCCCACCAACTTACCATTTTGTAAGACCAATCTCATTTGTCAATTCTTCCCTTTTATTCTAAAACATTAATCATATGTTTTATATCATCACCTTTTTCTTCTATTCTTCTTCTTGGGAGAACTACATTTGACCTAAATTTCATGTTGGAATATGCATCCATAGAATTATGTAGGCAACATCCACTTGTCTTGTACATCTAGAGTCAACTCAACCAACCCCTTTCCTTTTTTTTATCTTCCCCCATTTCTTCTTTAATTTTTCCTCTTTAATTAGGGAACAATTTTTGTGTCATTGTTATTTATTACGTTGTGGTGGAAAGTAATGCCTCACCCACATGTGCATAAATAATTGTATTTAAACCACACTAACTTGGTTTTTGTTTGTGTGTGTTGATTTGAGTTTTATTGGTGTTTTTTTTGTGATTTCACACCTCTCCATTTATTTCTTCTTATTTTCTCTTCTTATTAATTCTTGTCTCACTTTGTTCTTGTGTTTCCTTGTTTGATTTTGCTTTTCTCTTTTGTGTTCAAGAACATCTTGATGGTCCACATGGATCTTGATTATTTATATCTTGATCTCATGTTATCAAGTCATTCTTGTTTTATTTTTAAACATTCATGTTAATAATTAAGTCTTGATGGTTCATATCTTGATTTTAAGTTAGGTTCATTTATGTTTATCTTTTTCCTTGTCTTTAATTTTTTATTTAAATGTAAATAGTTGTAACTTTGGTTTTGGTCATTGTTTTACCATTATCCTTAGTTATAGGTATTCACATTTGAAATGGCTCCATGCACTTAAATTCCATGTATTCATAAGTTCTTAATACTTATTATACCTAATTTATTTTGCAATAGCAAACATTTTGTGCTATAGATTCAAGTCTTAAAATGTCAACACAACTTCGATGAAAAATTCTCAAAGAACACTATGCATGAACTAGGATCAATATTTTTATCACCTAAGTCAATACTTATACATTCATCTCTTCACATACATCATGAGTCTAATCAATATTTGGTCAATTTTCATCATCCCTCATTCCATTCTTTCCCATTTTTGGGTAAACTACATTGGCCTGAAGTTCATGTTGGAACATGCATCTATGGAACTATGTAGGTAGCGTCCACTTTTCTTATACATTTAGAGGCAAATTGACCAACTAATTTCTTATTTTAATCTCTTTCATCACTTTGTGCATTCTTGTATGCATTATTTTGTATGGCTCTCATAGCCATTCCACCATCACATCTATGTTTGCACCCTCTCATTTTAATCTATGTATTAGGTTATCTCCTTGAGCTATTACTTGAAAATTTTCCCATGCTAGGATAAAACATTTGAACCAAGTCACAAATATAAATCATCCCTATAGTGGAAAACAATTATTTATTCTTTATCAATGATCAAAATTAGTCCTTTTGGGGCACAATTGTCTTATCACAATTAAATTTTCTCTAATGGGAAACTTATTATTATTATCTCTTTATGGAGACCACATTCTCATTTTCCTCTAATTCCAATCTCTCCACACTACTACCCATGATGATAATGTTTTATTGTTTAACTTGTCTCAGGATTGATCAATGCCATAAGCGTGCATGCTTGCACTCTCAAATTGGGTACGTTCAAAGTGTGTCATTCATATGTTTGGATTGAATCCTTCGCATTCCCAATGTATTGGGGCCAATTATATATCTAATTATATTTTGATCATTGATGGTAACCATGTGTGTAAGCATTAACTCATCTAGATTTGATCTATTCCATGGGTTAATCTCTTACTTTCTCTCTCCTTTTTAGAGTCCACCCTTCTCTTTCATCCTAGTATTTCCTCTTGAGGGGCATCTTGGGTCATTTATAATTTATTCTTGACAACTCTTTTCTTTGAAAATATGTTGATTCACCTTAATATCTCACTATGCCTTCTCAAATAGGGTTAAAATGTAGAAATCCAATTCCTAACACCATTTATGTTTAAATTATCAATCTTACTTGAATTGCATTCAAATCCACATTTTAGGTCAAAATCACTAAAACACCCTAATAGGTTAAAAATTTTTATTTACAAGTGTTTATTTAGGCCAAAGTATCCTTAAATGGGGTAATGCATTTTATGTGATTCCTAACTTTGATCAATTCAATTAAAGTCAAAATGATGATTTCACCTTTTTGTGCTCTAGATCACTCTTTTCTTCTAATTAATTTGTACACATCATGTGCCTTTTTTATTTCATGTTGGTAATGTCGTAAATAGGAATAAAATTCCAACATATCTAACATTACCTTCCATTTCTTCTTGATTCAAATTAGGACCTAGTAATATGATTTTCTGACCATTTTAATTATTTGAGGGCCAATTTCCAAAGAATTACACAAATGTTGATTAATCTTGTTTAATGCTAATCAATTTAAATCAAGAGATTAAGTGGATTTTTCATGGAGGTTTTTGAATATTTATTTTTAGAAATTTATTTCTATTAACTACATCACCTAATGACATCATTTTTGGGGAAGGCATCCCTAGGCCAAAAATGTATAAAATATCTAAATCATGGTCTCCCATGCCTCATTAATGCCCCTTCTTCCCAAATCATGATGAGGATATTTATGAATTTAATTAAAAATATTAGATTAATTCATGGCCACACATCTCAATCTTGAGATGGGTGGTCATGGTTGATCTTTACCAATCTTAAAAATCTATATATAGGAGGCTTCTCATACCATTTCTTAAGCTTGAATTGTGTAAACTTATAATGCTAAAATATCCCCAAAATTCATTTGTGTTTTGATGATTTATGTTATTTGCATTTGGATTAGTTTCATTGATAGGCTAGATTAGATATTCCTTCTATTGTTGATCCTAGGTTTTGCATAAAGTTCTTGAGGTAATGGAGGAGCAAATAAGCCATTGTTGACAAAGATTAGAGCTCTAGATCAAGGGGAAAACATGCTTGGAGCTGTTTTAGGGTGGTTGAATCAATTTAGGAAGGTAATTAGTATTGATTTCTTTCATTTTTTCTTCATTATCATTAACAAACCCCACATGAATAGATTGGCTTGATATGTTTAGTTCTTTATGCATTTATAACTATTTTATTGACTAATGCTTAACTAATCAAATCTTGTAATCTAATCTATAGTAGGGATTGATGATGATCATAGTAAGTCATATAAGATTATAGGAATCATAAATTGTATCTATAGTAATTGATGATTACTTTTGCATCAAAATAGATCAAGTTGGGAACTTAGAAAAAATTAGCTTTTTTTGCTTTCATTTTTGTGCTTAATGATCTGTTTATTTCCTTAGTAACCTTTTTCTTGTAGGACCCTAACAAATTTTAGTTTCAAATTTGTTTATCAAGAGTTTTTAATTCTAAACACATTTATTTTTTTGTGTGATTATAGGAAACATCAATGATCTAATCAAGTCAACATTGATTGTAAGAATCAAGAATGATCTTTGCTATAATCGGTGATGATTTATTTAATACAAAAATAGAAACCCAAGAGATCAAAATGGATTGTTGTTTTCTCACTTGATTTTTGGATTTTAGGTGGACAAACCTCCTAACATTTTTTAGGATGTAAAGTGGAAAAGGAGAAGTGTAAGCATTGTTAAAATCTCACATACATTTTGTTTGGTGCTTAAAATCCACTTAGTCATATTTGTTTTTTAGATGCATTCAAAGTATTTACAAATTCAAACTATGTTAAGGGGTCAAATATTTCAATGACATGTAAATTTCATGCTAATAAAAGGAAAACACATTTTATTTAGGGTTATTAAGATATTTTTAACTTTATGTTTTTTTTTGTTATTACCTAAATTTAAAAGTTCATTATACTAGTTTCTTTGTTTGTGGTAAATTAGAAACTATTGCATGTATGCTCTCACCCGGACCCCTTTAGGCTCAAGTGACCAAAAATTCTTAATTTATTGCCATTGTTTGTAAATTTATGTTTTAAATAATGTCGTGTATGCTCTCTCCAAGCTCTAAGTGATCTAGGTGTTTTAAAATCAACATCTGAAGTCTTTCTATTTTCATTTATTTCTTTTTATGCATTAGGCTAGTTGGTGGGAGTTCATCACCTCCTGATAAAGTTTTTAGGGGTGCGTTGACATAGGTATTCATCTCCCAAAATCATACAAACCCCACTCCATAGTAGGGTATAATTTTTTTGAAAACCATTGGATGGGATTGTGGTGAGTGATTAGCCTAACCATCTCAAAGAGTACTTAGGCAATGCGCTAACCAGACATTAAAATTAACTAAGAAGTACATATATTAATTTTTTATGCAAATTACTAGACCATTACATAACAAGCTAGGTAGTTTGGATTTTATTGATGTGATTTTTCCCATGTGTAGCCACACTTGGGACCATTTAGTTGGTTAGAGATTTATAGATTTTAGTCAAAACCCATTTATCAGAGAATTTATTGCCAAATATTGAGTGCTCCTCCCTCTAGGTTTATGACATGTACCAATGCTTGATAGATAAATAGGGGCATAAAAACTCTACGTACACCTATACTTTAATTTTTGGAGTAACACTTAATTGCTCACAAGTATTGGTATATAGGTGGAAACTTTGGTGGAAGATATGCGCATCCATGTAAATTTTAGATATAGGATGAGCCATTAATGTTACTTGTAGTTTATTTTGATTTACATATGTGTTTTTAGACTGAAATTACTTTTTTGTATTATCATATCTAAAACAAGTCCAAAATGTCACATTATTTTCACACCCCTTCAGCCTAAGAGGTGTTACTCTGTCCATTTTGTGTCACACTTTTTTCCTTAAAAATTTATTCCAAAACCACTTGTGTGTCACTTGTTTAAATGTGGCATCATTACATTGCATATTTATCTCAAACATTTACCTTGGATAGTTTAGTCTAAAACCATTGTCATGACATTTTTTTGAAGGAGAGTTGTTAGGCTACCTACATTATTCTAGTCTTTTGTCACTTTTGAAACTGAGTTCCAAATTATTGTTATACCTATCTTATTTAAAACGTGTGGTTATGCTACCCATTTTGGTCTACCTCTTTTTCCTTAAAACATTCATGTATTTTCACATTAAATTTGAAACTCAACCTTTCAAAGTGCAAATCCTAAACTAATCAAGTTTACACCAAAGCCTCATCATATTTAGGCTTAGATTCACTACCTTTTATGTTTAGATTATGATACTTGGGTTGATTTCATATTTTATATAAAGGGCCCCTTACCTAGACCTAGTGATTGTTGTTTGTCTTGTGCCTTATTTGGAGATTCCTTTGAGCCAAGTTGTTTTCATGTGCCTTGTTTAGGTTTTTTGTGCCAAATCCTAAGTCTCATAATTCCATTGTTCTAAAAGTCTATTGTGAATCAAATATTTAGTCTTAGTAAGCCAACTACCTGGTGTTATCCAAGAAAATTACCTTAGTTTAGTTTATTTTTGATTTCTTGTTTAAGTTCTTTGCTTCCAAGTCTAGCTTTGTTTTTTGTGATAGTGATTATAACCACCTTTGCGAAAATTATTGATATATTTTTATCTTAGTTCATAATTATTCTACTTTGTCTAGACTTTTTCATTATTGATTATAACCTCCTTTGGGAAAATTAGTAATTTATCCATAAATGATTTTTGAGCCTTTGTGTTACTTTCGCACTAATTATAACCACCTTTAGGAAAATTAGTATCTTTTTGTCAGACTAGTTTCACATTTGTTTTATCCTATCTTTTCCTAATTTAGTTGTTTATCCTTTTGTGCTTCTCTTACAAAGCCAAAGGTCATTTATTTTTAGACCTAAATTATTTGTTACCTTTAGACCCTTTT
Source organism: Torreya grandis (assembly GCA_037957365.1). Taxonomy (NCBI): domain Eukaryota; kingdom Viridiplantae; phylum Streptophyta; class Pinopsida; order Cupressales; family Taxaceae; genus Torreya; species Torreya grandis. The sequence continues at coordinate 343,058 of JARHVA010005718.1, forward strand.
TTTTTGGTGAGACTTATCCATGGATCTAAACATACCTTATTACACATGTATCAGGACCATGTATAATCCAAGCTATGTAAACTTTGTGACTAATGAACCTTTTGTTCAAGACTTGTATGATGACATAACTTATGAGATGGATCACTATCCATCTTATAACATTCCATATGTTGAACAAAGACACAACCCTTTAACATAGTATTTAGTGACTATACCTCTTTATCTAGGCCAAGAATTAGAGCAAACAACTTAGTAACTTACTCAAATCATGCCTCACATAGAATAAAGCCAACAATAGGAGTCATAATATGTTATGATGCCAATGTATACAAGCTATGATACATACCTATTTGAAAGTCATTTTTTAGAGAACAAATATGAAGTTATTGTTAGAGTTGTCAAAGTAGGAGCCAAGTTTTCATCAGACTTCCCACATGAAATTATGAGTAGTTTGATCATATCTCCCAGTAATGCACTTTGAATTTAACCATTTGAGAAATAATCTACTAAATATAGTCAAGATTTAGGATAAATGCCACAACAAGACCAAAATATGATTGCAAAAGGGAAAGCTCCTATGGATAAATAAATGGAATAAGTACAACAAGTGTACCAAAACTATCTCAACCTAGCTCACAATATTAACATAAATAATATGTATAACATGCCCCTTATTGAGATAAATATATCAATAGGGTAACAAATAGGCATTTAAGGATACATAAACAAAAATGTAAACCCATCTAGCTAAAACATGTTAGTTGGTGACATGTATAATGTCCACATTTTAATAGAAGAGACTGATGCTCAAAAAAAATACCTCACATAAAATATTATGGATAGCATGTAAGTGCATTCTAATTTAAATTAAAGTGGGTCTAGTTTATTGTTAATCGATACATAGTAGATTCCTTCAAAAAATGCTATGAATGGAATGCAACAATAAGGGATTGGCATGTCTATTTCCAAAAATCAACAAGAAACCTCCACTCTATAACCAACTACTTCCTCAAGTATGCAACAAGAGGAAACAAACCAACAATAGACTAACTTACCATTGAAATAAACATAGAATAGTATGCTTCCTCAATAGGTGATAATGAATGTTCTGCCACAAAAAATTTCTCAATCACAAACATCGCCTAACTAAAAATGTGTTTCTACTAGTCAAAAAGTTGTAGTTGGTCAATAATAAAAAATACCAAACCCTAATAAGTTGCTTAATCAACAACAAGTGATGCATAAAAAACAAGTGCCTCTTCAACAACACGTGTTTCTTCAACAACAACTGTCACTTCAATAATGAGTGTTGGTCTAAAAATAGGTGTTCAACCAAAAATAAGGTTCTTATGTACAATAGGTAACAAGTGTTAGGAAAAATTTATATTTCACCCAACAATATTAAACATATAACAAGGATCTAACTATCAACACCTCTAATAGCTTGGATTTGTAGACACCTAAATTTGGCCACTAATAACCTCCAATCAGGCTTTTGGCCAAATTCCACCCAAAATGCATAATTTGGATTAAAAAAATAAAACACGCTAAGTGATGTGAAACTAACATATTCAATTTATAATGATGGCCAGGGTATCTCTAAATGGGCTAATACAATTTATGGGATAGCTAGCTTTGATTAGATTATTCTGAGTCAAAATGCCAATTTTGCACCTAGGTGCTTTAGATTGATCTTTCCTATCAAATATTATACACAAGAAATGTGCTTTTGTTATTTTATATTGATAAAATCCTAAATGGGATAATGAATCCAATGCATCTGACATCACCTTTCAATTCCAATCTAGTTAAAATTTGGACTAAAAACAAGGCGTTCTGATTAATTTGAGTAATTTGTGCACAAAGTGCTTAAACATGCTTAAGAACTAATTAATCCAAGCTAGAGCCTAATTAATAATTCCATGGAAACTTGTTGAATACTTTTTTTTATAAATGAATATTGAATATCTACATCATACAGTGACCTCATTTCTTGTGAAGACATCCCTAGGCCATAAATGTCACAAATATTAGGATTCATGCCCTCCATGCCTCATCAATGCCTTCCATAATGCCCTCCATGCCTCTTAATTTTTCCTACTTCCAATTCCATGATTAGAAAAATTACAAAATTAATTCCAAAATTTGAATTAATCCTCAACCACACATCTCAATCTGAGGATGGATGGTTCAGATCAATTTTAGACATTCTCAAAAATCTATAAATAGAGAGGCTATGAACATCATTTCTAAGCTATTTTGGTGTAAAGTTATTATGAACAAATATCTTCAAGAAGCCATTGCAATTAGTGTTACCATGCCAAATTAATTCCAAGACAAGCCAAGTCATAAGCCAAAGGTGCCAAGGAGAGATGGAGGTAGCCAACCTACCATTGCCAAAGACTTCAAGAGTACAAGATGAGCAAGCCAATACAAAAAGCATATTGGAGCATCTAAGGAAGGTAAAAGAGGTTTATTTTACATTTTAGTTATGTGTTTTATTCATGTTTGTTAACTAAGCTCTCCTTAGTGTCTAGGCCTAGAGATGTTATGCTAGTTAGTGTGTTTTTTTCATTTTGTTTTCATTTTGAAACCAACACCATACTAACCATCCTCTCTTGAGTCAAATTCTTAGATCACATAATGGCATGCTCGGTGGGACTAGATGCATCCCACACCTGAAGAAGATAAATTTTTAGCTTTAAAATAATCATTTGGACCATTAAAACTCTTGAAAATTAATTTTATAACTTTATTTTTTCATTTTTGTTTGCCATGGGTTTACACAATAATTGACACCAGCTAATAAGACCAACATCAGTTAACAAAACCAACATCAGTTGTATACCTGCTATTGATCACATTGGTATAACCAATGTCAGTTAGATAACTAACATCGATTATAAAATATAACTATCATCAATTATATAAACTGATGTCAGTCACTATGTTTTTCTTTAAACACAAACCCTAGATCTCTTTTTATAAAGTTCATTGTTTTAAACCCAAAAGAGCTTCAAGGCTAAAGGACATGGTAACATTTTTTTTCAGGACCAAGCTTGACATTTGTTAAAAACATGTTTTAGATCACCTTTTGCATGCTTAAAAATCAATTAGGAACCTTGTTTTGGTGTTTAACAAAAGAATTTAGATGTTTATGGTGAATTTTTTCAAAATTTTCAACTAAGACCAAGGGGTCAAATGAACACCACCTCATTTTATATTTGGGCTTAAAAATGAACACACCTTTTCAAAGCTTTTTGTATTTACTTAGTTGTTTAGATTAAATTTTTATTTGGCAAAAAGAGGGATGTTGTGTGTATGCTCTTCCATTTATCCCCTTTAGGGAACCCTTGGAATAAAAAGTTCCATTCTTATTGCATTTATCCTAGTCCAAGGATTAAAAATAAATTCATCTAAAGCACTCCCCAAAAACTCATCAAAGTTTAGGTGACCTTGGAAATGACCCTAAAGTCTTTATACTTTCATGCTTTCTTTATTTTTATGTAAACTTGGCTTGTGAGGTGGACTTCATCACCTCTTACAAGTTCTTTAGGGAAGCTTTAACCCAAGGTTTCACCTCTTGGCATTAATTTCATTTTTCTCCTAATTAGAGTTGTACATAGGATGTAGTGGCACTTTGGACATCAAACTTTATTGAGAAAATAAAAGGTTGTAGTGGTTGCAAAAATGACTAGACCTTTTTGCAACAAGCTGAGTGATACGAACCCAAAATCTATGCTTTTCTTTTACATTGTTTGGCATAAAAGCCATTGTGTAATGATTCCCTTAGAATGTTCAGAAACTTGTTAGATCTTAGACAAATCCCCACTTACCATGGAAGTATTGTTGGTGTAAGGTGTGCCTTAAGGTCCATGTTTTAGTATTGTCATTTGAGAGAAGGGGTGGGTGTAAAAACCCTACTATGTAATGCACATTTACTTTTAGATGAACACTTAAAATCTTCTCAAATGACATGGATTTCAATAATACCAAGCAAACTTGTAAGTTTAGGATATAAGATCAATTAATTAGTTGTTCTTGTCCTAGATTAAAGTCTTGTTTGAAGTCAAAACTTGGTGTAAACAAACAACTCAAACCAAACACATAGTCCTAATTTTACTTTGAATAAAGAGGCATTATGTTGCCCACCTAAGATCATCAATTTTCCTTGCTCAAAGTTCATCAAAAGCTTGGGAGTCATATCATCCACTTCAGCATAGTTATGCTACCCAATTGAGTATAGACCTTTACCAAAGTTGTTTTAAGTCCACTTATAATCTAAATTCATAATTACACCTTTACAAGTTCATATTGTTGATGTGTTAAGTGGGTTCACCATTTTCACTAAACTTGAGGGAACTTAGGTTTAATTTCTAATTTGGGTTAAAGGTTGTTTAAGACTCATAATCATTGTCATCACTTGATAGAATTAAGCCATTTTGTGATAAACACTTGCACTTTGACTCTATGATCCACAACATTTTGAGTCAAGAAAAGTAGTGTTATGCTGTCAAAATTGTGGAAAATTATATTTGCCTTAGAAAGTATTTCAAATTAATTTTTTTGTCACACTTTTTGGGTAATATAGCATCATTACACTACCAAAAACATTTTAGATATACTTTCATAGACCCTCTCGCATAGAGTTCCAAATTTGTTTCTATATTTTCAAACTAATCCAAGTAATTTTTTTTTGATCCTTTGTCTAAAGCACAATTATATCATTCACTTTTGTCTAGCTTATTTGTCAAAATAACCAAGTTTTATACCATTATTTTTGAGAAATTAAACTAGCTCTAAAAAGTGCCTTTTGTTTCATACCTTATACCTAGTTGATCAAGTTCATCTCCAAGAATCAAATGCCTAGTGTTTATTAAAAGTGTTTCAAATCTGTTAGATGAAAACTTGTATCTATTTCAAAGTTTAGCTTTTGAGGTCGTTTAGCCAAGAGTCCTAATGCATGCCTTGTTTGAGCCTAGCTTTTGACATCGTATTTGGCCAAAAGTCCTAGAAACTTTTACATTCTTAGATTAGACTGATTTGAAACACTTTGACCTTAGAGTTTGGCATTTTTATTTTTGGTCCATTTACTCACTTATCTTTGTGTGAATAGTGAAATGTTAGATACTTCACACTAGCTTATTTCCTCTCAAATCTTTGCATAAACCTTTTGATCCTTTTGAAAAATCTAGACCAAGTTGAAACAACATTTGTTTTAGATTTTGTCCTTTTTAGAGTTTGTATAACTCTTTGACCTTTTATCATAAATCATTGACTATGGATCCTAACATGTATTCATACACTCGTAGTGGACTCATGTACAATCCAGGGATTAGTAATATGGTGGCGTAGAAAAAAATAGTGTAAGACCCCTATGCAGATAATATTACTTATGAGATGGATTCTTATCCCTCTTATAATTCTCAATCAAGGGAAAAAAGCTAAGATTCATTGGATAACTATCTGGTTAACACACCACCTTATTTAGAATAGGACTAGGAATAAATCACATAATACCTAGCTATAATACTCACAGTGAATGAGCTAGTTCTTCAATAGTCATATTATACTAATACAGCTTCCACATATGATCCATTTTTGTTTGAGAAACCTTTGTTAGAGAACAAAGATGAGATTTTAGTTAGAGCCATAGAGGTAGGGACCATGTTTCTACTAAAATTCCCTCATGAAAATTTACCAAGTCTAGTAAGAGTGCCCCACAATATCATTTACAATCACCAAGATTCTTTTAGCAATCTTATGGCTCTAGTCCAAAAAACGTATCAAGAACCTAATATATCTAATTGAGGCAAAAAAATCATGGAATATTACTTTAACCAAATGCAGACAACGTATCAAACCTATCTAAATTTAGCATGTGATTTCAATAATATGAACATGGTAAGCCTCTTATTGACCTAGTTCCTTTAATAGGAATGTTGATAGAGTTAAATAGACAAGAGAATCCAAGTTTCAACCCATTCATACAAATCGCTTTGATATATAACTTAATGCATATGCCTGTTATTTAAGAAGTGTCTTCAACATCTACACAAAATAGTGAGCCAAACATAGTGGACAATGTGTAAATAACATCCAATCTCGATCAAAGTGGTACTAACACACAAATAACTAGCCAAAAACATGTGCCTATAGTTAATCCCATGAGTAGATCATGATACCATGGAATATGATTTTCTACACCCCAAACTCAACTAGCCACTTCCTTAATTGTACAACCTATAGGATTAGGTAATTAGATAATAGCTAATGTTACACCTCAATGATATAATGTGATGAATCCTACTCCTCCTTAACAAGTAATGAGAAGTATTCCATAGTAACATATATAATCTAGTGTATCAATGTAACAGAGGACAAATACATTGCCACCTTAATCAGGGGCATCTAATTTTCCACCTCGTCAGGTAACGATGAACATACCTCTTCAGTTGTAGACTAATATGCCAATTCAAAACTAAGCAATGACTAGTCAACAACATGTAAATATTGGTCAGTGATAGATGTTGAATCTGTAACATACTTTCACTTCCTCACAAGGATTCATGGAACAAGGAGGTACCCATGTTTCTCAAGTACCTACTAGAAAACCATTGGTTCAAAATGGGCCGCAAATTTAGAGATAAGGTCTTGGTCCACAAGTTCCCACTCTACATCAAGGTTTGATTAGTCAGTAGCATGTCCCTTTTCAACCACATCAGGCATAGTATAGTTATATCACTCCATCCCAACCACAAAATCCTCCAATTCAAACCTTTATCACCAACCCAAACCAAAATATCATGCAACCAAATGTGCAAAGTCATGTACATCCTAATCCACATATGTGTATTTTTGGTCCATTCCCTAACCAAACTAGTATACCCCAATAGGTATCTCCATCATACCCTGGTCAAAGTGTCCCACATGTGACCTCCCAACCATCTACCCAAACTAATATTCTCTCTCAAACCAATGTTCCTTCCAATTTCCTATCCCAAGAATTATAATAGATGAAGGATGTAATTGTTGCTATTCAGGTTAAGGAATAGACTAAAAAGTTTAAATTGGATGACATGTGTTCCTACCCATTTAACATGGAGTATTAGTATATACCATTCCCTCTAAGATACAAACCACACAAATTCAATAAATACAAAGGAAAAGGTGACCCTAATGCTCATTTGACTGAATTCTTTGTCGCATGTCAACTAGTGGCATATAACGACATATACCTATTGCTATTGTTTCCAAGGAGCTTGGCTAGACGAGCCTTAGAGTGGTTTTAAAAGTTTCCCAAAAATTTAGTAATAGATTTTGATGATCTTTTTGATAAGTTTATGCAACACTTTTCCTATAATCTCGAGCATGATATTTCATTAGTGGAATTAATGTAAGCAAAGTAAAAATATGGTGTGAATTTGCAAGTTATATACAGTTATGGAGAGCCCTTGCAAGGTGTTTCACCCATAGTTTACTATTTAAAAAATTAGCTATTATGTTTACTAAAAATTTGCATAGTGAGATAGCTTACCATTTGGAACTACAATGTGCACATATGTTCAAACAGATCATTGATAAAAGTTTGTTGATCAATCAGGTACTCCTCAATAAAGGAGTCATCAAGATTAATTAAAATAATTAAAATCAAGGTACCAATTATGGAAATGTTCAACATCAACATCTTATTCAAGCATAAGCATTGCAACTGATACAGGCTAATAACCAAGAAAGATTGAAGCAATTTAACCATAATATAAATGTTGTGGGAAGTGGAGTAACTAAATCCCATCATGTCCAAATGGTTAAAACATCATCCACATCACCTTTTCATCTTACTCCTACCTAGAAACCTCTCTAACCAATACTACAAACACAAAAACCAAGCCTGCACAACAAATACAACAACCTTTACCATTGTAAACCCCTTCTCCTAGGAGAACCCTACCTACAATTCATGTCTTTAGTGACCTAGAAGAACCTATTGAGTCTATATTTTTTAAGCTTGTTGTTGCTAATCTAATTAGTTGGCTTATACCAAATCATTATACACAAATCAATCCTTATCCTGATTGGTACTATGAATTTTTTTTTGATGACTATCATCAGGTCAATGGGCATAATCTACAAAGATGTGTCCAAATCAAGCCTTTAATTGAAAATATGTTAGAAAATGAGGAGATAACATTGGATAATGGTGCTTCCACTTCCAATCAAACTCTTAAGATTTATCAAAACCCCTTTCCCTAACATAATAATTAGCAGTATTAAAATAATCAACAACAGCAGCAGTCAGTGCATCATCAAAATCAACAGTATCAAAATCAAAGTCCAAACCAAAAAAATAAACAAAATTAGTATTAAAACCCATAATTATAGAATAATGGACAAAACCAAGGTCAATATGGTAATAACCAATAAACCTACCATGCATTCATAAATGAAAAAAATAGGGTTGTGGTCATATTTTAGGGGGTACATTAATACCATCTCTATTAATCTTAGACCAAACACTAATCAATGTAGACCATTGCTAAATAATAATATTTAGACAAATTACATAGATAATCATTCTTTAACCTAGGAGTGTAAACAGGCGAACCAACAAACTAGGACTTCCCATTTTAGATCTTATATCAACAAATCATCCTTATCACATGACCACATGCGAGTACACTATAAATCAAGACTTATCCTATCTAGTCCCACACCATTCTTAACATTGGTTAGAAATAATGGTCTAGTATTTAATACTAATTGTGTAATCATAACTTAGAGGTTGAAGATTACTATCCTAGGCCCACAACCATCTACCACTTTGTTTGTCATCCAACCAACTGTTCAACCTCAAAATAAACCATTTACTACTGACCAAGATAAGAAGTTTGATATTGTAGAACAATTGTAGAAGACACCAGCATAAATTTCTATTTTAGATTTTCTATGAATTCCAATAATCCACAAGAACATATTGAATGATTTTTTGACCCAATCCACTATTTCTAGTGACATATCCCCTAATAAATTTCAAGCTTTGGGTGGACATCTAGCTCCAACCCAACAAGTCACATTCAACCAAAGCGATATTTCTTCCCTTGGCCCATTCCATAATAATCCATAATACATAGAAATTTATATAATATGGTATAAAGTGAAACATGTCCTTAAAGACAATGGACCCAGACTCAACATAGTGTCTCTAAAGGTCATCAAGATTCTTTGGTACACAATGATAGATCTCTAGACAAAAATAATAACTATCAAAGCCTATGATAATCTGGAAAGAGAATCATAAGGCACCATTAGTTTTATAGTTATCATTGGGCCTTTGACTCATGATACACTTTACCATGTTTTTGGTCTTGAGTTATCATATAATATACTCCTAGGTAGGCCTTGGTTACATGAGATTCATGTGGTCTCATCAATGCTGCACCAATGTATCAAAATTTCCCACTTAGGGATGGAAGTGAATATTCTAGAATATTTACACCCATATGAATACTGCAAGCATCTTGAGGCTGAATTTCAAAGTTATAATTATCAGTAAAACATGAATCCAAGTTCCAAGTAGGGTAAAGGAAAGGCTATACTAATTGATCATTCACTAGATAATTACATATATCTAATACCTTGGATTCCCTTTCCCACATGCCACCTCATAAAGCTTATAATCATTTCACCATTTTAGATAATAGATTGGGAGAGTATGTGACCCATGATACATTTCATATTACCAATCTTCCTCAAAATATAAAACCCTATGTGTTAAGTTGTGGAGCTAAAAGCTTCACTGATGCAAATGTGGAGGTTGCTGAGCTACAAAGTAACCAACATCGATCATGCCAACTGACATCAGTTAACTACAGATACACAGTAACTGACATCAGTTATGGTTAGCTGGCATTGGTCAGACAGGAACCGATGTCGGTCACCTTTGTGTTTCCAGAACTATTCTAATTTTAGACAAACAGTGAGTTTACTTGTAAAGACTAATTTTAGTCTTGAGTCTATGTTTCTAATTATTTTTTGGTTTGGGTTCCATTTAAGAGACCCATGGGGCTATATTGTAATTAGGACTAAGAAGGATTAGATCCTCAAGTGTAAGATCTAGAAGGTCTGCAAGAGTGCACGATCAGGAAGATCTATAGGTAAGCAAGGTCAATTGATCTGTGGGGTAGTAAGATCAAGAAGATCTGTGGGTGTGTGTGTGCAAGATTAGTTAGATCTATGGGTAGCAAGATCAAGAAGATTTGCAACACATGGTGTAAGCAAGACCAATTAGATCTGTAGGGTGCAAGATCAAGAAGGTTTGTGGATGAGAGTAGGTAATAATAACCATTGGGTTGATTGCCACTGGAGGGAGCAACTCAGTGTTTGAGTTGGTTTTAATTGATTGAGAGAGAGAAATCTTGAGGGAGAATTACTGGACATTTAAGAGGTGTGGGAAGAGTGAGATTTATTCATTGTATTTCCTTCTGGAAGAGTGTAATACAAGATTGTATTGTTTCTCGTATCACCTATTCTTTGCTATTTCTGATTTCTAATTACTTATTACTTCTGGTTTAATTTTGTGTTTAGTTGCTTATACAAAAGTAATCAATTGTACTCTAAGGAGGATCCTGACAGTTGGTATTAGTGCCAGGTTAATAGAGCCAAGTTCATAAGAGTGTGTTAGTGTTTGTTGATTACAGGTCACTCATAGGGGTTTCTATTTGAGTGGGAGTAAAGCAATGGTAGAAGAAAGTAAGCTAAGAATGGAGAGATTCAATGGCAAAGGGGAAGTGTAGCTGAAGTTGTAGACTGGCAACACATAGGTGTTGAAGGATGTCATGCATGTACCCATCCTAAAGTAGAATTTGATTTTTGTAAGAAGTTAGGTGATGAGCGTTGCACAGTAACTCTCACAGTGGAATCTTGAAAAGTTTCCAAGGGTGTACTTGTATTAGCAAGAGGTAAGAAAGTAGGTACACTTTATCTATCTACTTGTATTACTGATTTTCCTTCTATTTTATCTACTTCAAATGTAGATGCAAAGATGTGGCTCTGTAGGCTTGGTCACATGAGTGGGAAGGGAATGGATGTTCTTAAGTCAAAAGGTATGCTTTCAAATTTGATAGACCGAGATTTCTGTGAGCATTGTATTTTTGAGAAATAAGAGAAAATGAGGTTTCTCACAACTGGGTCAACAAAGAAGAAGCACAAGCTGGAGCTTGTTCACACAAAAGTGTGGGGACTAGCTCAGGGAGCTTCTATTAGAGGATCACAGTATGATGTTTCTTTCATTAATGATGATACAAGAAAGGATTGGGTTTATTGCATAAAGAGGAAATCTGATGTTTTTGACATATTTAAGAATTGGAAAGCCTTGGTTTTCAAGGAGAAGATGATGAACAAAGATCATCTCAAGAGGCTGAATAATTCTAAGTAGGGCAATGTTGATTTGGACAATATTATGATCCAAAATGAGCTCACAAGTAAAAATCATCACTCATAGGAAAACACAGATACTGACGTTGGTTAGGTGAGAATCGACATCAATCAGGCAGGAACCGACATCAGTCTGGTGGAGACCAAAGTCAGTGATGTTGGGCAGGTGGAAATTGACATCGGTCAAGTAAGAATCGACATTAGTCAGGTCAGTCACATGGAACCAACATTGGTCAGGTGTAAACTGAGATGTGACCAAGATCGGTCACTGTTAGAATGAAATTTGGGTGGACAGCAAGCTGTCAATGAGTCTCAAATGCCCATGAGGAGGTCTAAAAGGGTAAGTAAGCCTCAAATTCATTATTCCCCTTCTTTATACTACTTTTTGCTCACTGATGGTGGAAAACCAAGAAGTTTTGAAGAGGCAATGCAGGTAGAATCCAGGAAACAGTGGGAGCATGGGATGAATGAGGAAATTGATTCCTTGGAGGAGAACCAAACATGGGATTTGGTAGAGTTGCTAGCTGAAAAGAAAGCACTGAAAGATGAATGGATTCACAGGTTAAAGAAAGGAGAGAATGGATAGGTGAGATATAAGGCTAGGTTATATGGTCTTGAGCAAGCTCCAAGACAGTGGTATTTGAGGTTTAATAGGTTTATGACAAAGCATGGCTTTAGTCAATGTCAATGTGACCATTGTGTTTATTTTACTAGGTTGGATAATGATAGATACATTATCTTGTTACTGTATGTAGTGTATATGCTTGTTGCAGGGTCACACATGCAGGGAATTACTGAGCTAAAGGTAAAAGTAGCTCAGTCATTTTCCAGGAAGGTTTTAGGAAAAATGAAAAAAATCCTTGGCATGAGTATTTCTAGAGATAGGTAAAATCATAAGTTGATTTTCTCTCAAGAGGATTATGTGAATAAGGTAGTGGAGAGGTTTGATATGCAGGATGTAAAACTAGTAAGCACACCTAAGGTTGGACAATTCAAGTTGAGCTATGAACAGTGTCCTAAATCACATGATGAGGTGGGATACATGGTATGTACTAGACTTGATATTGCCCAAGCAGTGGGAGTTGTCAACAAGTTTATGGCCAATCCAGGAAAGAAGCACTGGAAAGTAGTTCAGCGAATTCTCAAATATCTGAGAGGGACCAACACCAGGTATTTATGCTATGTAGGGTCAAACACTTCTCTACATGGGTATGTAGGTTCAGATATGGTAGGTGACTTGGATGGTAGGAGAAACACCACAGGATATGTGTTCACTGTTGGTGGTTGATCTTCAAGATTGAACTTGAAGATGGAGATACAAGCTAGAAACAAATTAGAGGATGTACAGGTATAGGTGCAACTATTTATCTCCAAGTGGGAGATTGTTAAGTTGTGGAGCTAAAAGCTTCACTAATGCAAATGTGGAGGTTGCTGAGCTATAGAGTAACCAACATTGGTCAGACTAATCGACATTGGTTAACTATAGCTACACAATAATCGGCATCGATTATGGTCGATTGACATCGGTTAGACAGGAACTGATGTTGGTCACCTGTGTGTTTCCAAAACTATTCTAATTTTAGATGAATAATGAGTTTGCATGTAAAGACTAATTTTAGTCTTGAGTCTATGTTTTTAATTATTGTTTGGTTTGGGTTCTATTTAAGAGACCCATGGGGCTCTATTGTAATTAGGACTAAGAAGGATTAGATCCTCAAGTGTAAGATCTAGAAGGTCTGTAAGAGTGCAAAATCAGGAAGATCTATAGGTAAGCAAGATTAGTTGATCTGTGGGGTAGTAAGATCAAGAATATCTATGGGTGTGTGTGTGTGCAAGATCAGTTAGATCTACAGGGCAGCAAGATCAAGAAGATCTGCAACACACGGTGTAAGCAAGACCAATTAGATCTGCAGGGTGCAAGATCAAGAAGGTTTGTGGATGAGAGTAGGCAACAATAACCATTGGGTTGATTGTCACTGGAGGGAACAACTCAGTGTTTGAGTTGGTTTTAATTGATTGAGAGAGAGAACTCTTGAGGGAGAATTACTAGACATCCAAGAGGTGTGGGAAGAGTGAGATTTCTTCATTGTATTTCCTTCTAGAAGAGTGTAATACAAGATTGTATTGTTTCTTGTATCACCTATTCTTTGCTATTTCTAATTTCTAGTTACTTATTACTTTTGGTTTAATTCTGTGTTTAGTTGCTTATACAAAAGTAATCAATTGTACTCTAAGGAGGATCCTAATAGTTGGTATCAGTGCCAGGTTCACAGAGCTAAGTTCATAAGAGTGTGTTAGTGTTTGTTGAATACAGGTCACTCATAGGGGTTTCTATTTGAGTTGGAGTAAAGCAATGGTAGAAGAAAGTAAGCTAAGAATGGAAAAATTCAATGGCAAAGGGGAAGTGCAGCTGAAGTTGCAGACTGGCAACACATGGGTGATGAAGGATGTCATGCATGTACCCATCCTGAAGCAAAATTTGATTTCTATATGGAAGTTGGGTGATGAGGGTTGCATACTAACTCTCACAGTGGAATCTTGAAAAATTTCTAAGGGTGCACTTGTATTAGCAAGAGGTAAGAAAGTAGGTACACTTTATCTATCTACTTGTATTACTGATTTTCCTTCTATTTTATCTACTTTAGATGTAGATGCAAAGATGTGGCTCTGTAGGCTTGGTCACATGAGTGAGAAGGGAATGGATGTTCTTAAGTCAAAAGGTATGCTTTTAGATTTGATAGATCGAGATTTCTATGAGCATTGTATTTTTGGGAAACAGGAGAAAGTGAGGTTTCTCACAACTAGGTCAACAAAGAAGAAGCACAAGTTGGAGCTTATTCACACAAAGGTGTGGCGACTAGCTCAGAGAGCTTCTATTGGAGGATCACAGTATGATGTTTCTTTCATTGATGATGCTACAAGAAAGGATTGGGTTTATTGCATAAAGAGGAAATTTGATGTTTTTGACATATTTAAGAATTGGAAAGCCTTGGTTTTCAAGGAGAAAATGATGGACAAAGATCAGCTCAAGAGGCTGAATAATTCTGAGTAGGGCAATGTTGATTTAGACAATATTATGATCTAAAATGAGCTCATGAGTAAAAATCATCACTCACAGGAAAACACAAATACTGACATCGGTCAGGTGAGAACCAACATCGATTAGGTAGGAACCGACGTCAGTCTGGTGGAGACCAAAGTCAGTGATATCAGGCAGGTGGAAACCGACATCGGTCATGTAAGAATCAATGTCAGTCAGGTCAGTCACATGGAACCAACATCGGTCGGGTGTAGACTGAGAGATAACTGAGATCGGTCACTGTTAGAATGAAATTTGGGCAGACAATAAGCTGTCAATGAGTCTCAAACACCCATAAGGAGGTCTAAAAGGGTAAGTAAGCCTCAAATTCATTATTCCCCTTCTTTATACTACTTAATGCTCACTGATGGTGGAAAACTAGGAAGTTTTGAAGAGGCAATGCAGGTAGAATCCAGGAAACAGTGGGAGCATGGCATGAATGAGGAAATTGATTCCTTATAAGAGAACCAAATGTGGGATTTGGTAGAGTTTCCAGTCAAAAAAAAGCACTGAAAGATGAATGGATTCACAGGTTAAAGAAAGGAGAGAATGGATAGGTGAGATAGAAGGCTAGGTTATATGGTCTTGAGCAAGCTCCAGGATAGTGGTATTTGAGGTTTGATAGGTTTATGACAAAGCATGGCTTTAGTCAATGTCAATGTGACCATTGTGTTTATTTTACCAGGTTGGATAATGATAGCTACATTATCATGTTACTGTATGTAGTTTATATGCTTGTTGCAGGGTCACACATGCAGGGAATTGCTGAGCTAAAGGTAAAAGTAGCTCATACATTTACCTGGAAGGATTTATGAGCAGCAAAGAAAATCCTTGGCATGAGTATTTCTAGAGACAGGGAAAATCACAAATTGATTTTGTCTCAAAATGATTATGTGAATAAGGTAGTGGAGAGGTTTGATATGTAGGATGCAAAACTGATAAGCACACCTATGGTTGGACAGTTCAAGTTGAGCTATAAACAGTGTCCTAAATCACATGTTGAGGTTGGGTACATGGTATGTACTAGGCCTGATATTGCCGAAGCAGTGGGAGTTGTTAGCAAGTTTATGGCCAATCTAGGAAAGAAGCACTAGAAAGCAGTTCAATGGATTCTCAAATATTTGAGAGGGACCAATAGCAGGTATTTATACTATGCTGTGTCAAACACTTATCTACATGGGTATGTAGGTTTGGATATGGTAGGTGACTTGGATGGTAGGAGAAGCACCACAGGATATGTGTTCACTGTTGGTGGTTGATCTTTAAGATTAAACTTGAAGATGGAGATACAAGCCAAAAACAAATTAGAGGATGTACAGGTACAGGTATAGGTGTAGCTATTTATCTCCAAGTGGGAGATTATTAAGTTGTGGAGCTAAAAGCTTCACTAATGAAAATGTGGAGGTTGCTAAGCTATAGAGTAATTGACATCAGTCAGGCCAACCGACATCGGTTAAATACAACTACATAGTAACCGGCATCAGTTATGGTCAGTTGGCATCGATTAGATAGGAACTGGCGTCAATCACCTGTGTGTTTCCAGAACTATTCTAATTTTAGATGAATAGTGAGTTTGCATGTAAAGACTAATTTTAGTATTGAGTCTACTTTTCAAATTATTGTTTGGTTTGGGTTCTATTTAAGAGACCCATGGGGCTATATTGTAATTAGGACTAAGAAGAATTAGATCTTCAAGTGTAAGATCTAGAAGGTCTGCAAAAGTGCAAGATCAGGAAGATCTACATGTAAGCAAGTTCAGTTGATCTATGGGGTAGCAAGATCAAGAAGATTTATGGGTGTGTGTGTGTGCAAGATCAGTTAGATCTGTGGGGTAGCAAGATCAAGAAGATCTGCAACACATGGTGTAAGCAAGACCAATTAGATCTATAGGGTGCAAGATCAAGAAGGTATGTGGATGAGAGTAGGCAATAACAACCATTGGGTTGATTGTCATTGGAAGGAATAACTCAGTGTTTGAGTTGGTTGTAATTGATTGAGAGAGAGAAATCTTGAGGGAGAATTACTGGACATCCAAGAGGTGTGGGAAGAGTGAGATTTCTTCATTGTATTTCCTTCTGGAAGAGTGTAATACAAGATTGTATTATTTCTCGTATCACCTATTCTTTGTTGTTTTTGATTTCTAGTTACTTATTACTTCTGGTTTAATTTTGTGTTTAGTTGCTTATACAAAAGTAATCAATTGTACTCTAAGGAGGATCCTGACACTATGGGTGACCTAAAATCATCCCACATATGCATTAGCAACAAAAGAGTAAAGATGAGGGACCTATTACATTTGTACCAGCATCTGGCCTAGAACCTAACCCTCTTGAAGGGGATGAATCATGGTTATACAATGATAACCAAGCTGATTTTTATAAAAATACAAAGTATCCTATTCCCAGTAGGATCAAAGAGTGTCACAATTATGAAGGAAGAGGCCTTACACTAAAACAACAAGGAACCATTGAGCCAATTTCTATGACTAAGTATGAAAGATCTTATGGACTTGGATTTAAACTGCCTGGGGGTGACCCCACATATCTTATTCAAACTCCATCACCAAAAACTAGTGAGGTTGATGCTAATAATGAAGTAGAGTCTGATCAAAGCCTCACCTTTGATAACCTAGCAAAAACTACCTATTTAATAACAATGCCATTTGTACCCTTACCCTGGCCATTCATCACAACCCTTTGCCATTATATTATTTCCAATTGATAGAATATGACCAACAAGAATCCAGTCCATTGATTGATGAGTTCTAGAATGATGAGGCATTTCGTAACTTTTTAAGCCTTAGAGATAACATTCCATTGGGATATCACAAATAGGGATTCTCAATAACATTAGATCCTGCAACCTATTTTGGAGAATGAGTAAACACCCTTAGCCAAAAAAAAAGGTAAAACATTGAGGTCTCAGAGTGAAAACCTCTTTGAGGTGCTTTATGATCAGGGAAAAAGAAAAGATAAAGGCTAGTCTAGTGGTGAAAATTTATTTTAGGCACCATTATATAGGAGTGTTCATTCTTCTTTAAATTTAGACCAGAAGACCACTAATGTTGAACTTGCTTGTGGATCTAAGTTCAACTTTGTACAACAAGTATTTGATAAAATTCTTCAAGAATTTATAACTATTTTTTCACATGGCTAGATATCCCATTAGGGTACTCAAATTCATCATGCCTAAGAGAAGTTGAAGAGTAAGTCCTAATAGAGGACTCTAACATAATTTAATATTTTAAATCATTGTTTACTATCCTAGAAGATGGTTTAACCCTTCTAGTCAAAGATACAAAAAATATAAATATCAAGACTACATTAGACTTGAAATGGATAAAATTAGGCACGTCCCTCACTGAGGAGGAACATGATGTCTTTACAACTCTATTGAGAGAATTTGTAGATATCTTTCTATGGCCTATTCTGATATGCTAGGTTTAAACCCCACCTTGGTTCTACACCACGTTATGGTTAATCATGATGCCAAACTAGTAAAACAAAAGTTACATAAGATTCATCCTCACATTTTCGTGTTGGTAAAGAAAGATTTGGAAAAACTCTTAGAAGCAAGATGTATCTTATCCATTGACTATTCAGAATGGATCTCTAATGTGGTACCTATTATAAAAAAGCCTAAAGGGATAAAAATTTGTACTAATTTTTGAGACATCAACAAAGCTTATCCTAAATATGATTTTCCCTTTCCTAATATTGACATGATCATCAACTTCATGGTAGGTGTTGAAATGTTTTCACTCATAGATGGCTTTTCAGGATACAACTAGATCAGAATGGCATAACAAAACCAACATAAAATAACATTCACCACTCCATGGGGAACTTTTTTTTATCAAGTAATGTTATTTGGCCTTAAGAATGATATAGCTACATATCAAAGGACCATGCATATCATATTCCATGATATGATCAATGATATTGTTGAAGACTATGTTGATGATATATTAGGAAAATCCAAAACCTAGGCTAATCATCTAGTAGTGCTGCATAAGATATTTGAAGGATTATGGGAGTACAAAGTCAACCTCAATCTAAAGAAATTTGTGTTTAGTGTAACTTCAAGAAAATTACTTGGCTTCATCATGTCTCATAGATGTATTAAATTTGATCTGGCTAAAGTCCATTCTATAATTGAGATGCTACCACCAACCAATTTAAAGCAACTCTATAGTTTTTAGGGTAAGATCCTATCAATCTGATGCTTCATATCTTAGTTAGCAAAAAAGTGCCATCCATTTACACACCTTTTAAATAAGGGAGTTGCATTTCACTGGGATAAATCACTACCAAATATATTTTCAACAACTCAAAGACTATCTTGTTAATCTACTTGTTTTATTACTTCCTATACTATGAAAGACATTTCTATTATACCTATCAGGTATCGACCATGTTTTGGGGGCACTCTTGGCTCAACATGATGATAATGGAAAAAATCATGCCCTATACTACCTAAGTTATGCCTTGGTTACATATGAACATAACTATGCACCTATTGAAAAATCTTGTCTAGCCATGGTCTTCGTAGCTCAGAAACTATGCCACTACATGTTGAATAATAAGACCATGGTCATTTTAAAAGTATATCCACTCAAGTATTTACTATCTAAAATAGCTTTGCAAGTTAGAATAGCTAAATGGATCATACTTATTAGTGAGTTTGACATATATTATATCAATCAAAAGGCAATCAAGGGACAAGTTCTTACAGATTAACTTACTGAATCAGCTCTCATAGACACACAACCACTCATATTTTAATTTCTTGATGAATCCATAATGACCATCATTAAAATACCCCTTGAGGAGAAACCCTGGAAGATATATTTTGATAGTTCATTCACTGCACATGGATCAGGGGTAAGCCTATTGTTTATTACACCATAGGGAGATCTAATCCCTAAATCATTTAGAATCAACTTTCCTTACAAAAACAACATGGCCGGGTATGAAGCACTTGTTTCAGGACTTTGATAAGCAGTGCATTGGAATATATCTCATCTCTAAGTTTATAGTGATTTTCAGTTGATCATCAATTAAGTCACAAATCATTTTTAGACCAAATATGACAAGTTGGTTCCATATAAAGCCATGGTTGACACTCTTAAGCAACAAATAGACAACATTTAGTTTGAGGACATACCAAGGGCTAGTAACAAAACTATAGATGCTATGGCTACTATTGGCTCTCTGATTTAAAAAATAGATAAAGATACAGAGTATCAGTTCTAGCTCATGAACCTTCAACCATTGTAATGATTTGTGATATTATTGGTTCTAATTCTATTTGGTACTCAGACCTCTACATCTACCTTCATGACCAAGTTTGGCCACCTAACCTATCTCAAAGACAAAATAAAGCCTTTATTCATCATTCCACTCATTATACTTTACTAAGATCCACCCTTTATTACCATAGTTTTGATAGAACTCTGCTTCATTGTTTAACTTTGATAGAGTCTATGCTATCATTAAGAGAAGT
The DNA here is from genome assembly GCA_037957365.1 of Torreya grandis. Lineage (NCBI taxonomy): Eukaryota > Viridiplantae > Streptophyta > Pinopsida > Cupressales > Taxaceae > Torreya > Torreya grandis. The sequence continues at coordinate 363,075 of JARHVA010005718.1, forward strand.
TCATGGAGTATGTGGAGCTCATTCTAATAGGATAATCCTATCTAAAAATATCTTATGTACTGGTTATTATTGGCCCATAATGGATGTAGATGCTGCTTCATATGTAAAAAAGTGTGACAAATATCAACAACATGCTAATTTGATTCATGCCCCAACAAAAAATCTAAAACCAATGTTGACACCATAGCCATTTTCTACATGAGGACTTGAACTCATTGGGAAGATCAACCCCACTTCATCTAATGGCCATAACATATCCTTATCACCACGTAATATTTCACTAAGTGGATTAAATCTATACCCCTCAGGTGACTAAAAAGTAAATTTCTAAATTCATCTTTAACCATCTCATTTGCCGCTATGGTAACCCATTTGAAACTATATCTAACAATGGAGGATCATTCATAAACAAGGATGTCGACTAGCTATGTACTGAATATAAAATCACATAACATTTTTCTATAGCATATTACCCACAAGGTAATGGCCAAGCCATTGCATCTAATAAAACCATTGTCAATATTCTCAAAGATACTATTAATGATGCTGATCATGATTGGCACTTACAGATATTCCCTACCATTTTGGCATACCATACACTCATTGTAACCCTATAAGAGCCACTTCATACTCACTTGTTTATGGTACTGAGGCCATCTTTCCCATTGAGGTTAAATTTCCTTCACTGTGCATCTCTTTCAAGTATGCCCTATGATCATGACTATCAAGTAGCTCACCTATAAGAGCTAGACCTACTTGATGAGAAATGCACAATCATGCTCAATAATCTTCAAGCATATCAGAATTGACTCAAAGGCCACTATAATCAACATGTTAAGTATATAAAATTTGAACTTGGTGATCTTTTTCTTAAAAAAAACTAGAAGAATACCATGGATGATAAGAAGCATGAAGGAAAATTCAAACCAAATTGGATAGGCCCTTTCATAATTACTATAGATTATGGATTAGGAGCATACATGCTTGCCACACCAGATGGAGATGAACTTCCTAAGCTGATCAATATTATTTATCTCAAACGGTACTATGCTTGAGCACTAAGGTGTATTATCTATAAGGACCATTTCATTTATGTCATTTTATCACTATTATTCTTTGTACATATATCATCTTTATCCATCCTCTTAGCCATATCCACTTTGTACTTTTGACCTATCAGCTCAGTGTGTTCTAAAGCCTAGCCTATTTGACCTTAGTTTTTTGCCATTTGTTACACATTTTTATCATAAAGGTATATGATCAGTTTCATTAGTTGGTTCCAGTAATTCAAACAAAGATCATATTTTGGGATAGTGTGATAGAATTTTTGGTAGTTGCATCCTTCATTTGTTATTTCTTTCTTACCACTGGTCTTACTACTAATTATAATTACCTTTGGGTAACTTAGTACCTTTGATATATGCTATTATGTCTAGGTTATAACTACCTATGGTCAAACTAGAGGAAATATTAAGCCTTAACGTACCGACTTGCCACTTCTTATATCGTACTATGCCTTTTTACCAACTATGCCTATTTTGTTTGAATTAAATACTAAACTAGTCAAATTCATCCATTATAAGGGTGGAAATGCAGTGACTTGAGGTTCTACTCCGGGACTATGTAGGCAGCACTCAATACTTATTTAGGTCATCTCAGTCACCCTTTTCCCATGTTATTGCTAGTTTATGAGCAACTTAATCCATGCTCTCACTATTTTATGAGAAACCTAAGCCATACTCTCACCATTTTTAAAACAACCTAGTCTATGCTCTCACCATTTTGTGAGCAACCTAAGCCACACTCTCACCATTTTGTGAGAAACCTAAGCCACACTCTCACTATTTTATGAACAACCTAAGCCATGCTCTCACCATTTTATGAGTAACCTAAGTGTGAATACTCTCACCATTTTATGAGCAACCTTAGTTTAAATTCTCTTATCATTTTATGAGATTGAACTATTTAGTGTCTCATCATTCTTGATCAATTCGAGATACTTTAAAAAAATTCCAAAAACATTTGATAAATTGTTAAGAAAGAATAAAAACATTGACTACTTCTTTGCCTTAAGGATTTTGGGAACCCTTACTAAGTTACAAGCAAATCACTTATCATTTAGTTTCCCCATCCTTTTTGGCCTTTTTCTCTCATGCACTTACCATTTTTCAAGACCATTTCTATTCTTCTATCACATCCATTCTGTTTGTTTTCCTTATTTATCACATTCTTCCCATTCTCTAGGAGAATTACATTTAGCCTAAAGTTTTTTATTGGATATTTCATCCATGGAACTATGTAGGCACCATCCACTTGCCTAGTGCATATGGAGATAGCTCAGACACCCCCTTCCTTTTTTCTATTCCCCCATTTTGTTTGTTTGTTAAGTTGTCACCTATTTTCTAGGGGCAATGTTTGTATGGTTTCTATTACTTTGATTATTTGTTTACTTCTACTTTTTTTAGTCTACCTATTTGTTTGCTTTCAGCACTGTTGCCTTGATTTAGTTTATGTGTGTTCATAAGGTGATTCTTTGCCCACACTTACACTTGAATCCATCCATATTTATATGTTTATATTGTCATCATGGTTTCTATCATTGGTGCATTGTTTTCTATTGAGAATTGGATTATGGAAGTCAATCCTAATGCATATTTTGGTCAAGTCCTCATGATGTTATATCAGTATGCCTATAGACATGTGCTACAACAAACCTAATATTTAAGAAGTCTATTTAGAAATGGTGACATCTCTTTAGCATTGACATCCTGATTCATTCCTAATCATATCCCAAATAGAGTAATTAATCATGAAAGAATTTCAACCTTTATTAGTTTGGATGAGTATCTCCCTACTAGTAGGTTGTTCCAATTCATCATTACCCTCTATGTAAAGTTATCATTATCCTCGACCAAGCTTCTCATGTTTACCATAATCAAAGTTTAATGAATATAACTGGCTATAGGTAAATCATTACACACCATCCCACCTACATTTCTCAATGATTATAATTACCTTTGGGCAAATCATTGTGTTGTCACCACTTTACTTTTTCTACCCATCTAGGGGCATGTTATTCTCTTGTTTGTCTATCCTAACTAGAGAAACTCCATATTCTTAATGATTATAACCACCTTTAGGCAAATCATTGTGTTATCATACCACATTGCTACTATTAGGGTAGAATGTTTATAACCACCTTTGGCTAAATCATTATGCACCATCCCACTTGCATTTTCAATGATTTTGACTACTTTTTTAGTATCATTGTGTTTTCACCCCATCATATTTACTTTCTTTGGTACCCTCATTTTTCTTCTTTCTTTTCAAGGGACCATTTGCCAACCTACTTATGCCAACCATTCCCTTGAGGGGGCATCATACAATTAGTTTATCATTGTTGTAGTTGTAGGCATACATGACCTTTTCATTCTTTGAGAAGACGTTACTATGCTTATAGCTTACAATGCCTTCCCAAATAGGGGCAAATTGTAGACACCTAAATTTGGCCACCAATAACCTCCAATTAGGCTTTTGGCCAAATTCCACCCAAAATACACAATTTGGCTTAAAAACACTAATACATGATAAATGATGTGAAACTAACATATTCAAGTGATGATTTTGGCCAGGGTATCACTAGATAGGGTAGTGCAATTTATAGGTGAGCTAACTTTGATCAGATCATTCCAAGTCAAAATGCTAATTTTGCACCTAGGTGCTCTGGACTGATCTTTCCTATTAAATATTCTACACAAGACATGTGCATTTGTTATTTACTATTGATAACATCCTAAATGGGATAATGGATCCATGCATCTGACATTGCCTTCCAATTCTAATCTAGTCAAATTTTAGACCAATAATAAGGTATTCTAATCAATTTGAGTAATTTGTGCACAAAGTACTGAAACATGCTTAAGAGCTAATTAATCCAAGTTAGAGCCTAATTAATAATTTCATGGAAACTTGTTGAATACTTGTTTTTAAAAATGAATATTGAATATCTATATCATCAAGTGACCTCATTTCTTGTGAAGACATCCCTAGACTATAAATACTACAAACATCAAGATGCATGCCTTCTATGCCTCATCAATGCCTTCCATGATGCCCTCCATACCTCTTAATTTTCCCTTCTTCCAATTTCATGATGAGGATAATTACAAACTTAATTCCAAAAATTAAATTAATCGTCAACCATAAATCTCAATAAAATCTATAAATAGAGAGACCATGAACATCATTTTTAAGCTATTTTGGTGCAAAGTTATTATGCACAAATATCTTCAAGAAGCCATTGAAATTAGTGTTACCATGCCAAATTGATTCCAAGACAAGCCAAGACATAAGCCAAAGGTGCCAAGGAGAGATAGAGGTAGCCAAGCTTCCATTGCCAAGGACTTCATGAGCACAAGCCGAGAAAGCCACCACAATAAGCATTTTGAAGCATCCAAGGAAGGTAAAAGAGGTTTCTTTTACATTTTAGTTGTGTGTTTTATTCATTTTTGTTAACTAAGCTCTCCCTAGTTTCTAAGCCTAGAGATATTATGAGAGTTAGTGCATTTCATTCATTTTATTTTCATTTTGAAACTAACACCATACTAACCATCCTCTCTTGAGTCAAATTCCTAGATCATAGGATTTAGCCAATAACATGTTCCTTATATATAATAAGGTTCAATAAGTAGGCAACAAGTTCCCTCCCAAACACAACAATACCAACACATTCCTCAAAGCCAAATGCCATTACCATAGCCACAATTCACTATCTAGGGTTATGTAACCAATCCAAACCAAAATGTGGTTTAATAATAACATATTTCATATCCATAGTATAATACAAATGCATGGATATACATACCTAGTCGTCTGACCAATTCAACCAACATTCCATAATATGCCTACCTCGATCGATGTAATCTATCTTTGACTACACAATCTCAATAGCCACATGCCACTCCATATGTCTTCTTTACCTAAGAGTTTTAATATATAAAAGATAAAATTCAAACTATATAGATTAGAAAACAAACAAAGAAATTTAAACTAGATGAAATATTCTCTTATCCATTCAACATGGAGTATCTATAAATACTATTTCTGCTAGGTTATGAGCCACATAAATTTGATAAACACAAAGGCAAAGGTGACCATAGAGAACATATAAATTAATTATTTATTACCTACTAACCAATGGTATACAATGACATATACTTATACTCTTTCCAACGAGTCTATCTGGACAAGCCTTGGAATGGTTACTGAAGTTACTAAAGAATTTTGTACCTAACTTCAAGGATCTTTCAAATAAGTTTATACAACACTTCTCATATAATCTTGAGCACAATATTAATATTATGTATTTAGTTAAAGCTAATTAAAATACTAGTGAAATCTTTGTTAAATACTTTTAACATTGGAGAGCACTAGGAAGGAAATTTACTCATAATCTACTGGATAAATAGTTGGCCATGATATTTAATATGATCTTACATAACAAGATATCCTACCATCTCAAGCTATAATGTTCTCATATGTTTGAAGAGGTTATATAGAAAAAATTGAGAAATCCCTTATTAACAAATGTGTAATCAAGCTATCCTATTCTAATTAGACCTAAAACTAGAACTAAGGTCAGAAACATAATTAAAACCCATTTCAAATATCGGGTTTAATGCCACCTCAGGATAACAATAATGAGACCTAAATCCTATAACTACAATGAGATTATTTTTGGTAATGTGGTTACTAAATCACACCATGTTTATATGGTATAAACACTAGCTATCTATTTACATCCACCTACTCAATAAAAACCTCCTCCATACATTCAACCAAGACCTCCACAAAACCACTTTCCATAAAATTAAAACCAATTACAATCCCCTCCCCTAAGGAGATGACCACCCATTACTAGAATATTCAATGACCTTGGTGAGCCTATTAAATTTGTATTTTGATGATTAGTTTGAGAAAATATGATTAGCTAACCGATACCAAAACTATTTCCTCAAGGGATTCCTTTTCATTATTAGTACAAGGAACATAAATTTTGTGATTACCATCATGTTAGAGGACAATCCATAAGATAGTGTATCCAACTAAGGTATTTGATTGAGAATATGATGAAAAATGGAGAAATAGAAAGAGACACTCATGCGCATATGACCAATCATTAGGTATCTACCATAATCCATTTCCCTCAATATAACAATAATAATAATAACCAATACTAATACCAACAACAACAACAACAACAACAACAACAACAACAACAAAAACAATAATAATAATAATAATAATAATAATAATAATAATAATAATAATAATAATAATAATAATAATAATAATAATAATAATGAAATCCACCTCAAAATGAACAACAAAAATAGTCACAACAAAAAAAAAAGAATGGTCAGAACCAAGGGAAAAATGATCAAATCAACCAAAGAGGTCATTATGTAATTGCATATACTTATAAAAATGTTGTAGCACATGTTTTAGGTAGTCATGTTTCTACTATCACCATTAACCCTAGACTAACTACTAATATACCTAGACCTTCACCCAACAATGCTTATCTATTGAACAATGCTTACTAATCTCATTATGTTTATGATTCTTATATAGACTATGTTGACAACTAGACTCCATATCATCCAAGAATAATCATTCTAAGTCTCTATAACTATCCAAACAACTACCAAATCTAAGAACTAGATTAAGATTGCATAATTACAACTCGATGAGCTAGGGTCACTGTCAAAGGAATACAACCAAATACTATAAATTAGCCTAATTAGTCTTCCATTCCTATCAAAAATAAACTAAATGAAAAATGAGGGAAAGACCTATAATATTATGTATCAATTGAAGAAGACACCTATGCACATATCCATCATGGATTTTATACGTATGTATACCATCCACAAAGACATCTTGAATGAATATTTGAACCAACCCCTTGTGCCAAATGATATCACTCTAGAGAAATTTCAATTCATGGTAGGACACTTAGCCCCTGGCCAACATTTTACATTTGACTAAAGTGATATATGTCTTCTGGGATCTTTACATAATAACCTATTTTACATTGAGGTCAGTATAATGAACCATAGAGTTAAATGTGTCCTTGTAGACAATGGTTTAGGTCTAAACATTGTGTCTCTAAAGTTGGTCAAACATCTTAGGTATAAAAAAATTGACTTATAACATGGTACCATCATTATAAAGGCTTATGATAATGAAGAATAATAATTTTAAGCTACTATTATCTTACCAATGGTCATTGGGCCATTAACCCATGATACAACATGCCATGTTTTAGACCTAGAAATATCTTATAATCTGTTATTGGGCTAACCCTAGATACATGAAATTATGGCTATAGCTTCTACATTGCATTAGTGTATAAAATTTACACTTTAGGAATGGAAGTGACTATACCAATTGATCTTCAGGCATATTAGTATTGAAAGACCTTGAAGCTAAATATAAAATCTATAAATAACAATTTGGCATGAATCTTATGCCCAAATTAGATGGAGAGAGAGCTAAGAAAGGAAAAGACATTGAATTAGGCCTATAAGCTAATTACATTAACCCAAATAGATTAACCTCTACCTCAGCCATGCCTTCACTAGACATTTATAACCACTTCTATATTACTGACAAAGGTCTTGGAGAATATAATACCCATAATGCATTCCATATTGCCAAATTGCCTAAAAATACTAAATCTTATGGGAGACTTAGGCCAAAACTACTCGTATAGAGTGGGAAACCAAAGAAAAATTTTAGCGAAACAAGCCCATTATTTTCAAACCAACTTCTATCTTAGAACAAGACCCCTTAGCAGAAGATGATTCATAGTTGTAAAATGATGAATTAATTGACTATTACAAAAGTGTAAAGTATCCTATCCCTAATTGGGTTATGGATCACAAATTTTGAAGCCAAAGGCCTTGAGCTACATCAACAATGTATGATTGAACCAATATCAATGACCAAGTATAAGGGAGCCCATGCTATTGGATTTAAACCTCTTAGGGGTGATGCAACATAGCAAATTCAGGTTCTAACACCAACATCTAGAAATAACAATGTTGGTAATGATGTAGAGTCCAATTATAACATCTAAAATGACCTAGCCACTATAAATTTTTTAAACCCCTATGCCATTTGCACTATTAACTCTATTTATCAACCTTCATATTTAACCCTTTACCATCCACAATTGATAGGCTGGGACCAACAAGAGTTAATAATGCCATTCGATGAGTTTGAAAATGATGAGGCCATATATGAATTTATATGATTGAGGAGCCACATTCCTATTAGAGACCATAAGTAGGGATTTGTTATTAGATTAGATCATGCTACCTATTTTAAAGAGTGGGTGAACTTCTCTAGCCAAAAATAAAAACAAAATCAAACATTGAGGTCTAAAAGTGAAACCTATTTGAGCCACTTTTTAACCAAGTAAAAAGTAAAGAGAGGCAAGTCTCTTGGTGAAAACTAGTTTTCAGTGCCATTAGACGGGGATGTTCACCACTCTTACTATGAAGCATAGGAGACCTATAACCCAAATTCTATTTATGGATTAAGTACCAGTACTAAGGAGTGGCAATATTTTGCATAGATCATTAAAGAGTGCCTTGAGGTATTTATTTCATGGCCAATACAAGCATTAAGAAATTTTGATTTGTCTTGCTTAGGAGAATTAGATGAGCCAGTTTGTTTGGAAGATTTTTCCATTACCAATCAGTTCAAATGATTATGGAAAATTCTAGATGATGGTTCTACAATTCTAATGAAGGACACTTCAGAGGTGAATATTATGAATCTAGAGGACTCAAAGTGGATTAAATTAAGTGAATCATTCAATGAGGAGGAATGTGAAGTTTTTATAACTCTTTTGAGAGAATTTGTTGACATATTTTAATGGGCCTATTCAAACATGCTATGTTTGGACCCTGCCTTGGTTGTACATCATCTTGTTGTAAATCTTGTTGTACATCATCTTGTTGTAAATCTTGGTGCCAAGACTGTTAAATAGAAGTTGTGTAATATGTATCCTCATATTTCCATGTTATTAAATAAATATTTGGAGAAACTCTTAGACGTGAAATGCATCAGGCTAATTGACTATTTAGAGTGGATTTCAAACATTGTACTAGTAAGTAAGAAACTAGAAGGTATCATAATCTACACTAATTTAAGAGATATCAATAAAACCTACTTGAAATATGACTTTCCTTTACCTAATATTGACATGATAGTCAAATCAATAACTAGTTATGAAATCATTTCTTTAATGGATAGATTTTTAGGGCATAAACATATCATAATAACACTAGAAGACATGCATAAGACAACATTCACCACTTTGTGGGGAACATTTTTTTATCAAGTGATGCTATTTGGACTTAATAATTATGGGGCCATTTATGAAATAACTATGACAATGATTTTCCATGACATGATGTAAAACAATGTTGAGGGCTATGTTGATGATATCTTGGGTAAATCAAAAAACCATGTCAATCATCCAATCATGCTATGAAGAATATTTAAGATAATTTTCAAGTAAAATGTTAGGCTTAATCCAAAAAAAATGTTTACTTAGCATCACTACTGCCAAACTATTATGTTTCATTATCTCTTGTAGGGACATTGAAGTTGACCCTGCTAATGTTTGTGCAATTATAGAAATGCCACCACCATCTACCTTGAATTACCTCTTTAGTTTGTAGGGCAAGATTCAATCTATCAAATGTTTCATCTCACAATTAGCCAAAAAATGTTATCCATTTATGCACTTACTAAAGAAAGGTGTTATATTCTTTTGGAATAAAGAGTGTGAAAAAGCATTTGATTAGATTTAAAAATATCTTGCCAACCCACTTATTTTGTTGACACTAACACCAAATAAGCCATTACATCTTTACCTATCAACAACTGAGAATGACATGGGGGCACTTTTGGCACAACATGACAAATAGGGCAAAGATCATGCCATATATTATCTGATCCAAACATTGGTCACATATAAGAATAATTATACACCAATTAAAAAATCATGTTTTACAATGGTGTTCACAACTCAAAAGTTATGTCATTATATGTTAAACAACAAGAACATTGTTATTGAAAAAGTAGAATTTCTCAAATATCTACTTTCTAAATCTGCTTTATAGGGTTGTATGGAAAATAGATCATGATAATGAGAAAGTTTGAAATTGAATATGCCAAACAAAAGGTTATTAAGGGGAAAGTACTTATAGATCAGCTTGTTGAATTTCCTCTTCAAGATACTCAACCTCTTATATTTGAATTTTTAGATTAGACCATTATGATTGTTGAAGAAGTAGATGCACCTCCTAAGGCTAAACAATGGAAGATGTACTTTGATGGATCATTCATGACTTGTGGATAAGGGGATCTCAATCCTAAGTCCTTTTATATTAGATTTACATATACCAATAACATTGCTGAGTACAAAGCACTCATTGTAGGGCTTCATCAAGTAGTACAATGTAAATTCAACATTTATTGGTGGACAGTGATTCTCAGTTAATCATCAATTAATTAAAATATATGTACTAGACCAAAGATGAGAAGTTAGTATCCTATAAAGATATGGTTGATATTCTCAAGCAACATATTTCTAACATCTAATTTGAAATAATACCTTAGGCCAATAATAGAATAATGGATGTCATGGCCACTATTGGTTTCATGATCCAAATCATAGACATAATAAGAGATTATCAATTTATTTTTTAACATCTCTTAGCACCAGCATATGCAAAATCACCATCAAGATGGTTTATGACATTGTTGGCTCCATGTCTCCATGGTACTCAGACATATATACCTATATTCAAGACCAAACCATGCATCCCAATTTACCACATAAAAAAAAAGCCTTTACTCACAAAGCCTATTTCTATACCATATTTGGAAAGCTATTATGGAACTCTACTTTATTATTTACCTTTGATAGAATCCAGACTAGCATTGATGGAAGTCCATGGAGTGTGTGGAGCCCACATTAGTAGGGCAATCTTAGATAAAAAGTTACTACGTACTGGTTATTACTCAAACCATTAACAACACCATGGCCATTCTTAATGTGGGGACTCAATCTCATTGGGAAGATTAATAATACATATTTGGATGGCCATAAACACATCTTGACCACTACTAAGTATTTCATGAATTGGGTTGTAGCCATTCCCCTCACTTATATAACCAATTAGTAGATCTTCAAGTTCATGTTCAACCATCTCATTTGTCATTATGGAATCCCATTTGACATTAAATATGATAATGAAGCATCATTTAAAAACAAATATGTGAAATCACTTTGTTTTCAATACCACATCAATCAACATTTCTCTACCACCTAGTATCCACAAGGCAACGACCAATTTGAGGATTTTAATAAAACCATTGCTAACATTTTGAAGAAGATTATCAATGATGCTAGTTGTAATTAGCACTTGTATATATTTAATTCCCTTTGGGCATACTATACCACATTCTATACTCCAATAAGAGGTACACCCTAGTCACTTAATTATGGAATCAAAACCATTCCTCCAATTAAGGTCAAGTTGCCTTCTCTAAAAATTTCATTGTAGCATATAATCGATAATGAAGACTACAAAGTATCTCACTTTAAAGAGCTAGACATAATAGATCAAAAATGCTTGGCCACTCTAAATAATATTTAGGATTATCCAAACTGATTAAAGGGCCAATACAATAGGCATGTTAAGCATCATGAAATTCAAATTGGTGACCTTGTACTAAAAGAGAATAGAAGAATATAAATTTTGAAAAAAATAAAAAAGGAAAGTTGTAACTAAACTAGTTAGGGTCCTATGTAGTTGTTTCCAACTATGATTCGAAAGCATATAAGATCACTACACCAAATGGAGAAGAACTTGATGAACCAATGAGCATAATGCACCTCATATGTTTTTTGCACTTGAGGGAATTAGATTATTTTCTATAAGGACCATTTAAGTTTTATGATGTTATACCAATTATTTATACTATATCTCTTACTATTCTACCATACCATTAACCCTTTTCTAGCCAATTTTTTACCTAACCTTAACTATCACATTTGGCCTTATTTTTAACTGTTTTGTACTTTAAGCAGGTTCAGTGGTTGATGATAGATTAAGTCCTAAAATTTATTTCAAAATTAAACATTTGAATGGTAGTATATGAAATAATTATGATAGTGGTCCTAGCAATTGCATCCTTCATCTATTGTTATGTTCTCACCTCATGCTATTGATTATAATCACCTTTGGGAAAATTAGTACCACTGACCCTTTTGCCATTATTTCCTAATTATAACTACCTATGGGAAAATTAGGAAAAACACCTTTACCATGCATTTACACATCACCTTGCTAGTAATATTACCATTTTCATTTCCATTTACCTTTACCTGAAACTTGTTGATACTTAGTGTGTAGGCAGAACCACATTGACATAAGGTCCTACAAGATTATATAGGAAATGCTCAATTCATGTTGATGTCATCTCAATCACTTCTTTGACACAATTTTGACATTTTATGATCAAACTAAGCCACACTCTCATCATTTTATGAGTTGAACCATTTTGTATCTCATAATTCTTGATTGAGTTAAGATGCCTAGAAAATTCTAAAAACATTTGAAATTTTTTAAAACTCCTAAATATTTGCAAAAGACCTAGGAAAATCATAAAAATAAAAAAATCATGAAAATTGGCTTTAAATTTCCATGCAAGATATAAATCAATCAAAATGTTTTGGGATGGGCCATCTTATCTATTCAATTTCATTTCTAGACCATGTTGGTATTTTTCCTGCCATTTATACGAGAACTACATTAGAGTGAGGTCCACTCAGGCTATGTAGATAGCACTTGGATACATGGGGTATCTCAGGTTAGCTTAGCTACACCTTCATTTAGTTTTTAACCAATTATTTTCCTTAAAAATATTGGGACCCCTAACTCTCTCATGAGTAACCACTTGGTATTTAGTTTTGCATCCTTATTGGCCTTAGCCATATGCTCCCACCATTTTGTGAGATGATGTTGTGAACATTTTCTATTTAATTTTGATACACTAATGACTACCTAAATTCTCTTATGATCTTACTATTTTTTGAGAATTTTATGTTTTAAATGTTTTTACCATTTTGGGAGAAAATTATATTGTAGGTTTGTCAATTATGTCTCCATGGTGACCGAGGATGTTGATGAGGTGTCATGTGTGATAAAATGACAATGATAAAGTTTTCTTCAGTGTTCTTGCATAGTTATTTAGTATTTGACTTGGATAGGTAGATGGTGGATGTTATTGATGGTATAGTAAAGTTTTAGAGACCCTATGGGGTGTTAAAAGTGCTTAGAGTTCCTATAGAAGTGAAAGGAATTCATCAGTGTAGTCATATGAGTGTCTAGGTTCAAGTAGTCATCTTGGCAGACAAGGTTGGGTAAGCAATTTGATGACATCATAATTTACATGTGTTAAGGTTTCAAGATAATTTTGATACATGGATGGATTAACATATAAAATTTGATCATGTGTTTAAAATTTTAGGTCATGAAGTTGAGCATATAAAAATTTATTAAGGTGCAAATTTGGCCTTCCAAGTAGATTGCAGTGGATCCCATACTTAGACAAATTTGCATTATCAAAGATCTACTATGAGTGTATAATAAAACAATGAATATCTATAGAAAGTGATTAATATGAATAGATAAGGATATAATAGATCATGTGATCTTGTAAAATAGTGATCCAATGGTGCGTATTAAGTCAATATGTCAAAAGATACTTAGAAGGCATGTGGAGTTGCTAAGTGATAAAAGTCCATTAGAGATTGATTGCAGGGTATACAAAGGGTATGTGGGGATGAAAAATGGGTTGATATTTAAATTTAGGAACTAAGATCAATGATAATTGATGTAAGGTAAAGACTAGGCTAATCTCAAGGATATTTATGGAGCCTATGTGTTCAAATTGTGCAAGGACACGAGATGAAGACACATGTTTGTAGATGATTTTGCATTAACCAGTGACCATTGGCATTTGAATTAGCAAAGGGAAAAACTAGTTTTTAGTGTTTGAGATATAATATAGGATTAATTTTAAGGTGATGTAAAAATAAAATTTGAAGATGACATCAAGGCACATCTAGAGAAGTGAGAAGGTTTGAATGTATGTGAAGTCAAAGATATTAAGTCCAAAGTGGACTGTGTGTTTTACCATGTTATGCAAGTGACCCAAGAAGGATAATTGAGTTGTTATTGATATTATTTTGATGTTTTAAGATGAAATAAATATTTTAGAGTGTTTTATACTCCATGGAGACTATATATGGGGTTTTTGGAGGTTTGATCAACCCATCTTTAGTGTGAATAATTGCTTAAAAGTTGATTGTGTTTGTTGAATGCACTAGTAGTTTAAATGACCACTTTGTAGAAGTGAGTCGGAAGATTTATGAGCATAATTGAAGAAGAAAATGAGTATGGATATGTTTTATAAGTATTAAAGGATTATAATAAGGCATTTTTTTTGTCATAGTTTACCATTGATCAAATATGGAGAGTCAAAATAGTATAATTGTATTTTGACTATGTGACCAGTCTAAGTGGTCATTTTGAGAGAGTTTATTTAAGTGTTTAGAGCTTATGTTAAAGTTTATAAATAACATGGAAATTTTTAATATGTCATTAAGGGTTAATCCATGTGATCTAATCGTATGCATATGTGAAAAACTTGAGTGTTTGATTCATAAGTTTGAGACTGTGTTTTTTATGTATGAAGACCTAAAGAGAAAAGAGACCTAATTGGTAGGTTCAAGTGTTGAGATGGTGTTCCAAGTGGAAATGACCTATATAAGAGTGAGTAATGGGATATTTAAGATAGTTTTTATGTGTTCAATTCATTGGTAGAGCTAAAGGTAGTCTAAGAGGTAGCAAGATTAATGTGTGGATGTAAAGTCCTAATTATTCTGGGTCTCATTAAGGCCTAATGGAGGATTTGAGTCTTAATGACTATGGATGACCTATGGAGTGGAGTGTTTCATCCATGTAACATGTATGAAGACATATATCAAAGGTAGAACAAGTATGGTAAGCATATTGGCTAACCAAGATGGGTTAGATGAGTATATGGTATAAATACTAGGCATAATTTGCCTATTTGGAGTAGAGTTGAGAGAGTGTGGAGTTAAGCAAAGGAGAGAAACTTTGAAAGAGAAGGTATAGGTCAATGAGAAAATTTAGAGAATAAGTAAGATCAATCATGATTGTCTGATCAAGGTGAACACATAGGTCATTGGACCTAATGTGCCTAGAAGAGGTGGATTAAGCGAGTAAACCCTAAAGGTCGGTTAAGTGAGTGTTCTTAGTGGATGGATTAAAGAGTAGGTAAGGTTGAGGATTATGTGCATGAACTATAGGTCATGTTTATAATTTTGTTATAGAGTTTTTGTAGGTTTACTGATTGTGTATGTACTAAGAAGTGAAGAGTGATCCAAATGGGTGTTTTAGATACATGATTTGTGTGTGCAAGTTTGTGAGAGTGTAAAGGGGAAAGAGAGTAAGTAAGAGAAGTAAATCATAAGGTGTAGAAGACATCAAATCAGAGATGAAGACTAGATCAAGGTAATAGGGTTGGTTCTTTGATGCCTAGGGGGTTGGTTCCTCCTTGTGGGATGGGTGTCTCACTAAACTAAGGGATGGGTATTTTTTGATCAGTTGGTATTGGTCTAAATATTGAATCTTGTCTTTATAGGACTATAGTCCATCTTGTAGGGTGTTAGGTTATGGAGCTAAAAGCTTCACTGATGAAAATAGGGGAGGAGGTTGTTGAGAGGTTGCTGAGTTGCAGAGCAACTGGCGTCGATCTGATTAGTCGACATTAGTCAGATTAGTGAAGAGAAGCAACCAACGTCGGTCACCTCCAGGCAGACAGGGATCGACGTTAGTCACCTGTGTGGTTCAGAACTATGAGTGTTATAGATAGTTAACAAACTAAGTGTTTGCATGTCAAGAGCCAATTTTAGACTTGGAGCTGTGGATCTAATTATTGTAATTAGATGTCTAATTATTGTTTGCATGAGATCTATTTAAGAGACTCATGGGCTGTATTGTAAGTTGTTCTAGTTTGAGTTGAGCAAAGTTAGCTCCTTCTGTGTGTGAAGTGAGCAAGGGTGTTCCTCCTAGTTCCACAGTAGTACCAAGTGTGGGTGCTAGTTTTAGAGAATCAGAAGGGTTCTTCAGGTGTGTAGGATCTTGGTCGGTAGGTGTGTAAGGCCACATTTGGAGATCTGCATGGTAAGTAAGATCATTGATCTATAGGTGTATGTGTGTGCATGATCTAGGTTTGCAGGTGTGCAGAACCAGATTGATTTGTAGGTGTGCAAGATTAGGGAGGATAGCAACACAACAGGGAGCAGGATCAGGTGAGATCTACTTGGAGTACAATGTGTACTCAGAAAGAGAGCAAAGAGGAAGGTAGGGCAGTTCCTTCCATAAGTAATTTATGTTGAGTTACAAGGTGTTGCAAGTTTAGGGGAGATCTACTTGAAGTACATTTGTGTACTTGGAGTGCGTGGAGCACTGGTGTACTGGCAGTAGTGGATACTGACTGGTTGGAGGTGAACACCAACTCTGTGTCTGAGTTATGTGTTGGGACCGTAAGAGAGAGAGCTTTGACGAAAGAAGTACTATACACTTGAGGTGTGGGAAGCCTCTGAGAGGTGTGGAGAAGAAGTGGCATCTTCTTTATTTTATTCTTTTCTGGATGAGTATTAATACAAGTTGTGTATTGTCTCTCATATTCTGTGTTGTTTTTGGTTTCTAGTTACTTGTTACTTCTGGTTAATTCCACATCTTAAGTTTCTTGTTTATGGTAATCAATTGTGCTTTCAAGGGTTCCTAATAGTTGGTATCAGAGCTAAGGTTGCAGGGAGCAGGTTTTGTGTTTAGTTATAGGTCACTCTTAGGCAGCAGAAGAAAGTAAGCTATGAATGGAGAAACTAAATAGCATGAATGGTCACTTACGGTGTTATGGAAAGAAAGAGTAGGTAAAGAAAAATTGTTGGTTTGTGGAAGATTAGCATGAAGGAACTGAAGAAGCAGATGTTTTAGGTGATGTGGCATAGGATGCTCTGGTATGTTTCTTGGATAAAGTAGAATCTTGTTTTATAGATTCTATTGCCTCTTTCCATGCAGTCCAAAATAGAGTATCTTTTCATGGTAAGGTCTTTGGAGACTTTGGAAAGATTTATTTAGGGGCTGGTGTGCCTTGCCAAAGAATTGGCAAAGGGGAAGTGAAGCTAAAATTGTAGGTGGCCAACACATGGGTGTTGAAGGAGGTCATGTAGGTCCCGGTCTTGAAGATGTGGCTAATTGCTTCAAGAAAGTTGGGTGATGATAGATGCACAAGAATTCTCATAGTGGATGCACTTGAATTAGCAGGTGGTAAGAAAGCAGGTACTCTTTATCTACTTGCTTGTATTACTGATTCCACTTCTATTGCACATGTGTGGCTTTGTAGGCTTGGTCACATAAGTGAGAAGGGAATGGATGTTCTTAAGTCAGATGGTAAGAGTTCAGCTTCAGAGAGCATAGACCGAGATTTTTATGAGCAGTGAGATGCTACAAGAAAGGATTGGATTTATTGCAGGAAAAAGAAGACTGATGTATTTGATAAACTTAAGAACTGGAAAGCCTTGGTGTTCTTGGAGGAGATGACAGATAGAGACTAGTGGATGGGGCTGGATACTTCTGAGCAGGGTAGTTTTGACATGGGTTTTGATTCAAAGGAGCTCGAAGGTAAAAATTCATCACTCACAGGCATACACAAGTACCGACATCGATCAGGGGTAACCGACGTCGAACAGATAGGTGCTGACGTCGGTCATGTGCAGACTAGAGAAGTCAATTGTGTCGAGCAGGTGGAGACTAACATCGGTAGGATAACTGGCATCAGTGACTTGGACAATCACATGGAACTGACATCGGTCAGATGCAGACTGTGTAGTGACTGAGGTCGGTCATTGAGATAGATTTTGGGTGGACAGCAAGCTGTCAAGGAGTCTCAAACACCCATGGGGAGGACAAAAAGTGTAAGTAAGCCTCAAATTTATTATTCCTCTTCTTTATACTAGTTGCTGACTGTAGAGTAGGAAGGATCCAGGAAATAGTGGGAGCTTGGCATGAACAAGATGTAGGACCAAACGGGAGATTTGGTAGGGTTACCAGCAGGTATGAAAGCACTAAGATAAATGGATACCTTGGTTAAAGAATAGAGAAAATGGACACATGAGATAGAAGGCCAGGTCATATGGTCTTGAGGAAGCTGTAGGATAGTGGTACAGGGTTTGATAGGTGGATGACAAAGCAGGGATTTAGTCAATGTCAGTGTAACCATTATTTTTCTCTTACTAGGTGGATGATGATCGTAACATTATCCTGTTACTGTATGTTGATGGTTTGATAGTAGGTTTATACATATAGGGTTTTGCTAAGCTAAGGGTAAGATTAGTTCAGTGGTTTGCCATAAAGGATTTGGAGCAGCGAAATTCTTTGGCATGAGAGACATGGAAGATCACAGGTTGATTTTGTCTCCAATGGGAGCTGATGTGAATCAGGTGTTGGTGAGGTTCAAGTTGTAGAACTGGAGCACACTAAGGGCTGGATAGTTCAATGTCCAAAATCACGTGAGGTTTGGTATAGACTTGAGTTTTCCCAAGCAGTGGGTGCTATCAAGAAGTTTGGAGCCGATCCGAGAAAGAAGCACTGGAGGGCAGTTCAGTGGATTCTCAAGTATTTGAGAGGGACCAACAACAAGTTGACATGATATGCAGGGTCAAGTTATTTTCTACATGTGTTTGTAGATACGAATGTGGTAGGTTACTTGGATGACAGGAGGTGCACCATAGGTTGTGTGGTGGGTGGTCTTCAGGATTGAGCTTGAAGAGGGATACAAGCCAGGATATAGATTAGACGAGGTATAGGTACATGTACAGTGTAGCTATTTATCTCCAAGTGGAAGATTGTTAGGTTGTGGAGCTAAAAGCTTCACTGATGCAAATAGGGGAGGAGGTTATTGAGAGGTTGTTAAGTTTTAGAGCAATTGGCGTCAGTTTGATCAGCCGACGTCAGTCAGATTAGTGAAGAGAAGCAACTAATGTCGGTCAAAAATCGACTGATGTTGGTCACCTCCAGGCAGACAGGGACTGACGTCGATCACCTGTGTGTTTCAAAACTGTGAGTGTTATGGATAGTTAGTTAACGAACTGAGTGTTTGCATGTCAAGAGCCAATTTTAGACTTGAAGCTGTGGATCTAATTATTTTAATTATATGTCTAATTATTGTTTGCATGAGATCTATTTAAGAGACTCATGGGCTGTATTGTAAGTTGTTCTAGTTTGAGTTGAGCAAAGTTAGCTCCTTCTGTGTGTGAAGTGAGCAAAGGTGTTCCTCCTAGTTCCACAACAGTACCAAGTGTGGGTGTTGGTTTTGGAGAATCAAAAGGGTTCTTCAGGTCTATAAGATCTTGGTCAGCAGGTGTGCAAGGCCACGTTTGGAGATCTGCATGGTAAGTAAGATCATTGATCTGCAGGTGTATGTGTGTGCATGATCCAGGTTTGCAGGTGTGCAGAACCAAATTGATTTATAGGTGTGCAAGATCAGGGAGGACAACAACACAACAAGGAGCAGGATCAGGTGAGATCTACTTGGAGTATAGTGTGTACTCAGAAAGAGAGCAAAGAGGAAGGCAGGGTAATTCCTTCCATAACTAAGGTCTGTTGAGTTGCAGGGTGTTGCAAGTTTAGGGGAGATCTACTTAAAGTATGTTTGTGTACTTGGAGTGCATGGAGCACTTGTGGAGTGCATGGAGCACTGGTGTACTGGTAGTAGTGGATACTGACTGGTTGGAGGTGAACACCAACTCTGTGTCTGAGTTGTGTGTTGGGACCGTAAGAGAGAGAGCTTTGAGGAAAGAATTAATGTACACTTGAGGTATGGGAAGCCTCTGAGAGGTGTGGAGAAGAAGTGGCATCTTCTTTATTGTATTCTTTTTTGGATGAGTATTAATACAAGTTGTGTATTGTCTCTCATATTCTGTGTTGTTTTTGGTTTCTAGTTACTTGTTACTTCTGGTTAATTCCGCATCTTAAGTTGCTTGTATATGGTAATAAATTGTGCTTCCAGGGGTTCCTAACATAGGTTTCAGTGGATTTTATCCTCAAAGAGGGTTTCCCACATATATATTGTGTTATGTGTTTGATATTGCTATATCTTCCTTTTTCA
The DNA here is from genome assembly GCA_037957365.1 of Torreya grandis. Taxonomy (NCBI): domain Eukaryota; kingdom Viridiplantae; phylum Streptophyta; class Pinopsida; order Cupressales; family Taxaceae; genus Torreya; species Torreya grandis. The sequence continues at coordinate 383,427 of JARHVA010005718.1, forward strand.
TTACAATAATTAATTTGTATGTATCATGATTGTATATGTTGAATGTTTAAGAGTTGGGAATTGAATTGGATTATCTAGCATCACTAATTTACCACCCTTCTCAGTGATTGTACCTCTAAAAAAATCATCTTATGTTCAATCCATTTTGTGAGCTCATTCTCATTTCAAGCCTTAGATTTAGTAGACACTAAGAATTACCATTTCAGTTCATCAGTGGATACTCATCTCTTGACTTTTAGTATGTTTTTAACTTAAACCATACTCTCACACTTACATGCTTTATTTGTGTTGACATTCTCATGATTTTGAAATGTGATCCCCTCTTTTATCATGCACTATCCATTTTGTGAGACTATTCCTATTTTCCTCTACAAGTCAATCATGTTTTCTTATCATCCATTCTCTTCTATCCCATATCTTAAAAGAAGTACATTTGGCCTAAAGTTTACATTGGATCTTGTGTCCATGAAATTATGTAGAGAACATCCACTTGACTAGTGCATTTGGAGTTAGCTTGCCTACCACTTATTTTTATTATACTCCCCTTATTTTGTTTATTTGTGTCATTGTCTCCTATAACCCAGAGGCAATGTTATTTTTTGTTTGTGTCATCATTTCCAAAAGCCTAGGGGAAACTATGTGCCTTTTGTTCTGATGATATTTTACTTGTGTTATTCCTATCTAGCTTAGGGATCACCCTATGACCAAGAGTAACACATCTATAACACATGCACAAACAATTTTTTTTATGTTTGTACTAACATTGTGATTAACCATTGTTTATGTATTGTTGTTTGTTTAGTGCAGTTCATTTATTTTTGTGTGTTTCTATTAGTTTATTTTACTACACTTTTATTTTTTTTGGATTTTTTAGTTGTTTTGATTATTTTATTCACTTTGTTTGTTGTGTGTTTTATTTTTTTGTTTTTACTTTATTTTATTTATTGTTGTTGTTGTTGTTGTTTATTTATTTGTGTGTTGTTTTATAGTGTTTTTATTTTATTGGTGTTTTGTTGTTTGTTTTTATTAATGTTTTGTTTTATTTTTGTCTGTTTGCCTATTTATTTGTTTTAATATTTTTGTTTGCTTTGTTTTTTATTTTGTGTTTTGCATTTTACTCGATTATCGTAAGATTATTACATTTTATTTACACTCAAGTCTTAATTAGTCATATTATGTACTTAGGTTGTGAATTTTTACATTTAGCCTTACACTTAATTTATTTTTTATGTTTTTACTTGGGATTTGATTATTCATATGTTATTCTAAAATTGTTTATATTTAAAGTTAGATTAATTTTTCCATACTTAGGGTATACATTACCATTTTAGTTATCCATGACTATCATGCATGATCTAGGTGGATCCATGTACCATTCCATTTTCCAAAGTCTTCAAATTCTATTCGAATCATTTGCACATCATAGAAATCATTGAGAGCTTTCTATCACTTCTTTTGGAACTAAAAATAGAGTCCAGATGCTCAAGATATAGCTAGTTGAAGAAATCTTGCGATAGGTAAAAAATGGTGTCGAAAGTGACATGGCACTATTGAAATATGCCAATTGGACCAATATCCATTTGACACATGGAAAAATAATTAGGTGTAGAAAAAATTTTGTTTGGTGTTATTATTCACATGTTATTTGAGAAATTTTCAAATGTTTATCACTTTGAAACAAGGCACCAAAGGCCAACTTGCACAAGCTACCACGTCACCTGCCACGTCACCCCACCAATCATGCATTGACCAAGTCTAGGTAGCAGCCTAAGTTGGCACCTAAGTCTTAGGCATTTGAAAAGGGGATCAAATTGTCTATTTTAAGAATTGAAAATTGTATTCCCAGCAAATGTGGGACAAAACAAAGTCAAAATGCACCCTAAAAAGAAGGCCGACGGTTCCCAAGCACCTAAAAAGGAGGCCGGTGGTTTTGAACCCCACACCTTTGGTGCAAAAGGATAAGGCTTTGACCACTTCAGCTATGGAGGTTGAAGTGTTATAAAAGGGATGAAATTCTACTTGAATAGACACAAGAAGCCGACTGTGTAAAGAGATTTAAGAAGGTTAGAGTTTTATTATTGCTTTGTATGGCCTTAGGCCATTATTTTTAGGTCTGAAAGATATATTTATAGGCAAAAAAAGATTAGAGAAGTTGAATTGAATACTTGTATTGATTTTGGAAGCCATTTGTTGCACAAAATTAATGAGGATGGTCCTCACTTTGAACAGACCCAGAGACGTATGCTATTGAAGCCGAACTCCATTATCAATTGCTGGTGATTTCTTATGATTTTCTCTGATTATTATTATATTTTGATCTTCATTTTAATTATAGTTTTAATTTATTTATACAAAAAAATCAAGAAATTGAAGGATCTCTTAAACGTGAAAAAGTGTTTTTCGGATGTACTACACTTGTATTTTCAGTTTACAGATCAGATTTTTGGTATCAGAGCAGTTGTTATTTAATAGTGATTACTAGTGTATGTTGACAAGGTATAAATCTCAAAAGGGTGAAGGAAAAATTGTTGAGTATAATCTAGAGATTGGTTCAAGGCGTACTTCAAGGATGGCCAAAGAAGAGATGGAATCCAAAAAAGCTTTCCACCGAGCCTTCATGGACATGAGAAGCATGGTTGAGAAACTATACCATGACAAACAAAGGAAATCTAAGAATGAAAAAGAAGGTGATTCATGAGAATCAAAAGGTAAAGAAACTGAAAAAAATTCTTCATTAGATGATGGTAAAAAAACTGTGGAATCTCTCTCTTCACTAAAATTAGATATTAAGTTTGAATTACCAATGTTTAATAGAGAAGTTAATGCCAAAAAGTTGGATAATTGGGTCAAGCAAATTGAAGTTTATTGCAGGGTCCAAAAGATTATAGGGGATGAGTCAAAAATTCATTTGGCTACTCTTCGTATGGGAGGCATAGCTCTCATCTAGTGGGAGAGTAAGTTGAAGGAAGTTGAGCTTCAAAAAGGTAACTCGATTTCTACTTGGAATGATGTCATGTCCCCTTTTTAGAGGACATTGACATACTTCATGATTAGCCTATTATGTGACCTTCATAGGTTAATAGGATGGATAGAGGGTCATAATGGAGATTGGCTTAACTTCAATTTGCAGAATGGTCTCAGTGGGCATTCATTTGGGGTCTTTCAGACATGTTTGCTTGATGCTCCTATTATTTAGGGATATTTGACATGCAGCGGAGCACCCCTATTTTGGTATGGTCATGTGCAGAATTACTCCTTGATTCACCAGCTTCGATTGGTTCGAGGATCTGACGTATATTGAGGGAGATATTAATATTTGATTGATTTAATCAAATATTAATTATTTGGTCTAATTTTAAATTAGAAACCCTAATGCTAATTTAAGAAACCCTAATTAGGGAAAGCATATCTTTTGAGGGTATAAGGGTTTCACATGGAGGCCATTATGGTTTATGAATAGATTATTGATTATTGAAAAATGAAGAAATTCTTCTATGAAGACTGAGCCAAGGGTTCCAGGATTCCATTGCAGTGGAGAATGTCAACTCTTCATTGTGTGCGATTTAGAGGCTGTGAAATATCAGCTGATTTATTGCCAAATTGAGAGATAGCTTCATCCAGAAGTTATCACAGAGGTACAGATTTGAGAGATAGCTTCATCCAGAAGTTATCACAGAATTCCAGGGTTGAGAGATAACTTCACACAGAAGTTATTACAGATATTCCAAGTATTTATTTCTTTATGTTTTGATTCAATAAATTATACAGCTAGAGACCTTTTGTGCTAGAAACATATATTTTCAGATCAAGGGGTGAAACAGGGAAGTTGTGCTTAATTGATGACCGTATGAAGTCCGTATAGGTCCGTTCAGATCTGCTCAGGCACCAACCTCGGTAGACAGAGAAATCGACATCGGTCGATTGAAGACCAACATCGGCAGAAAGCCGACCGACAATGACCAACGTCGGCGAGATATCGACCGATGACGGCGTTTGTGTGTCGACACAGAAAAGTAGAGACCTTTCAGAATCCAGATTTCACTTCTAGATTAGCAAAAGCTAGGGTTTTAAGACCAGATTTTCATATTCTTTTATTTGTATAACAGAGACTCAATTGTGTAATCGTCTAGAAGAACAAGTGATGAGATCTTTGATTTGCTATTGAGATATTACATTGTGATTTGTTTATGCATATGTGAATCTATTCTACAAAATTGTATCTTGTTCAGAGCTTTATGTGTTTCTATATTCCCTATTTGAAGGGGATATTATAGTTGTCCAGAGCTTTTGTAGGAAGAAAAAGAGCCCCTAAGTAAGGGACATCACAGTGGTATCAGAGTTAATGTCTTGCCATCCTGTTGGGTAGTTTGGGTATCAGTATGGCTGTAACAGGTGTCAAAGATTTGGAAGAAAGCATGCACAATGCAAAGAAGAAATTAGATAATCCATGTTAGCAAGTAGAGGACATTATAAAAAATTTGGAGGAGTTGGAAACTTATTTAAGCAAGGTTGATCATTCAAATTCTTATGAGATGCAAACAGCGCTATCTCCAGCATTTGGTTCGTTGGTGAAGCCCCGTTTATTGAGACATCATGATGAGGTGGTAAGACTTGCAGCTCTCTCTTGCATTAGTGAAATCATGAGGATCATAGCTGGCTTTGATTTTAATGATGATCAGATTATGAGAGAGGTATTTCATGCCATGGTAAAAAGCTTCAAAAAGTTGGATGACATTAGAGACCCTCATTTCTCTAAGAGGGCAAGATTACTTGAAATATTTGTAAGGTATGGATTTGAAAACCTTATGATGTTAGTAGGTTGTGTTGGTGACATTCGTAGGATGTTTAAAATATTTTGGAGTATTTTAGATGATTTTCATTCCAGTGATGTATTAGCATCAATGCACTCTATCATGTTCACAATCTTGTTTGAGGAGGATAAAATTTCTAAACTTTTGGCAGAAGATTTATGGTATGTCTGGACAAAAGGGAGAAATGTCTCACCTAGAGCTTGTATGTGGTTAAAGAGTTTAATTAATAGGCCTAAGGATCATCGTGCTTTCCCTATGACATGCAGCAACTTGTATGATGAGTTTGACAGTCATGCTGATCCAGTACAGGGAGATATTAACACATCTTTAGGTAATGATTTATCTACATTATCTTCACAGGTAGGAGTAGTTGAGGATGTTGTGGATGAGCTTTGTCGTAAGGTGAGTTTAACTTAGGAGTTAGACAGTGAGGATGAGTCTGATGCTTGCATTCAGAGTGTGGAGGTGTACTCAGATGTTAGTATACTGAGTGTTGGTGATGAGTATGTTTCTATAGCTGCTTATGAGGAGCATGTGGTTGAGGCTCACACACATATTAAGGACTTGGGAGTACTTGATTCTAAGGAGTTTGGGATACCAGTGGAGTCGAGTCTCCAGATTGGTTCTTCTCACACATTTGACAGTGTGGTACAGTTGGTTGTGTCACTGTTACAGAGGGATCAGTTATGGGATGGATTAACACCACCTTTTGTAGATGGGATTTGCAGTTGCCAATTACACAATCTATAATATCGACACATCTAGGGCAGTGGTGATTTCAGAGATTGGTTGAGTTGTGTTTGCCAATTTGATTATGGGTTCCTCTTTGTTCTACTACTAATGATATTGCAGGTGTTTGCATTGATTTTCATCAGTGTAGATCATGACTACATTTGGGATCTAGGAGGATCGAGTGGTTCATTGTTCTGAGATTGCTTGGGGACAAGCAATTTCAGGAGGGGCGGATTGTCATGTCCCCTTTTTAGAGGACATTGACAGACTTCATGATTAGCCTATTATGCGATCTTCATAAGCTAATAGGATGGATAGAGGGTCATAATGGAGATTGGCTTAACTTCAATTTGTAGAATGGTCTTAGTGGGTGTTCATTCGAGGTCTTTCAGACATGTTTTCTTGATGCTCCTATTATTTAGGGATATTTGACATGCAGTGGAGCACCCCTATTTTGGTATGGTCATGTGCAGAATTACTCTCTGATTCACCAGCTTCGATTGGTTTGAGGATCCGACGTATATTGAGGGAGATATTAATATTTGATTGATTTAATCAAATATTAATTATTTGGTCTAATTTTAAATTAGAAACCCTAAGCTAATTTAAGAAACCCTAATTAGGGAAAGCATATCTTTTGAGGGTATAAGGGTTTCACATGGAGGCCATTATGGTTTATGCATAGATTATTGATTATTGAAAATTGAAGAAATTCTTCTGTGAAGACTGACCCAAGGGTTCCAAGATTCCATTGCAGTGGAGAACGTCAACTCTTCATTGTGTGTGATTTAGAGGCTGTGAAATATCAGCTGATTTATTGCCAAATTGAGAGATAGCTTCATCCAAAAGTTATCACAGAGGTACAGATTTGAGAGATAGCTTCATCCATAAGTTATCACAGAATTCCAGGGTTGAGAGATAACTTCACACAGAAGTTATTACAGATATTCCAGGTATTTATTTCTTTATGTTTTGATTCAATAAATTATACAGCTAGAGACCTTTTGTGTTAGAAACATATATTTTTAGATCAGGGGTTGAAATAGGGAAGTTGTGCTTAATTGACGGCTGTATGAAGTCCGTATAGGTCCGTTCAGATCCGCTCAGGCACCGACCTCGGCAAACAGAGAGCTTCCAATAACCGACATCGGTCGACTGAAGACCGACATTGGCAGAAAGCCGACCGACAGTGATCGACGTCGGCGAGATATCGACCGACGACGGCGTCTGTGTGTAGACACAGAAAAGCAGAGACCTTCCAAAATCCAGATTTCACTTCCAGATTAGCAAAAGCCAGGGTTTTAAGACCAGATTTTCATATTCTTTTATTTTTATAATAGAGACTCAATTGTGTAATCGTCCAGAAGAACAAGTGATGAGATCTTTGATTTGCTATTGAGATATTACATTGTGATTTGTTTATGCATATGTGAATCTATTCTACAAAATTGTATCTTGTTCAGAGCTTTATGTGTTTCTATATTCCCTGTTTGAAGGGGATATTACAGTTGTCCAGAGCTTTTGTAGGAAGAAAAAGAGCCCCTAAGTAAGGGACATCACAAATGAATTTATTGAAGAAATTAGAAAACAATTATATCCTTTAGGCTATATGCAACAAGCCATGATGGATTGGCAAACTTTAAGACAAGGAAAAGGCCAAAATGTTCAAGATTATATACAAGAATTTAGAAAAAAAGCTTTACTTTTGAATGTTCCTCTATACACACAAGAAACACTGCTAAAAGATATAGGTGGGCTGCATAGTTACTTAAGACATGATTATTATGTTCAATCCCACTAATTTAGATGCAGTATGTGTTCAAGCCACTCATTTAGAGGCTAGAGGAAAACAATCAAAATAATCTTTTCCTAAAGTAAAAAGTAAACAATCTAATGTTAAGCAATCCAAAGGGGAAAGTTCATTAGGAAAGGGTAAACAAAAATCCACTTATACTATTAAAAAAGAAGGAAAAGCATTTTGTAATCATTGCAAGAAAAATCATGATGAGTCTAAGTGTTGGAAACTACATCCTAAGTTAAGGCCTAAGAGGTTTCAAAAGAAAGAAAAGAAGGCTAATGCTATGGTTCAGGACTTAGGTTTAGATTCTAGTGATGAAACTAAGATCACAACTATGGGATTACATAATGATTTTTCTCTTTCAGTTTCCAGCACTAAGTCATCAAATGATGCATCTTCTTCTAAATATAATTTTGTGCATGTTGATAAGAAAAGAAATGAATTGTTCCACATTAGAGTTGTTTCAAAACATACTAAGATTGACACTCTATTTGATAGTGGTTCACAAACAAATTTAATTTCTGAAGAGGTTGTTAAGAAGCTAGGCTTACAAACCAATCCCCATCCGAAGCCTTATCCACTAGGTTGGGTGTGTGACAATGCGAAGCTACAAGTCTCACTAACTTGTAGACTAAGGTTTGCCATCACATCCAAGTTCATAGATGAGGTTGAGTTGGATGTTGTTCCATTGGACATATGTGGGATTGTTTTGGGAAGCCCATATCTTTATGATAGAAAAGCAATCTTCTATAGAGAGGAGAATAAGTACTTGCTTGTTAAGGATGGCTTTGAATATATAGTTAGAGCACATCACATTAGAACAAGTCTTTCCTTGGTTACATCAAGGCAAAAGAAAAGACTAGTTAATTTAAGCAAGACTTTTTGTCTAATGTTTATTAAGTCTAAGGAAACATAATATTCTCAGGCTTTGGAAAAGTGTGATCCTAGACACAAGACTGAATTGGTTGAAATCATTTCTACTTACGATGATGTATTTCAGGATCCTAAGGGCTTACCCCCTAAAAGGGGAGTTCAACATGAAATTCAGCTATTACATGATTCTCCTCTCCCTAACAGGAAATAAAAAAATAGGTAATGGATCTATTGGATAGAGGTGTTATTCATCCAAGTTCATCTCCTGTTGGTTCACCAATTATTTTGGTGCCAAAGAAAGATGACACTTGGCAAATGTGTGTTGATTTTTGTGCTTTAAACAAAATTACTATAAGAATCATTACCCTCTTCCTTGTATTGATGATTTCTTGGATCAATTAAAACATGCTATTTATTTCACTAAGCTGGATTTGAGAAGTGGATATCATCAAGTAAGAATTAATGAAAGTGATGTGTGGAAAATCGCATTCAAAACAAAATAGGGATTGTTTGAATGGCTTGTTATGCCTTTCGGGTTGTGTCATGCCCAAGCTACATTCATGAGATTGATGAATTATATTTTTAGATAGTTCCTTGATGATTTTTTTATAGTTTACTTAGATGATATATTGATTTTCAGCAAGTCTTGGAAAGAGCATGTGATCCACATTAAGAAAGTCATGGATGCATTACGAAGGGAAAAACTTTATCTAAAAATGTCAAAATGTGAATTTGGCAAGACCTCTTTGATATAATTGGGTTACATTGTAGGACATGGTAAATTGAAAGTTGATCCTACAAAAGTGCCAGTCATTGTTAATTGGCCTACACCCACTAACACAACTAAGGTTAGAAGTTTTCTTGGTGCAGTATAGTTTTGGCAAAAGTTTATTTCTCAATTTTCATATATTGCATCACCTTTGCATTCATTGATAAGTGTGAAATAGGTCTTTCAATGGGGAGGCAAACATCAAAAAGCCTTCGACACTTTGAAAGAAAAGATAAGTACTGCTCCATCTTAGCACTTCTTGATATACAACAACCATTTGAGATTGAGATGGATGCAAGTGAGTATGCTATGGGAGCTATTTTAATGCAAGGTAAGAAACTAGTTTGTTATCATTCTAAAACCTTTACAAGTGTAGTAAGAAAATATCTAACTTATGATAAGGAATTGTATGCATTGGTTTAAAGTGTTAAAAAATGGAAACATTACTTAATGGGAAAATAAACAATAATACATACAGATCATCATCCCTTATAGTATCTCCAATCACAAACCAAACTAAAATAGTCTAGAAATTTTCATTGGATGGGTTTCTTACAATAATTTCATCTTGTGATCAAGTATAAAAAAGGTATTCAGAATAAGGTTGTAGATATGCTATCTAGGCCTCCTATGGTTGTTGCATCTATTCTTTTACAACATGGTTCTTTGTCTCATGAAAGTTATAAATAACAATATGTGAATGATCTTGATTTTTAGGATGTTTATAAAGACTTGATGAGTAGTAGACAAGTAGAAGAATTGGACTATCATGTACACAATGATCTTTTGTATCATTTGGGTAAACTATGTATTCCTCAAAATGAGAGGGTGCACATGATTAGAGAAGCACATACTTCTCTTATTTTTGTTCATTTTGGAGTTGTTAAAATGGTTGCACATTTGAAAATGTATTGTTACTAGCCTCGTATGCAGGAAAATGTTGCTAAATATATAAAGGGATGTACCCTTTGTGCCATAAGTAAACATAGTAATAGGAAACTGGGACTTTATACTCATCTACCTATTCCTACTCACCCTTGGGAAAGTATCTCCATGGATTTTGTTGGGGGGGGGGGGTTGCCTATGACACAAAGAAAACATGACTATTTATATGTGGTTGTGGATAGATTTAGAAAAATGTGTGTTTTGATTCCTTTCACTAAGCAAATTACTGGCAAAGGTACTACACATTTATTCTTTAAACACATATGGGTTCATTTTGGTTTGCCTACTTCAATTATTTCTTATCAAGATTCTTGATTTATTGGGGAGTTTTGGTCAACTTTGTGGGGACTAATGGAGCACTTGCATTTCATCCACAAACCAATGGACAAATAGAGGTTGTGAACTGCACTATGGTACATTTGCTTAGGGGTTATAGCAATAAAAATCCAAAGTTATGGGATGAACAATTATGTTACATATAGCATTCATATAAATGAGCACTTCAATCTTATACTATGAAATCTCCATTTGAAGTTTTTTATGGATACCTTCCTAAATCTCATCTAAATGTTTGCTATGGATAGGATACAACTATTGGTGAACCAAAAGAAGCCATTCAAGCCAAGAAGTTCATTAAAAAAATACAGCTCATACATCAGACTGTTCATACTCAATTGGAGAAAAGTCAAGCCAAGTACAAAGCTAGGCATGACAAACATCGTATTGATCACCAATTTGTTGTAGGTGATATGGTATGGCTTCACATTAGTAAGGAAAGACTGACAGGTGAATGTAAAAAGTTGAAACCGATCCGGTATGGTCCTTTTCTAATAACAAAAAAAATTGGCACAATTTCTTTCCAATTAGATTTACCATCTTACATGTAGATTTATTCAATTGTAAATATGGAAAATCTGAAATTGTATGAGCCTCCAATGATAATTGATCATGATGAAAGTGTATCCATTCCTTCTGTTGATGATTTTTCTCCTAAATATCTAACAAAATTGCAATAAGATACTATACTTGAAAGGAATATGTGGACTTGACGAAGAGGTAATGTTGAATATCTTCATGTTGGTCTCAAAGGGATGCACCCAAGCAAGGTGAGATGGATGGAAGTCCTAAAGGTGAGGGAAAAATACCCTCACCTCATTACCAATTAATTTCAATTTTAAGAGGTCCAAAAGCTCCCAGTGGGGAGAACTGATCCAAGTGGATCCATGTACCATTCCATTTTTCAAAGTCTTTAAATTTTGTTTGAATCACTTACACATCATATAATTCATCGAGATCTTTCTAGCACTTCTTTCAGATCGAAAAATGGAGTCCAGATGCTCAAGATATAGCTAGTTGAAGAAATCTTGCGACAGGTAAAAAAAGGGTGTCAAAAGTGACGTGGCACTGTTGAAATATGCCAGGTGGACCAATAGCCATTTGACACGTGGAAAAATAATTAGGTGCAATTTTTTTTATTTGGTGTTATTATTCACATGTTATTTGAGAAATTTTCAAATGTTTATCACTTTGAAACAAGGTGCCAAAGGCCAACTTCCACAAGCTGCCACATCACCTACCACATCACCCCACCAATCATGCATTGAACAAGTCAAAGTGGTGGCCTAAGTTGGCACATAAGTCTTAGGAATTTGAAAAGGGGATCAACTTTTATATTTTAAGCATTGAAAACCATATTCCTAGCAAATGTGGGACAAAACAAAGTCAAAATGCGCCCTAAAAAGAAGGCCGACGGTTCCCAAGCACCTAGAAAGGAGGCCAATAGTTTTGAACCCTGCACTTTGGTGCAAAAGGATAAGGCTTTGACCACTTCAGCTACAGAGGTTGAAGTGTTATAAAAGGGATGAAATTATACTTGAATAGACATAAGAAGCTGATTGTGTAAAGATATTTAAGAAGGTTAGAGTCTTATTATTGCTTTGTACGGCCTTGACCATTATTTTTAGGTCTGAGAGATATATTTACAAGAAAATAGAGATTAGAGAAGGTGAATTGAAGAATTTTATTGATTTTGGAATCCATTTGTTGCACAAAATTAATGAGAATGGTCTTCACTTCGAATGGACCCAAAGACGTAGGCTATTGAAGCCGAACTCCGTTATCAATTGCTGGTGATTTCTTATGATTTTCTCTAATTATTATTATATTTTGATCTTCATTTTAATTTTGGTTTTAATTTATTTATACAAAATTAAACAAAAAAATTGAGAAATTGAAGGATCTCTTAAACGTGAAAAAGTGTTTTTCAGATGTACTACACTTGTATTTTCAATTTACAGATCAATGCATAATATCACAATTTAAAACAAAACTATGCTCACAAAATCTATTCTAGTAATGTAATGGTAGCATCTCTCTGATATATCAAAACCATCCAACTACCCACAAACATGCATGAATCCCTGAGTAATAAACATGAGCAACAATTGATTCATTATATGTTTATACAAATGTGCATCTCTAAATAAGCATACATATGAGTTATACAACATAATTAGATGATGACTAATGGAACATATCATAAACATGACATAATAAATACATGAAAAAATCATACATAAACATACAAATTGATAATTTTAAACATCCATAATGCTAATCAATGCTAAAAATGAGATAAACAAGATAACATACATGACATCATATATATATATATATATATATATATATATATATATATATATATAATCAAGATTATCATATACATGTACATCAACCTTAAAGGACCCAAAAATGAATGTCAATGTATATTAAAAATCCATATACATAGAGGATATATACATATCATGATGGTGTCTCACAACTACATAAATATATTGATACACTGAGTCCAATACCATAAGGCCCAAAATAATGCCTAACTATGCCAAAATGTCAAAGTCCTTATGATCAACTCTAGGTTTATGTGTCCATGGGATCTATAGTTGAAAGAGGCCCTGGTGGCCTTAGTAGTCCTAGTGGTGGTGGTCGTTGCTAATGAACATACTAGCCCAATGCACATATAACATGAGGCCTAGTTTGAGACTAACCAGAACTTATTTTTTGGCCATATTGTAACCAGGCCAACTTTTGGGCCTCCCCTAGGGCCCATTTAACAATACTATTTTTTAACCTATATCCCATGTTTATTCAAATTTACATCTTCAAACTCACATTTAGGCTAAAGAATGTGTTGTTATCCTTTGCCAGCTCATTGTCAATCTATTTTATGGATTTTTTGCATACGTTACCCTTGTTAATTTGTCTTATTGAGGAAAATTATTTTTTAATTGATCAATGATTTATATCTTGCCTTTTTGGGACATTTATGTTTTAAATTGGTTGATGTAAATTTATCAATGATTATAACCACCTATAGGCAAATCATTATTTTTGCATCATATGCTAATGATTATAATTGCCTATGGGAAAATAACTATTTTTACCTGCTCCAACTGCCCTTTTAGGGAAAATGCATGTGCCACTAATTATAACTACCTTTTGGTAAATCAATATTTCTCATTTTTTATTCCTGATTATAACCACCTTTAGGTAAATTAGTGTTTCCTATTATGTTCTTGATTATAACTACCTTTGGGAAAATCAATGTTTCTTGTTTCATTATTGATTATAACCACCTTTGGGCAAATTGGTACCCATTCCACCACCCTATTAGGGCGTGTATATATTCCACTTACTATAACTACCTTTGGACAAACTAGCATCACACATTTCATTATTATTTATAACTAACTTTGACAAAATTAGTACCCATTCCATCACCCTATCAGGGCATCTATCTGTGCCACTACTTATAATTACATTTAGGCAAACTAGTGTCACACCCTTTATTAATGATTATGATTGACTTTAAGAAAATTAGTGTCTTCATTTCCATTATTGTTTATAACCACCTTTGGGCAATTCAATAATCCCACACCATTGCTACTACTTCATGTCATATTCTTCATTTTGAGGGAATGTTTGATGACTCCATTTTATTGCATGCTCTCTCGATGGGCATTAAGGGCTTATCAACCACCCTTTTGGGCATGAACCATTTAGACTAATGACTTTTACATTATTTGAAAATATTTTATTGTACTTATGTCTTGTAATGCCTTCTCAAAGAGGGATAAACTATAGACACTTAGTTTTGGCCACTTTTATGTCTAACCTGAGATTTAGTTTAATTTCTAGTAATTGACACATCTAAGCCTAGAAATCAATTGAATTACCCAAATTTGTCCTCATAAGAGATTTAATTTCCCAAAAATTTGATGAGGCTAGTTTATTTGGCATATTAGTCTGTATGCATGAAAATCCTAGTTTAGTTTTAATCATAGTCAAATTATGACCTAATAATTTGACACCTTTGGCCTATCAAGCTATTAATTCATAGCATTCAAAATAATTTCCAAAATCCAAAAAACACTAGGATTAATTAAATTTAAAATATTAATTAACTTGCCTAAACAAAAATTCCAAATCAAATTAGTGAACTTCATTTACCATAAAAGGAATTTTTAGCCAAATATGAAGTCAAATGGTCAAAAGAGCTAATAAAGTTAAGTATTATTTCTTAAATATTTAAAAAAATATGAGGTAAAACCTCAAAAATATCTAAAGTGAGTTGTAATTTTTCACAAATATTTGAAAGTGATGTGTGAAGATTTCATGAGTTATTTAACTTAACCTAAGGATAGGCTAACTCAATTTCTAGTAAATGATACGTCTAAACCTAGAAATCACTTGAATTACCCAAATTTTTACTCATAAGGGATTTAATTTCCCAAAAATTTGATGAGGCTAGTTTATTTGACATATTAGTCTATATGTACGAAAATCCTAGTTCAATTTTAATCATAGTCAAATTACGACCTAATAATTTGACACCTTTGGCCTATCAAGCTATTAATTCATAACATTCAAAACAATTTCCAAAATCCAAAAAACACTAAGATTAACTAAATTGAAAATATTAATTAACTTGCCTAAACAAATATTTCAAATCAAATTAGTGAACTTCATTTACCAAAAAAAGAATTTTTAGCCAAATATGAAGTCAAATGGTCAAAAGATATAATAAAGTTAATTAATATTTCTTAAATATTCTAAAAAATATGAGGCAAAACCTCAAAAATATCTAAAGTGAGTTGTAATTCGTCACAAATATCTGAAAGTGATGTGTTCATGAGTTATTTAACTTAACCTAGGGATAGGATAACTCAACCTAGGTTAATTTAGACTCAACCCAAGTTAGAATTTAACCTATCCTCCCTAGGGTTAGAGTTATTTATCTGAGTATTAAATATAAGTATGCACACCATATTCTAAAAATATTTTTTTTAAGGTTATTATATTGGAATACATTCTTGAAGACTTTGAGAGTAGTGTTGTAATGCCCAATTTATGCCAAGATTCACACCAAGCCATAATTGACTATTAGAGAGATGCTACCACCATGGAATAACATTTATAGAAGAATATAATAATCATAGGTCAAGAAAAAATACCCATATTCTAAAAATTAAGCATCAAATTCAATAAAGGAGGTAAGAAATTTATATTGTCTTTATCTCTATTTTATGATCTTGCTTATTGTGTTATGTTCTCCCTAGTTATTAGGCAATAGTGTTTAGTCATAGTGTATTGTTATGATTTATCTTTCATAATTTGGACTAAAAAGGGACTAATTTACATATTATTTACTCTTAAAATACTAAGGTACATAATCTACCTCTTGGTAGGACATGGAAAACTCTTAATCTAATCCTTAGGATCAATCTTTCCTTTTTAATTTTCAAACTTAGGTGGTTCTAAACAAGAATAGAAAGGTACACTTATCATATCTTAGTCAAGGTGGTAAAGGATAAATTATTAAATTTTTTATTTTATATTTTGGTTTTGATTCATGTCTTGTAATCCATTAAGATGTCCTTTATGTATTTCCATTCTTATGAAAATGATGTGCACTTGAATTGCAAGGATGGTGATTGATTAAAATTAGATTTGGGTGGCACAAGGTTTTGATTAGAATTATATTATTTATTTTTGCATGGTTTATTATTAGATTTTTTATATTAAGGATTTGATGTATGAGGATTAAAATGAGAGGATAACTTTTCCAATTATTTTTCTAGCTATTGGAGTTGATCAAAGAAAACTGGTTTATTCTAAGTTGGATTTATTTTAGCCAATAAGGTTACTAGATGTGACTTGGTCTTGATTGGGAAGGGGTTTTCACTTCTTACTGATTATATGAATCAAAATTTTGGGATTAAATTCTAAAGGAATCCTAGTTCCTATCTCTATAAGTTGTAGTATGATGTCTTCCTTGTTCTCAAATAGTAATTGTTTGAATTGGGCACATGTTTGTTTAGACTTCAATATTATATTCATTTTGGTTGGTGATGTTATATATATAACAATCATGTATTTTTGATTAATTTAAAGGATTATTAAAATTAAATAATCTCAAAATGATTATTTGTTTTAAAGTTTGGTTTCATTCTAACTTGTTGTCTAGTAGTTGGGGATATAGGTTATGTTCAAGTTTTCTATAGTTATATTTGGTTTTTAGTTTCACTCTATTTGATATTAGTTTTACACAAGTAGAAAATGATAACACAGATGTAAAAATAATCCTAAACTAATCAAATAAGGAGTATACCTAAACAATGGCCCATAGATAATAGCTCAAAGGGTACATTGTGGGTGATCTTAGGGAATGTTGTTTTACCGGAACCACTATGCGATTATAGCCAAAATGTTCTTAATCTAGGCTTAAATAGACTTATCTAGGGGAGTCATTTATATACCTTGTGGTAAAGTGAGGCTTTATTCTATGTGATAAGGGTGCTATAGGTGGCATGGGTATTGGTGGATGAAACCACCTCACTTCATGGTTCTAATAAAATACTCTACCACTTAACCAATGAACACATCAACACCTTAGAGTACTTATAGTCTATCAACACATAAACTATGGTCAATACTTGGTGATGAAATCCAATTAATTTAACCCATAACAAAAATAAAACTAGAAATAAACATTCAACCCCATTTGTACTTTTAAAGATCACATTTTAACACAAGGAAAGAACATACACATTTTTAAAATTTGGATACACAAGTAACTAAGTTGTCTCTGATTCTCTAGATCACCTTTCAAAACAAGATAAATTCATACCTAATTTTAGTTATGCAAAAATTACATAAACATAAATAAAAGAAAGTAAATAAATTTATTTTTAATGATTAAATGTTTTAAATCCAAATATTTGACAAGTGGTTTTGATAAAAACACAGATTAATAGTTTTGATGGTATTTGACAAACAATTCTTGCATATTGGGAAAAATGGAAAAAAAATAACATAAAATATAAAAATTAATACATAATATATGTTGACGTTAAAATTTAAAACATTAATGAATCAGCTCATTTATCCATCACTAAGGTCAAGGTGGAATCATACCCATTTAATCATAAGGGAACTATGAGAATCAATCCTAAGGAATGTAAAAAGGGCCTTTTAAGTTCTAAGGATTAATAAATTAAACAAAAATATAAATCAATCTTATATAAATAAATTAAACATGACATTAGTATCAATCATGTCTAGAGTAAATATACTTATAAATAATGCTCTAATAAAATATGGTAATCACTATTTTAATGTACTATTAGTCAATCTCAAATAAAATATAAACTGCAATCTGACCTATCTGATAGAGTAAAACCTATGGGTTAGGTAATCCCTTGAAGGACAAAATACTCATATTTGTTGAAAAGCTATCTCTCATATACATGTTCACACTGCAAGTATGAAATTCATCTACAATAACTAAGAAAAGAAAACAAAAACATAAATAGAAAAAAGAGACCTAAAGCCAATATAAAATTTAAAACTAATTAATATTTAAGAATATTGTTATCAGGGTAAAAATTTAATAATATTATACGGTTACAACTAGAAAAATAAAAGAATCAACTAAGGACTAAAAAACTAAGAATAAGAGAATGAAACAAAAAAGCTAAATAAACTGACTATCTAAAGAGAATTAAAAACTAATAAACATATCTAAATCAAAAAGGTAAACTAAACTAACATAAAATAAATATTGTGAGACTTCGAACAAGAATTGACTTATGAAAAGGAAACTTTTTTAAGAAACAAAAATGATTTTGACTACAAAAAAATATTGAATTGAAAATAAATAGATAAAAAAAATTGTTACAATATGTGAGGTATTCATCATTATTCAAATAAAGTACATGATGGTTTGTGCTTATGAATACGTATATGCAATCATCAAATGATATTAATGCTTGATAATATTTAGATAATCAGTAGTGAATAAATCAAGAAACCTAGATATACCTGCAGTATTCAATCAAATTATTTCACCATCAAAGAATGCATTGGTTGGTCTATCTGTAAATGATTATTTGATCTTAGAGATGCATGCACAACAAAATAGTAATGGAAAAATTTCAAACTTAGAATATCTCTTCATACCTATATGTTTGTCCCATCTGTTATGTGTCTTCAATCTGTTTATAAAGTAAATAGCCCTTGAGATAGTTATGAATCAAGTTACAACTAACTTTAGTTAGTTGTATTTTAAGTTAATTGCCATTAAAAGTTAATTAGTTACTTTATAATTTATAATTTTATAACTTGAATTATAATTTGAAATTCTGAAATTTGAAGAGATCAAATAATATATACCAAATACAAATTCTAATAGGTGTGGGACCTTGACTTATTTTTCATCCAAGTTAAACAACCATCTATCTTTGCACACTAAAATAATCCATAAATACTAATTTTCAAATAATTTCACCTCTTTCAACATTAATAAACCATAAATCATTTATCCAGTTATAATAATCAAATTAAGTATAATAGACTGTAATAATCTCTATTTTATTATTTTATTGAAAGTTTAATACATTATATCATTTATGCCAACTTATATCATGTCAATATGTACTTAGAATTTTGAGAAAGCATATCAAATTCACAACCTCTTGTCACTGAATCTCATGCAATAATCAAATAATACATAGTTTTTTGTATGTTATCAGTCTTCTCTTTTAAAATTTTCATCAAAGGAAAACTACCTGTAGAAAACTCAAGTTATGCAACTTGTTTTTATCAACTGAGTGTTATTTAAAATAATTAATAAATGAAAATGACAACTTTGTATTTCCACATTATACCCTTATTTTTCATAAATCTTTGAAAATAATCAAACTTTGCCCAAATCTATATGCAACCACTATATCAAAAGAATTATGACTACATTCGAATAAAAAATCCTTATATAAACTCATGTAAAAAATCCATTAGAGGTCAAATTATGCTAACCCTAAGTTATGCATTTCCTTATTTTCATATAACTGAGTGTGCCAAAAAATTATAATACACTATTTTGAAAAAAAACACAGTCTTATCATCATTCTATAGGAATTATTTAATCTCAATAATGCCCAATATCACCAACTCTTCAATTTGAAAAAAATGGATATAACTTATTTTCACAATAGGCCTGGATATCAATCAGACAAAAAAATGATGGGTTTACCATTTCAAATGTATTCAAGATATTATCACTAGCTAAAAAATACCTTAGGGTTATAATAAACCCACTTCACCATTTATTTTATACAAGCTCACTGAGATTACTTTCATTCCACACCATATAAAAAATACCTAAAATGATAAAAATACTATATTATTTACACAAAATGAAAAATTACAGCATTGACATGCATTCAAGTTTCAAATTTTGTCATGGCAATATCTTCTAACTATAAAAATCAACTTCACATTCAACAAAGGGATGAATATTTCATCTTCAACCAAATGAAAACAAGACTAGAACCAAAGGATAAGCACATAAATATTCACGGATTGCAAATCATCACTTTTGAATAATATATCAAACCATGAAACCAAACATTATTGAGTATAAAAAATGACCATAAAATATAATACTTACCACCATGCACTTATATTTTGAAACTGTTCAAGCAACATTCTCTTTTCCTTCAAACTATGTAAGCACGTATTCAAATACATGTATTTTTGAACCATTATTATTTTCATAAATGACTTAGGAAAGAAAACCCATAACATTATTATTTTAGACATTCACATAATAACATTCACATAATATATAACTTCAAAACCATTATATATAGTTATTCCTTTAAAATAATTCCTCAATAAAAGGCCAAAAATGTATATTCTTCCCACGGATCCATTGCATGTAAAGGATTCAACTCATCAAGTAAACTATGCATGAAAAAGAAATCTATATGTGTAGTTAAATATTTTGAATCTAACCAATTATAACTATAAATTATTTTAATGAAACCTCAAGGAAAGCAAACATGTAGTTCATAAAAACTATCTCACATACCTGAGTGAAGTTGAAAATAAGAGAAAACCAAAATACTTGATGTCTAAATGACTCAAAATTTTTAGAGAGCTTCACTCCTATAATGCAAGCTTGTTTTAATGATGAAGTGAGAAAATAAAATAGGTATTTATTTCCTAGATATTGTTGAAATGAACATTAAATGATCCTAAATGATGTGTTCACATTTTAGTGGGTAACCCAATTTCTACCAAAACAAATTTAACTGCAAACCAAAATAAACTATAAAAAATGCTTAGTGATTGATTTAGCACTCAACTAAATCTACTACCTAGTTCCTTAGCTCCAAAGCCCATACTTTATCAATTAAAAAAATTCCACCACCAAATCTACACCATCCTCCATAAAATATTAACAATATCAAATACCATTAAAACCCTAGTTGATGCATTAACACAAATGCTGACCTATGAAAGCTTTTGAATATTTAAACTATGTTATTCAAATTTAATGGCTTATGCCATTAAAAAATATTTAATATGTTTATACTTTCCATGTAAATGTTATGTTGAAACTTATGCCATGATTTAAATGTAATGAAATAATGAACCCACCAAGGGTTAAATTAAAGACATATTATAAACCATGCAAAACATTATATCAATATACCAATGTGTTATACAAATATATGTTCTTAAAATTTGTAGTGAGTATGATAACCAAGATCAAAGATTTAAAAAACTACCATTACCATCTATACTTTCTCAAAAATATATCATTTGTGCTTGTAGACTATGGGTGTTATGAATAAAATATAATGTATGATAATGTGCAAGAAAGTTGATTGTCTCTAAAGACTATATATTCTAGCTAGAGGAGTTTTCAACTATTCATTCTCAAGATTGAGTATAAAATAAAAATAAAGTGTATAATACAAACTAAAGTATCAATATAATAATTATAAAATATAGTTAACATGATTAAATGATCAACTTATGTTGTATTATCTCAAATTAATGTCATGAGTATAAAATCATTCAAATATATAAATATTTCATATTCATGTACACAGAGAAATAATCATATAAATGAATGAAAATAAGTTGGATTTCACTAATATATGTTATATAGTTATAAATGATGTCATGGTGATGTCATGGAGGTGTCCAGGTGAGTGGATGAAGTGCCTTAATAGTCTAATTGACAATGACCAAGTGTGCAATGTACTTATCCTAGTATGCTTGAAGGAGGCTTAGCTGATCTTCAATTTTAGCATGATTAAAGATGTTTAGGGATGGTTTTAAGTTTTTAGAATGTGAAATAGGTCCTTAATATGTCTTATAAGATTTTATTTCCTTTGTATAGAAGTGGAATTCATCTAGTAGTCCATAGTTTTCATCTAGACATTTTATGTCCAATAACAAAAAATATAAGTAGGCAGTTTGCCAACATCACCATTTCCATGTGTGAATGAGTCAATAGGAGTTGGTAATATGGTTGTTATAACATTATTAACTAGTTTATTATAATTTTTTCAAAATATATGCAAGTGTAAATTTGGGCTTCCAAGCAGCTTGACAGTGTTTTCCCATACTTAGCCAAATTTGCATGAGGCAAGAAAGAACCGAGTAAGCATTTTGATGGTGGCATATCTCGCATGTGTGGAAATTTTAGGATAATTTATTCATATGGGTTTGTTTATTTTTTTCCTAGTTTATTTTTTATAAATTTTAGGTCAATCACTGAAGTTCAATAATAGATATGCATGTTCAAAATTGACCTTCTAGACAAGTTTTTGATATTATTGGCTCTGTGATAGATAAATTTAAGGAGGCATTTTAATGTCATTATATATCACATGTGTGAAGGATTTAAGATAATTTAAATTTTTTTTGGATTATCCTATGTGAGGAGATCATATGGTCAAAATGTGAGAACATGTGAGTGAGTGAAACAAAATATATGATTGTGCAAAGTTGGCCTTCCAAGCAGATAAGCAAGGTTCTCATAGTCAAATTTGTAAAAGGTAAAGTTAAAGAAACATTGAAAGAGTGAATTTAATCTAAGATTTTAGGATGATATGAGATGGTTCCAAGTGTTTTATGCTTAACTTTAAGAAGAGATAAAGATCGATCTTCTTTCAAGGATCAACAATTCACAAAGAGTTCATACATCTAGATCTATGGTGCACAATAAGTCAAATGGGTTAAAGTGTTCAATGTTTAAAATGAGTAAATATTGAGTTAATTAAAAAAGGATAAATGAATTGTTGTCATTTAATTTTTTTTTGGAAGTAGTGAGATGAGGATAAGTGTTTAATTTTTAACATCAAGCAGAGATAAAGATCGAGCTACATACAGGAGATTGATGGAGTGCATTAAGTCAAACAGTTAAGATGAAGATCCAAAAATGAGTGATGACAGGTAAAGGTCAAGTTAATTATATTTATATCAATGGTGAATGATTAATATAAGAATCAAGGACATGAGATGTGAGCAAAGTGTCTGAGGTTTAATTGTGACTATTTGCATTTGAATATTTGAATTTTACAAAGGGAAAAACTAGTGCTCTATATTTTATCCATAACATTTGATCTAGGATGAATTAAAAGGTTCTATAAAAATCAAAGTTGAATATGAATCAATATCACATATAATTAACCTAATTTTAAGATATGAAGGTGTGTATACTTAAATATATTAGGGTTCAAGTTGACTATGCTTTCATATATGTTTTGTAAGTGACCCAAGAAAGTTGTTGAAGCTTGTTTTGATATATAATAATGAATTAAATATTGAGGAGTGTTTTAAAATCCATGAATATGTTATGTGAAAATTATTATAGTTTCAATAATCATATAAAGTGTGAACAAAGGTTTATAAGTTATTGTGTATTCATTCATGGTGATTATGTGCATAACATGTTAATTGAGCAAATTTTACTTTAGTAGAAGAGTGTTTTGGTGATTTTGATGATTTGAGGATGTCAAAGGGGTCATGTGTAATTGGTTCATACATTTGGAAAGTGTTCCTATGTTTTAGTTTTCTTGGAGAAGTGTCAAAGATTTGAATGGGTCTCCATAGGACTTAAAAGTGACTTAGGCCTATTTGAAAGAAAGTTATGTTTAAGTGTGACCCATGTGAGATGACTTAATGGTGAAGTCATGCATTGTGGCCAAAAAGAAAATATTTTGATATTGTTAATTCATAATTTATCTATAAATGGTTAAACCAAATGTGTTGGTTTCTATAAGTTTTTACAAGTTGTGTGCATGGTATATGTGAGAATTGTGGAGCAAAGGAGAGGTAGAGTGCCTAGTTGATGAATTGATGAGAAGAGTAGATTGATGATTATTTATATGACTTGTATGTCATATTTTTTATGTCAAAAAAGTGCTCTTGTAGTTTTAGGATATGCGAATAGGTCTAAGTGTTCATATGATGATAGTTTGAGTAAATAAGGAGAGAGATTATGGCATGCCTATGTGAGAGGCCTATATGAGATAAAGAGAGAGTTTATGCAGGGTTAGATAAATAGACATCCATCATCAGGTGTTGAAAACATTAATAATAAGGTGTAAGTGATCAAAGGAGGGGCTAAATGAGTTGATCTTCCTTAGGGGTAGTTGCTCCTTGTGAAACATGCATTTCACTAAAGGCCTTTGGTCAGGAAGATATATCAAGGTTTGGTGGTTATAAAGGAGTTGATTAGTCTCTTGTTTATAATTTCTTATAGGATAAGTAGTCTATGTGTTATAGGATTGAGAGTGGGTTTTATTCCCCATGAGGGTTTCCTATAGGAAATATGTGGTATGTGTTTGATCTTGTGTATGCATTGAATGAATGAGTTTTCTTGTTAATGTTGCTTGATAAAGTTGATATATGTTGATTGTTTAAATAGTTTGAAAGGACTGAAATTGAAATTAAAATATCTGGGCTCACTAATTCACCCCCCTCTTAGTGATTTTACCTCTAACATTATATCTAAACATTATGACAAAAGTCATCATATGTAAAAACTAATCATGTCATGACTGTTAGAAAAATAAGGGGGTATAAAAATAGGCATAATATTGGTGACCTTCCTATCCATTTTAAATTGTGAAATTGGGTTATGTTAAGGTTAACATACCCCCATTTTTGAAAAATAAGGACCTTGTGATTACTTTGAACCTTCACACTGAAAGATTGATAATTTTCACTTCATTAATGTTTAAAGATCATCCACAAATAGGCATAATATTGATGACCTTGCTATCCATTTTAAATTGTGAAATTGGGTTATGTTAAGGTTAACATACCCCCATTTTTGAAAAATAAGGACCTTGTGATTACTTTGAACCTTCACACTGAAAGCTTGATAATTTTCACTTCATTAATGTTTAAAGATCATCCACACCTGATAAAATTTGCACATTTGCCCATGGTTTTGCTTTAACTATCCCTAATGTTTCTAATAGTGGGCCCTTACGTCTTAAGTTGTAGGTTTATTGGAACCCTTATCTATGGATCATGTTGGAAATGTTCATGATCCCTTTCATTCATGATTTTATTGGCCTTTGGTTTGTAAAACCTTGTAATTGGAATCATGTGCTAAAACCCTCCTTCAACAAACCCTAACTTAGACCTTTGATTTGAATTAAATTTTGGTGAGAATAGATTTAGTAGGAGCATTTTGGAATAACGTTTGGTATTACACTTAATTTTTATGTTAAGGCTTGGTCATGTTTTCCAACACAACCAAACCTTAGCCTAAAATCATGCTTGGTCACCTTTTATTTTCCCCTTTCTATTCACTATGTTTTTTAACTAGGTCTAATGTTTATGTTTGCAAGATCTTTTATTTTAACATGGTCCCCTTTATCATATGATTAGCTTAAATTCTTAGCCCTAAGGCTCTATTTATATTTATCAATATGAATGAGACCTTAGTCTAAATCATTAGCCTAAGTTCTTATATTAACCTACATCCTAACTTAAGCACCTCACTTATTTACAAATCCAATGACTCTCACTTCATCATGGAGGATTATTTGATGGATTATAATTGTCTTGATGAACTTAGAAGCCTTGATCCATCAGGCCAATCTTGTGTAATCACCAAGATTATGATAGATAGTCCATGCTTACATGCAAGAGTAGATCTAATAGAGTGAATGTGGCACTAAAATGTTAAAATATTAGGATCCCTACAGAGCCACCATGTGGCACTCCCACATTTGACCTTCATAACAAAGGGTCCCACGTATTAAAAAATAGGACTTAACCTAAGTTTTTATCCTAAAGTTCATTATATTTTAATAGAATGAAACCTTAAGCTAAAACCTTAGGTTACGACTATAATATTGAAAGGGACTTATTTTATTATGCTTTTGACCTAGGTTGTTGTATTAATCTAAATTTTATGACATGGTCTCAAGTTGACTTGATCTCCTTTATGGTTGTAAGAACTAATGGCATGCATCTACCTAGATCTCGATCGATGGTCCATGATTAATTAGAGTAAGATGATCGGAAGAAGAATATTAAATCCAAGATCTATGGACCAAATGGACCTAATGAGATTTAAATTTATGTTCTCACGACCATCATTTGACATCTATGAGGTCATCATTAATGTCTACGAGACCATCAAATTTAAGCCCATCAAACCCAATGATGCACAAACTTAAATTTGACATTATCATGACTATCATTTGATGCCTATGAGGCCGTCATTAAAATCCATGCGGATGTAAAATTTAAACTCATCAAATGTATTACTTAGGCATATGAATATGTTTTATAAACATGGCTAAATTCTGCTGCTCATATTGCAAATCAATGGAACCCCTTGAAATATTTTCACACACTTAAGATCTTTAAACTTCAAATGATAAAATGATCTCACAATCTAAATACTTGCAAACATATATTTAATCTAGGTTTATTTCCTAAGGTTCCAATCACATTTATTTAAATGTAATAAAACTTAGGCTAAATACTTATATTAAGTCTTTTTTAAGAGGTCCTTTTGACATAAAACGTATCTTAAAATGCTTTTAACCTAAGATTTTATCATGTTTATTGATATGATAAATCCTTAGATTGAAACTTAACATTTGGACCACTTATTATTTGGCCCCACTTTTAGGTGCATTCTAAGACCTAGGTTAAACATTTTAATCTTAAGTTTACATCATGTTTATCAACATGAAATAAACCTTAGCCTAAATTATTTAGCCTAGGTTTATTTTATGTGTTCTGAAAACTTGCATAAATATTTTATCCTAAAGTATATGTTGCATTTATTAACACAAAATAATCTTTAGCCTAAATTATTTAGCCCAAACCCATTCCTATGTCTCAACACTAATTAAATTTCATGATCTTTATAGGATCAATGAATATCACTTCATCTCAAAGGATGATCAGATGGAGCAAAAAAACCTGATGAATCTAAAATATTTTATCCATTGAACCAATGGCATACACCCATGTGGATCATGATCGATAGTTCATGATTTCTTACAAGAGGTGATCAAACATAAAATAACAACCAAAGACTCTTAAATTAAACCCCAAGGGCTCATGGGATTGACATGTGGTAAGCATGTATTCACTACATAAAATATAGAGCCTAGAAGGCCCATGAAGGTGCCAAGTGGCACTACCATAGGGCCTAACATAAAGCAGCTAATGATTCTCAAGATCCATGATCATGATCAATGGTCCACATTGACCCATGAACAAGGATCCAATGACACAAAGTAAAATATGGTTTTCAAAAGACAACATCTAGTACCTTTAGAATATTTATGAAAAATGACATGAAATTTGCCAAATGGACACCATGTAGGTACCACACAAAAACAAAATGAAAAAATTAAAGATTTTGTGTGCTTGAAAATGGAAATGTATAAAGGTATGGGTCTTAATAAAATCTGAGACATGAATGAGCCTAAGTTTGAATTGCCATCACCATTAAAGTTTTAAAAAATCCTTAGCATCCATAAAAACCCCAAATCAAACTTAGATTGATCACAATCTGAGAAATAACAAGTTAAACCATAGATTACTTTCAATCCACTGGTGAATTATTTTTAAGTCTCATAGCCATGGAAACTTGAAGGAAATCACAAAGGGATTAAATAGAGTTATACTTGACCTCAAATAATGAGGTAAGAGTTTTCAAGGACATAGACCTTGATACTATATCATTAAACACCAAAAAGAACTAGTCCAAAATATTTTGGACTATTGAGGAGATGCAAACTCTTACAAGGGAAGAAAACAATAATTTAACCATCTTACAAAGATACAATGACTAGCCTCCACTATGATATCACCAAGCCTGAGGTAATACACTACATCGATGTCCTTACTCCTCTTTTCAAAGATTGGATAATTCATGAATGTAGTTTTAAGAAAATAGCATATATTTCCCCCTTGATTTTGAAAGCTAATATAAACTATGTAAGCACTAGGTAGAATTGCTAGCCATTAAAGAGTGGACTAGAAAGCATAACTTAAACACAATCCTTACCCCATGGCTACTCATTGGAACCCAAGTAATCCAGGACCCCATAGGGAAAATCTTAATGATCTAATTTAGGGAGGGGATTAGGACAATTATGACCTTAATGAATAGGTTATCTAGAGACCCTTCCACCACATATATTGATAGTGTTTGGTTGCCCTATGTTTAATTCATGGTAGATATGGGACTCACTACCCCATTAGGTGAGATTATTAATATTTGTTTGAAATCACAATCCATAGCCATCAAAAGGAAAACCAACAACCACTTCTATATGACATCCTATCTTCTTGATGCCTTATTGGCCACCACCAAGATCCCAGACATCAAGAATCAGTCACCTAATGGGAGACCTACTATCTCCCATCATTATTCCAAGCTTCACATAATCAAATACAAACACAATGTGAAACTCATTTGTGATTGTGTTTATCTAGCTCTAGTAGAAGCCATCATAGGGATCCCCATAAGTATGGTCAACCCCATGGTTAGGAGATATGTGGATTTAGTATGGGATATATGGTTTTACCTAGATTACATAGTAATAAGGATAGAAGGGACTTTGACATAGCCCTACAGGTTACCCATCTATGTGCCTATCAAACTAGAAGATCAAGAAGTTGCATATCAACTTCTTCATAGTATAGATGGATTTTGTAAGGAGAAAAAGAAGGGAATCCTCCATCCATTTCCTTTGACAATCATCAGAACCATGTTACAAAATTGGGAACATGTGAATATTATTTCCAGACACAAGTTATCACTCAACCTATAGAATGATGAATTGAGGTAATGGGACCCTAATGAGAGGGTCACCAAACATCTAAAGTCCAAAACATAAGAAAAACCTATGAACATCAACCTAGTGTTCATGATCCACTATAAATCAAGGCCTCTAGTGTCTTAGAGGTATTATATAGGTTGAAGAACCATAACATTAAGATAGAGCCTAGGTTGGCTATGGGAGATGATAAGCCACTAGGTGAGATATAGCAAATGGGGCCCCTAAAATATAACTTGTTCTTTGGACTATCCTCTAGGTTACCTCCATAACAAACATAGGTTAGAATGAAACAATCTCAAGAACAAGTTACAAAAGGAAATAGAAAAGAGAAACTAGAAGAGAGACATGATGAAGGAGGATCATCTTTAGCCCCACCTGAAAGACCAGAGTCTCCAATAGAGTTCCTAGATATGATTACATTAGAACCTAGTGAGATAGTAGAATATGTCCTCAAGGTGCTTATTAAAGCATATGGGTTAGATGAAGAAGTAGAACAAGATAGAGGGAAGGAATTTGCTTTGGACCTAGTTCTAGTAACACCCTACACAAAAGGAAAGTTGAGTTGGCATTAGTCCCAATTGGGAAAAAGAAGCCCATGTTGACCTTCACCCACCCCATGAGTGAGGTTAGCTTGTTCAGTGATGAATACCCCATTCATGGGCTAATTATCCTTGAATGGTTTATTTATGGGAACATGTAGAATATTCCCATTTTATCTCACTCATGGGCCATGACCCAAATAGTCCACATTGATGTCCATGATGAGATCAAGATATTGATATTGGCCTTGATGAAGAAAGAAGAATAATTGTCACAATATTATCAAGTGGTACACAGGTGGAGACTCTTAAGCCTCCTAAAGTCACAAAATCATTATTTAGTGTGTAGTTCAACATAGAAATGATAGGATTAAAAAGGGTGACAACCAAGAAAACCATGATTGGGAGTGAAGAGTTCACATTTTAAAAGGTTGAACCATTTATTAGTTTAACTCCCATTATAATTCAAAATCCTGGTGGGCATCCTATTCATGAGGAATACATAGAAAGACTAGCTGATGCTCATTTAACTCAACTTAAAGCAGGTATTAGAGGCATGAATTAGAAGATACAGAACTTGGAGAAAGAAAAGGAGAATTTAAAACTAGATATTGATTTGGAACTAGTCAGTGAACAACATCAGAGGGCCATAGAGATTCTTTAAGAGTAGCAAGGGATCCCTTCAGCCTAGGGCCCATTGGATAATTGATGATATCCATCCTATGTAAAAGCTTTATATTTTTTGAATTTGGAATATTATTTTATAAAGGCATATTCTAGTTTTTTAACATATTTTCCTATAGGTTAGTCTATTTTGGAAAGAGAAATGTATTCTAGAACTATGAATAAGGACAACTGTCCTTATCTTTGTACATGTAAAATCTTATGACTAAATGGTATACTCTCTGAGTCTCCTATAAAAGGAAATATTACCATTTTATAAAGGGAGGTAGTTTTTATCTAAAAAATTTATACTTCTAAGCAATTAATATAAGTAAGGAATACTAAAAAGTTTATCCAATAATTGTTTGTATCAATTGTTACATGTATTTTATCTCAATTGCTTATTCTAAGTCTTGAATTTGAATGGTTTCTATGAATTTTGAATGTGCATATTTTATATAGGGTTTCTAATTTGTGTTGATTATATATTAATTAAATGTTATTAAACTTTATTTTATTTGCTCTGCATTAGGATGTGCAAATGTTGTTTGAATGTAGCAGTAAAACTTTAAGGCAAAGTTAGTTCATACTTATATTGTTTCATGTTTTCCTCATATATTTGCCTAGGGTATGGTGGGATTTGAGCATCAGTTACTTCACATTATATATTGGTTAAATTCATTTTATTTGAAATTAAAACCTTGTCATGATGTTTGAATCAAATATCAATAATCACATACTTTCTTTCTTCCCTACCCTTCCTTTTGCTTTTTTTTGACTAAATCACCCTAGTTTAGATATCATTGTAAATTTTCACTTAATTTAGTCTCTAGTATAGAGTTTAATCATAAATTAATTAAGAATAGCATAATATATCTTGTAGTTCACTCAGATTGAGGACCATAGTTTCTCTCAACCACCAATCAATATAAATTTGATGAATAGTTTAATTTGGTCTACCTTTATTTCACCACAGGTAACTAGACTACCAAAACCTACTAATCATGCTATGAATTCCTAGAATTATAAAATTAGAAGTGTTATTTAAACACTAAGAGAAATTTTGATACACTTAGAAGCATCAACATGATGAGATTCATTGGCACTAGAAGGAGAGCTTGGTGACTTTGTTAGTCTTAATATGTTTTGATGAAAGGTTGGTGTTATCTTTACACATTTACATAATTCTATGGTTAGAAGCATAAATATCATTAATATTTGTGGTCTTTAACCCATCCTTGTGCTTCCTTGAGACAAAGATCAAATACATTTGAGGTTATATGTTTAATTATGGTAAAGGTAGCTTTAGATTTGAAGATTTGTAGTATTTGAGGTTAGAATAGCTTGTTTGGATCAAATATTGGTAGATTATTTATAGATCTAAGTTTATTTGGGCTTATAATTGTAAATATAGACCATATTTACATAATAGGACCCATCGTTTAGCTAACTTAGTTAAAATTTGACTCCATTTGTTGTTTTAAACATATATGTTTGCAAAATTAGGTTAATGTGCAAACATGAGTCCTATTCTTTGTAAAGGTTAGTTTGACACATCATATATCCAATAGGATCCAAAGTTATAAAGTTGAAACTAACAAGAATTTGGACAAGATCACATTTAAAAACAAGAGAACCTATGTTGGAACTAGGCATCCATTAGAGAGCTAGGTGAGATAAAGGTAGATACAGGTGTTCAAAGTCTTTTCCAAATTTACCACTCCAAAGTAATTTTGTATTCAACCTTCATCAAGGTATGGCATAGTTAGGAAGGTATCCTATAAATTTACAAGGTGTAATTCATGACCTTCCTTGCAATCTTGAAAATTATTTGCCAACTTCTAGTCCTAGTGGTATTATAACAATAAATGATCATGTTAAATCATTTAAGGCTACATTGAGATTGTTAAATGTAATTCATGAGGATGTATCATATAGGTTGTTCCATTTTAAATTTAAATATGTTTCATATGAGTGGTTCCTAAACCTTATTGATGATTAGGTCACTACTTGGGATAAATTCAACAACATCTTCATTAACCAATTTGGCAAAATAATTAGCCCTTGTGTCCTGTACCAATAATCTACCACCCTAAAAAGGGATGTCAATGAACCTATAAGAGATTAAATGTTAGGTTACAAAAGATGTACATCAAAAAAATTGACCCTTATAAACCTAATTAGGCATTGGCCTTAGAAATCTATAAAGATTCTTTTGATCTCATGACCTCAGTATTCATAAAGAGGGCTATAGGTCCAATGAACACACTAGGTTTAGCCTATGTTGAGGCTATGATCATTAATGACCAAATGAAACCTCAAAGATAGATGGCCTACCCTATTTCCAATGTCAACCCACATATTCCTACCTTGAATGTCTTTCCTAATAATAACTAGAATGTTCCTACTCTCAACCAACACCCAAATCTAAACCAATTACCTCTAAGACATGTTATTCCTAACCAAAATTTGGGGTTCTTGAATCACCCTACTAATAATGGATTTAGTGCAACTGATCAAAAGGCCTTAGTACCAGCCATTGGTACCAATAAAAACCAATTTCATAATTAAAAAACCCCCAAAAGTGAGAATCAATCCATTTTAAAAATAGTCCAAAAACTAAGAACTAACTTCCTTCAGTTGGAAATATAAGTTGGTAATACCAGGGAAACTTATGGTAGAAAATTATCTTTCCAAAGGTTCAATAGACCTATTAATAGGTTTAATAATGATAGCTTCCATAACAATTAAAATAGTGAACCATCTTCTAAAAATAAGACTATGGATATTAATCTTATTGATATTGCTTTACCTAATTAATGTAGGGTCCATTATACTACTAAATGATGAGATTGATTGCATTGAGTTTTTTAAATCTTTTGAAACATTTCAAGAAGAGTTGGATACTTTTGAGGTAGTGCCTAACAAAGATAGTAGTGCAGGTACTTTAAGACCCAAGCCTACTAACTAGACCTTCATGGTGGAAACATTTGATTTCCCCTTCAAGGAAGATAATGAACTTGGTGATGTTCTTGAAGAAGTTCATGCCTTCTAGTAGTTCTTGAAGAAGACATACCCTCTAAAGAATAGAGAGTAAAGGTAGCCTTTGACTACTTCTACTCTTCCAAAAAACTTTGGTACTCCTTGGGATACCACTTCAAATAATAATCTATAGCTTTCAAAAGGAAATACTTCTAAGCCTAGTAATGATGCTTCTAAATGTTCTAATAGGACTGGTTATAACATTGTAGAGTACATGAAGAAAATCAAAGCTAATATTTCCTTGCATAAATTGACACAAATTATAGAACAAAGAGATCTATTATTGGAATCATTGTCCAAGAAATCTAGTAAGATTTCCAAGTCTAATAATGGCAATGTAGCTATGTATAAGGCTAGAATAGAGTCCCCACCCCTCTTACTTATAATCAAAATGTTTGGTGAGAAATTTGGTTTAACCCCCATTAAATCTGATAGGTTTGTCACCCAATTAGATAAGTCTAGGGTCAAGGTGATTGAAGAATTATTAAATGTCCACATGTAATTAGATTATGAGCCAAGGGTCCAATAATTTATTGATATCCAAATGGTAGATATCCCTGATGCATATATACTACTTTTAAGTAGATAATGGACAAAGGGTTTTAATGGATATATGTCCACAAATTATTTACACATATGGCTATCTTGGAAGGGAATTCCCAACTAGATCAGAGTTGAAAGGGAGCCAAGGATGAATCACATGATTACTGAGTATACTTTTATCAATTAAAAGGTCAACATAATTGATTTTGATTCAAGAGTTTCCACTATAGAAACTACTAGGGTGTATGATTCTAAATTTTCTAACATTGTGCCTAGGCTATGGAAGTTGTATTTCGATGGGGCTAGGTGTAAATTTGGATCTAGAGTAGGCATTGTTTTAACTAACCATATTGGTAAGAAACATCATGCTTCTTATAAGCTCTAGTTTCCTTGCACCAATAAACTTGTAGAATATGAGGCTCTCATCTTAGGTTTGTAATTTACCATAAAAAACAAGGTCAAATAAATACTAGTTTAAGTTGATTTATAACTTGTAGTAAATCAAGTAAGGAACATGTATCAGTGCAAACTATCATACCTAAAGAGGTACAAATTTAGAGTCTAAGATTAATTGAATATTTTTATGCCTTTAATATTATTTCTATCCCTAGGGAAGAAAATAAAACTCCTGATGATTTGACATCTACTGTAGTTGATCTCATGCCTAATCAAGATTCACCAAACTTTAGTATTGAGCTGATACCTTGTCCTTCTATCTTAGATAGTGTGGACCATCTGTAGCTCTTTAGTGATGACCAACAAATTCTAAGATTCATGACTAGTTTAGGATCATTTGAGGCTCAAATCATTGATAAGGTTGATGAAAATGTGTTTAGAGAAGGCAAATTTGATGGCAAAGTCATTTAGTTGAATGAAAACAAAATCCCCAAGGGGATGGTTGCCTTAGAAATATTTTTGATAAAAAACTAGATGAAGCTTCTAAGATTCCCAAAGTAAGTGTAAAGGACTACAATGATATTGATCTTGGACCCGAAGATCAACCTCAGTTGGTTAACATTAGAAAATCTTGCACTAATGTTGAGAACATGAAAGCCAAAGAGTTGTTAACAAAATACAAAGATGTCATAGCTTAGACTTATGATGACTTGATGATATTTGACCCAAGAGTCATCGCCCATACTATACCTCTCAAGGAAATTTTCAAACCCTTCAAGCAAAAACAAAGGCCTATGAACCCTATCTTAGAACTTATTATCTTCAAAGAAGTCAAGAGATTATTAGATGATAGAATTATATTTCCCATTAGGCACTCTATTTGGGTGTCCAATTTGTTATGACTTAGAAATAAAAATGGTGAAATTAGACTGTGCATTGACTTTATAAATCTTAATAAAGCATATGAAAAGGATAATTACCATCTTCCTTCTCTTGACCAAGTAATACAAATTGTTTCAAGTTCAACCATGATGTCCTTTCTTGATGGTTTTTCAAGATACAATCAGGTGTTGGTAGATAAAGATGACAAAATAAAGATAATATTCACAACTAAGTAGGGCACCTTTGCATATAAGATAATACCTTGTAGATTAATAAATATAGGAGCCACTTTTTAAAGGGCCATGGACCATGCCTCCCAAGGCTTAATTAGTGAGTGTATCATAATCTACATGGATGATCTAACTATTTTCTCTATGAATAAGGAGGACCATTTGATGAATCTACAACAAGTATTTGAAAGGTGGAGAAGGTTTGATATTTACCTTAACCCTAAGAAGAGCATTTTTTGTGTTACTAAAGGTAAACTATTAGGCCATGACATCACTAAAGATGAAATTTCCATATATCTTGAAAGAGTGGAAGCCATATCCAAGATAAAGCCTCCTAATAGTAAAAAAGAATTGAAATCATTTTTTTGTAAAAATAAAATTTGTGAAAAAATTTATTTCTAGCTTTATAGAAATTGTCAAGCCAGTAAAATGATATGATGAAGAAGGATGATAAAGTATCATGGAATGAGTAATCTAAGAAGGGATTTTAGGACATCAAAAGTGTAATCAACTAGGCTCTAGTCTTGATAAGTCCAAGATTTTCAAAGGATTTTTACCTCTATGCTTTCTCCTTTGATCACACTATTATTTTAGTCTTAACTTAGAAAATATAAGGATTTGACCATCCAATTGATTTTATGAGCACTAAATTGAAAAATAATGAGGTAAATTATCCATTTGTTGATAAACAAGCCTTTACATTAGTTAAATCTATCAAGAAATTTAGGCACTACATTCTTAGGAATAAAGTGCATGCCATTCTACTAGATCCAACCACTAAGCTAATGTTAAGCCAATGTGAACTTGGAGAGTAAAGATATAAGTGGATTTTTGTCCTTCAATAAGATGACATAGAAATTAAAAATTCAAAACTGGTAAGATGTCAGGTTTTGATTCAAATGATTACCAATACCAGTCCTACGCTAAGTATTATACAATTTGATCAACACAATTTTCAAGCTATGAATGGTATAAATCCATTTTTCATTTACTAATAAATGGCACCTATCCTTTAGGACTAACCAAGGAGTAGAAGATATATCTAAGGCTTAAGGCAACTCACTATCTCATCAAAAATGGAGTCCTATACTGAAAGAAATTTGAAGGTGTATACCTAAGATGTGTTTCCAAAGAAGAAGATGCTGAGATAATGAACACTTTCCATGATAAATTAGGAAGTGGGCATCCATCTACAAGAAAAAAATTTCATAATATCCTCAAGGTTGGCTACTATTGGCCTACCATCTTCAAAGATGCCCATAAACATGTAAGAGAATGCCATTCATGTTAGATCTTTAGCACTAAAGAGCCAAAAGCAAAAATGCCCTTGTAACTTGTCATGATTGACAAACCTTTTGTCCAATGGGGACTGGAATTTGTATGGGTAACCAACCCCCACTCATTATAAGGTCACAAGCATGTTTTTAAAACTACTAGTTATTACACTAGGTGGACTGAAGCAGTAGCCACCAAACAATGCAGCACATATGAAGTGATCAAGTTTTTAGAAGAAAGCATATGCCCAAAATTTGGGACTCTAGTATCTTTGGTATGTTACAATGGGTCATAATTCACATCCATAGAAATGATAAAATGGGCATATGATAACAATATTATTCTCAAGTTTTCATCTAACCATTATCCTCAAGGTAATGGAGTGTCTGAATCAATGACAAAAACTTGATGAAAGCCATTAAGAAGTCTACTGTAGACAAATCTCAAACATGGCATAAGTTTCTCAAGTATGCCCTTCAGGTAGATAAGATAATAGTCAATCATGATCTTAAAACATATCCCTTCTTTCTAGTAAATGACCAGGAACTTATATTCCCTATCACACTCAAGCTACCAACTAAAAAGTTCATCCAAAAGTATATGGAGGAAGATCAAGAATTTACAAACTCAAGGATATTATACATTATTTAGTTGGAATATGCATGAGAGGAAGATTTTACTAACTTTAGTAGGCACTAAATTACATTAAATATGTAGTTTGACAAGAGATCAAGGATGAAAGTGTTTAGACAAGGAGACTTGGTTCTTCTTTGGGATAAAGCATCTGAGCCCAAAGGTAAACATGGCAAGTTCACACCTCTATGGATTGGGCCCTATCATATTATAGAAACACTTGGAGATAACACCTTTAGACTCAAAGATCTACAATGAGTAGAGTTCACACTTCCCACTAATGGGCATTATCTCAAGCATGATTTCTTTACCACTCCTCCTGGGGTCTTCATGGAGTAAATTTGTAAGATAATTAGAGTTAGCATAGGTAGGCTAGTTAGTTTCCTTCATCTCTTTCTTCCTATCCCTTATTTTTACATAAGTATGTATATATTTGTTTTCTTCCCTTTTGATTTCTATTATATGTGTGTTTTGTGTTGCTTTGTTCCTTACTTCTAATAAGTCCTTTTGGACATCCCTCAATCCAAGTTCCCTAGTTTGTTTGAAACTCTAGAAGTTCAAAAATTCTAGTATGAACCTCATAAATATGTTGACCATGGATTTGAGATATGTATTGATGTTATGATTTAAAGAAACTAGTAAGGACCCATGAATAAGTTAGCGATTCCATAAGACCTTAAACATTGTCTTGACCTGAACCTAGTCTTAAGAAGAATTATACATGTAGAATAAAATCTCAATCCATTAAGGTAAAATCATGCTTGCACTTGACAAACATCCTTACCTAGGATAAAGGTTTAAACCATAGGTAATTATTTGAGGATCAAACACTTGACCAAATCCTTAAACATGTCTATCCTGGTTCCCAACCTTTATTGAAAGCCTAAAATACCCAAAAATACAAAAAATAAGAACTTATTACAAAATCAAAAGCTTCTCAAGCAAAGGTGATTTTGGTAATCTCCACCAAGGCTATGGATGTTTGGATGGTAGTGGAACAAGGCTGAGAGTGGATCCAAAGGCATCTCTATCAAGGTTATGGATGTCTGGTTGGTAGTAGATCAATGCCCAAGTCTTCCCTAAACTATAAGCATGGTTCTTAATGAATATCTAAATATGCTCCAAGTTAGTATTAATGATTAAAGTTGTGAAACCTAAAAGTTGTGCCTTAAATCCCATGGAAAATAGTAAGTGGAATCAAATCACACAAATAACATGGCTATGTCTTGATTTTTGATCCTAATTTCACATGTGCAAGGTTTTTTTGAACCATGAATTGATCTTGATAATGGCATTAGTCAAGTAGGATGAATGACCTAGTTATTTGTTTGAACTAGAGTATATAAGTTCTAGTATATTATTATGTTCCCCTAGATGTCACCGTTTATTGAGGTCAACATACCCCCATTTCCAAAAAATAGGGACCCTTGTGATTAATTTGAACCTTCGCACTAAAATCTTGATAATCTACACTTTATTAGTGTTTGAAAATCATGCATGCCTGATAAAATTGGTCCATTTTCCCATGGTTTTCCTTTAACTATCCATAATGTTGCTAATAGTGGGCCCTCATGTCTTATTTTATAGGTTTCATGGAGCCTTTATCAATGGATCATGTTGGAAATGTTCAAAGCCCCCTTCATTTAGGATTTTACAAGCCTTTAGTCTGTAAAACCTTGTAGTTGGAATCATGTGTTAAAACCCTCCTTCATCAAATTCTAGCTTAGACCTTTGATTCAAATTCAAATTTGGCAATAATATATTTAACGAGAGCATTTTGTATTAAATTTAGACTTAAGCCTAATTTTTATGCTAAGTCTTGGTCATGTTTTCCAACACAACCAAACCGTAGCCTAAAATCATGCTTGGTCCCCTTTTATTTTTCCCTTTCCATTCCCTATGTTTTTTAACATGGTCTAATGTTTATGTTTTTAAGATATTTTATTTTATCATGGTCCCCTTTGTCATATTCTTAGCCTAAATTTTTAACCCTAAGGCCCCATTCATATTTATTAATATGAACAAGACCTTAGTCTTAAAACATTAGCCTAAGTTACTATATTAACCTACATCCTAACTTAATCACCTCACTTCTTTGTAGATCCAATGTCTCTCACTTCATCATGGAGGATGATCCTATGGAGCGTAATTGGCCTAATGAACTTAGAATACTTAATCCATCAGACCAATCCTATGTGATCATTAGGATCATGATCAATGGTCCATGCTAACTCACTAGAGTAGATCTAATGGAGTGAATGTGGTGCTAAAAATTCAAAAGCTCAAGAGCCCCACAGAGCTGCCATGTCACACTCCCACACTTGAGCTTGATAAAAAAGGGTCCCACATATTAAAAATAGGACTTAACCTAAGTTTTTAACCCAGGGTTCATTGTATTTTAATACAATGAAACCTTAATATAAACCTTAGGTTATGAATATAATATTTAAAGGGACTTATTTCATTTTTCTTTTAACTTAGGTTGTTGTCTTAACCTAAATTTTATCAAATGGTTCTGAGTTGGCTTGATCTCCTTTATGGCTTTAGGAACCAATGGTGTGCATCTTCTTAGATCTCAATCAATTGTTCATGGTTAATTAGAATAGGATAATCAGATGAAGCATATTTAACCCAAGATATATGGACCAAAGGAACCTCATGAGCTTAAAATTGATGTTCTTGTGACCATCATTTGACATTCACAAGGCCGTCATTGATGTCCATGAGACTGTCAACTTTAAGCCCATCAAACCCAATGATGCATGAACTTAAATTTGATGTTCTCAAAATTGTCATTTGTCTCCCATGAGGCCATCATTGATGTTTGTGAGGCATTCAAATTTAATCTCATTAAATGCATTACTTAGGCATACAAATATGTTTTGTAAACATGGCTAAAGTTTGTTGCTCATACCACAAATCAATAGAACCCCTCAAAAGATATTCAAACACTTATGATCTTTGAACTTGAAATGATAAAATTATCTTGTGATCTAAATAATTGTAGACATATCTTTAATCTAAGTCTATTTCCTAAGGTTCCAATCATTTTTATTTAAATGCAATAAACCTTAGGCTAGAGAATTATATTAAGTCTTGTTTTAAGAGGTCCCTATGACATAAAACTTAGCTTAAAATACTTTTAACCTAACATTTTATCATGTTTATTGATACTATAAAACCTTAGGATGAAACCTAACATTTAGACCACTTATTATTTGGCCCCCCTTTTAGGTGCATTCTAAGACCTAGCTTAAACTTTTTAACCTAAAGTTTACATCATGTTTATCAACATGAAATAAACCTTAGCATAAATTATTTAGTTTAGTTATATTTTATATATGTTCTATAAACTTAGCATAAATATTTTATCCTAAATTATATTTCACATTTATTAACATGAAATAAACCTTAGCCTAATTCACTTCCTATGTCTCAACACTAATTAAAGTTCACACTCTTTGTAGGATCAATGGTTATCACTTCATCATGAAGGATGACTGGACAATGTGAAAAGACATGATGAATCTAAAACATTTGATCGATCAAACTAATGGTGTACACCCATTTGGATCATGATCAATGGTTTGTACTTTCTCACGAGAGGTGATCAGATAGAGCATAGCTACCAAAGACTATTTAAGAAAACATTGAGGGCTTATGGGATCGACATATGGTAAGCAAACATTCACTACATAGAATATAGAGCCCAAAAGGCCCATGAATGTGCTAAGTGACACAATCATAGGACCTAACATAAAGCATCCAATGACTCTCAAGATCCATGATCATGATCAATTGTCCATGTTGATCCATGAACAAAGATCCAACAACATGAAGGAAGAGATGGTTTTTAAAAGATAAAAGCTAGTTGCTTCAAGACATTTATGAAAAATGCCACAAAATTTGCCAAATGGACACCACGTAGGTGCCACACAAGCAAAAAATGATAAAATTAAATATTTTATGTGCTTAAAAAGGCAAACATATAAAGGCATAGGTATTAATCAAATTCAAGACATGAATGAGCCTAAGTTTGAATTTCCATCACCATTAAAGATTTAGAAAATCCATAGCATCCATAAAAGCCCCAATTTGAAATCAAATTAATCATAATCAAACCAAGAAGAGTTTAATTACAATCTGAGCAAGAATAAGTTAACCTAGAGATTACTTGTAATCCACTATTGAAATTTTTTCAAGTCTCATAAACATAATAGCTTGAAGGCAATCATAAAGGGATGAGATAGAGTTATACTTGACATCATACAATGAGGGAAGAGTTTTCAAGGACACAGACCTTGATACTACAACATTAAACATAAAGAATAGGAATTGGTTTTAACTCTTTTGGACCATGAAGGAGATGTAAGCTCTTACGAGGGAAGAATAAAAGAATTCAACCACACTATAGAGATACAATGACCTAGTCTTTGTATAGATGACTAGCCTCTACTATGTTGTTACCAAGCATGAGGTATTATACTGCATTGATGTCCTTTCTCCTCTTCTTAAAGATTGTAAAATTGATCAAGATTGGATAATTCATGAGTGTAGTTTTAAGAAAAGAGCATATATTTCCTCCCTTGCTTTTAAAAGCTACTATAAACTATGTAAGCCCCAGATGGACTTGCTAACCATCAAAGAGTGGACTAGAAATCATTACTTAAACATAATCTTTGCCCCATGGCTACTCACTAGAACCTAAGTAATCTAGGACCCCACAGGGAAAATCCTAATTGTCCAATTTAGGGATGGGACTAGGATAATTATGACCTTACTAAATAGGTTACCTGGAGCCCCTTCCACCACACATATTGATAAAATATGGTTTCCCTATGTTTACTTCATGGTAGAGAAGGGACTCACTCCCCCATTAGGTGAGATGATTAATATTCATTTGAAATCATAAGTCATAGCCATCAAAAGGAAAACCAACAACCACTTCTACATGATGTCCTATCTTCTTGATGTCCTCTTGGCCACCACCAAGATCCTAAACATCAAGAATTATTCACATGATGGGAGACCTATTATCTCCCATCATTATTCCAAGCTTCACATATTCAAATACAAACACAATGTGCAGTTCATTTTTGATTGTGTTTATCTAGCTCTAGTGGAAGCCATCATAGGGATCCCTATGAGTAAGGTTAGCACACTGGTTAAGAAATATGTGGAGTTAATAGGGAATATATGGTTCTACCTAGATTGAACATTAATAAGTATAGAAGGGACTTTCACACAACCCTATAGGTTACCCATATATGTGCCTACCAAACTAGTAGAGCAAGAAGTTTCATATCAACATCTTCATGGTATAGATGGATTTTTCAAGGAGAAAATGAAGGTCCTCCTCCATCCCTTTCCTTTGATAATCAACAAAACCATGTTTCAAAATTCGGAGCATTTAAATGCTATTTATAGACATAAGGACTCATTCAACATCCAAAAGGATGAATTGAGGTAATGGGACCCTAATAAGAGGGTCACCAAACATCTAAAATCTAAAACCATAATCAAAACTTGTGAACATCAGCCTAGTGTCCATGATGCACTATACATCAAGGCCTCCAGTTTCCTAGAGGTATTAGCTAGGTTAAAGAGGCATAACATTAAGCTAGAGCCCAAGTTGGCTAGGGGAGATGACAAGCCATTGGGTGAGATATGGAAAATGGGTCCCCTACAATATCACTTGTTGCTTGGACCATCCTCTAGGCCCCCTCTAGAATAGCCATAGGTTAGAATGCAAAAACCTCGAGCATAAGTTGCATAAGGAACTAAAAAAGAGAAATTAGAAGAGAGACTTAGTGAAGGAGGATCATCTTCAACCCCACCTAAATTACTAGAGTTGTTAATAGAGTTCTTAGATATGATTTCATTATAACCTAGTGAGATAGTAGAAGATGCCCTCAAGGTGCTTACTAAAGCATATGGGTTAGAAGAAGAAGAACAAAATGAGGGACCCCAAGCCTAATATGAAGAAATAAAACAAGACAAAGGGAAGGAAGCTACTTTAGACCTAGTTCAAATAGCACCCATACACAAAAATAAAGATGAGTTGGCATTAGTCCCATTTGAGAAAATAAGCCCAAGTTGACCTTCACCCACCCTATGAGTGAGGTCAAAATTTTTAGTGATGAATATCCCATTCATGGTCTAATTATCCCTAAATGATTTGTTTGTGGGAATATTTATAAGATTCCCACTTTATCCCACTCATGGGCCATGACCCAAATGGTTCACATTCATGTGCATAATGAGATCAAGCCATGAATATTAGCCTTGATGAAGGAAGAAGAGAGAAGAGTAATTTCCATAACAGGATCAAGCGGTACATAGGTGGAGACTCTTGAGCCTCCTAAAGTCACAAAATCATCAACTAGTGTGTAGTTTAATCTATAAATAATAGGATGGGAGAGGGCGACAACCAAGAAAACCATGATTGGGAGTGAAAATTTCACATTTCATAAGGTTGAATTATTTATTAGTTTAACTCCCATTAGAAGTCAAAATCCTAGTGAGCATCTTATTCATGAGGAAGACATAGAAGGACTAGCTGATGCTCATTCAACTTAGCTCAAAGTAGTAATCAAAGGCATGAAGTAGAAGATACAAAACCTAGAGAAAGAAAAGGAGAATTTAGAGACACAGCTTGTCTTGTTGGTCCTAGAGGTAATGATAAAGATGTTTGAAGCATCTTTCTATGACATGTTCAACTCCTTAAACTTTATGAAGCTAAAGCAGAGTGCATTGACCAAATAAGGTGAAATAGCCAAGGGTTTATTAACCCAATGGTAGAGCTCAAGAGATAAAATAAGTGAGCTTATCAACATACTAATTAAGGGCAAGATTCCTGGCTTTAAAACCATTAGCCTAGCCCACTTGAATGCAATATTTGGGATATTTTTGATAAAATCCAAAGTTTGAGTTTTTGGTCAAATACCTTAGAGAGACTCCTAAGAGATGATAACTAGAATTAAAAAACTCCTTGGCACCATGTTGGACAACCCCACAAAATTTATCTCTCTAAGCATCATTGATGAAGATGAGTTTAAGTACAAAGCCACTTTGGTAATGCAAAAAGTGAGGAATAAGATTCAAGTCCAATATGGAAGTGACAACAACTGAGTCATGGGAATGATATTTACTACTGAGGAGAATATTTCCAAATCTAAGAGCATCAAGGAGGCCATGATACGAAATGACTAGGATTTAAATGACTTGTCTGATTGAGAAGATGATTGTCTTGTAAAACCAACTATTGATTTGGAACTAGTCAATGAACAACATCAGAGGGCCATGGAGATATTTCAAGAGTAGTAAGGGAGCTCTTTAGCCTAGGGCCCACTGGATAATTGATGGTATTCTAGCTTATGTAAAATCTTTGTAATATTTGAACTTGGAATATTCTTTTTTAAATGCATATTATAGTTTGTTACCATATTTTCCTATAGGTCAATCCATTTTGGAATGAAAAATGTATTCTAAAACCATGAAGAAGGACAACTGTCCTTATCTTTGTATATGTGTAAACTTATGAATGATCGATATACTACTTAAGTCTCTTATAATAGGTAGTATTACCAATTTATAAAGAGAGGGATTTTTGAGCTAAAACTTATATACTTTTGAGCAATTAAAATAAACAAGGAATACTAAAAATTTTATCCAAAATTTGGTTGTATCAATTGTTACATGGCTTCTCTCTCAATTGCTTATTATAAGTATTGAATTTTAATGGTTTCTATGAATTCTAAGTGTGCATCTTGGATATAAGGTTTATTAGAATTCTAAATGTGCTAATTTGTGTTGATGCTAGATCATTTGAATGTTCTTAAACTTTGATTCATTTTGTTTTCTCTACATTAGGATGTGAAAATGCTATTTGAATACAACAATAAACCTTTAAGGCAAAGTTAGTTCATACTTATGTTGTTTCATGTTTTCCTCAGATATTTGTCTAGTGTATGGTGGGATTTAAGCATCTGATACTTCACATTATATATTGGTTAAATGCATGTTTAGTTGAAATTAAAACCTTGTCATGATTTTTGAAGAAAAAGATCAATAATCACATACTTTATTTCTTCCCTA
The DNA here is from genome assembly GCA_037957365.1 of Torreya grandis. Lineage (NCBI taxonomy): Eukaryota > Viridiplantae > Streptophyta > Pinopsida > Cupressales > Taxaceae > Torreya > Torreya grandis. Next base: position 428,347 of record JARHVA010005718.1, read on the forward strand.
CCCTTGCTTTTGCTTCTTTTTTGATTAAATCACCCTAGTTTAGATCATATTGTAAATTTTCACTTAGTTTAGTCTCTAGTGTAAATTTTGATCATAAATTCACTAAGAATAACATAAGATTTATTAAAGTTCACTCAGATTAAGGACCATAATGGCCCCTGACCACCAATCAATATAAATTTGTGGACCAATTTAATTTGCTCTACCTTTATTTCACCATAGGTAACTAGATTACCAAAGCCTGCTATTCATGCTCTGAATTCCTAGAATTCTAAAATGAGAAGTGTTCTTTAAACACTAAGAGCACCTATGATACACTTAGAGGCATCAATAGGTTGCAAATAATTTATGAATTAAGATCAACTTGAGAGTACGATCCAAGTGAAAGTATTTCTCAAGTATCTATGCACAAACCCATTTAAGAGAGTGAAATATTTAGGGATGAATTATTTGACTAGTATGGCATGAAGAATATGAAAAATATAATAGATAAATTTGAGATGGATGAAAATCAATGCATATCCTAGAATATAAATTATAAAAATTAGTATGCTCATAATACATTAATATTCACTACTTGTTTATCATAAATAATTATCTAGAAACAATCATGCAATAATATTTTAATAATGAGATACTTACATTGATAAAATAGACCTCCCAGGTCTTTTCTTTCATAGTGATGAGAATTCACACTTAGAAAATATCAAACCAAAACCAAAAGAGACAATTAACTAATAGAAAAAGTAAACTAAAATCAATAAAATATATACAAAAGGAAAGAGATGCAAAATAATTTAATCGACATCAAAAATCTCCCATTGTGAGACAAAACAAAGGATAAACCAAAATTGAAAGATAAAATAAGAAAATAAATAAGACTTAATATATGAAAATAATATTAAAATAATTGAAAAGTGATCTCTTTTAGCATAATTATAATATTAAACATTACTTTTAACGTGAACATATTCATCATATGTCAAACTATAAGATTCAAAATCAATAAGACAACATGTTAAACACAACATTTATCCTTAAATATACAAAATTGAATCATGTCTATGTGTGGTTTAAGCCATTTATTTCTCTTGCAATGCATATAAAAAATTATTTGTTTGATTCAAATTTTTCAAAAAGTAATGAATATTTTTGAAGTTAGGATAAAATGCATTTAGATCAGGAATATGACTTGATTATTTCAGTGTATCCTTCATATTGATCTCTATTAAATAGTTTTGAATATTTTTATATTTCACATATTCAATAGGAATAATTATTTCAAACTCTAGAAGGTCATAAACTTTGAAACATTCATAATAAACATTATTTATCAAGTCTTATGAATATAATTTTGGAAAAGAAGGATAATGAAAGGTGTCATACTCATTTGTTAAAATCACATCATGATTTGAACAATCTGGAAAATAAAACCTTTCATATTCAATTTAATATTCACAACATCAAGATATTTAAAATTATTTTCTATTGATATAACACTTAATATAGCATCAAAGAGATTAAAACTTTTATCTTGAGTGTAAAAAGTGACAGGATAATTATATTAAAAAAAAAAAAAAAGATTTGAGATTGTTATGGACAGTGATAAATTTATAAGGAGAATAAGTATTCTTGTTGAGAAATCAAGCAAATTCTAACTCCAAAGAAATTTCCTTATCTAAAAAGGGATTCTCTAGTTTAGAACTCTTCAAAACATTATCAACATTTTCATCATCCATATCTAAAATAAAATCAGGGATAATTTTGTTTGATAAAAGGGTATTATCAGAAAATGAGTCAAAGTTAAATGATTGATTAGGTAGATCAAATGAATTAGATTTTTCTAATTATAAAATTTATGAAAAGTTAGGATTTTGTTCTAAATCAAAACATTCTGATGAAGAATCCAAACTTTATCCTAATCTTCGAGAGTTATTTTCACTATTCAATGTCATGATCTTGTCATAGAAAAAATAGAAAATTCTTTAGGAAAATTATGTTTAAAATGTAAAATCAAAGAAGAGAATATTTTGTATTTAAAAATATCATGATTGATCAAACAAAGCTTACAAAAATATTGATTTTATTTTTGAATGTGAGTAAATCTCAAGGCTGAGCTAAAGTCAACAATACCAATTTTATAAATAATTGTAGTATAACTATCATGTATATTATTTATCTAATAGATGAAGAATAATGTTGATAATAAGTATAAAAGCATTTTTCCCAAAGGAAAAAATTCATTTAACATGGATGAAACATTTTTTGACAAAAAATGAGAATTAAAGCTAAAAACATTAAAAATTGGTTATGGTTTCAACTCAAACTATCAACAACGTGAACTCGATTGTGCCAAAACTAATTACATAGTAGAAACAGTTTGAGCACCCCTTCTAAACAAGAAAAAATGTTTTATAAATTAAAATGGATCAATGTCTCACTAGGCATGACAAAGTGTTACATCCCTCCTACTCTTCACAAATTGAATTAATATTATGCAATCGAATAAACTAATGATTAGTTATTTTTGCTAATTTTGATGGTATATTTGGATATAAGATACTTAAGTAGACAAATATTCTATTTTATTTCATGGTCTATTATGTTATCATGCAATAGTTACTTGATGTATATACATTATTATTTTTTTGTTATTTATTATAAGCTTGAGCTGACTACTATTTCATTTGATAAATGTGCTTGCAGGATTCTCTCACCATGATTAAGTGGAATAGAGGGAGGACATTATAAGGGAGAAGGCTGCAAATTTTGTCAATTGGGATAGAAAAATTGAAGCCTAAACCCACACATACACTTGAACATTACATGTTGAGATGCTGGTGTTTTTGGTATTTTTTAATTATGTCATGTGATTAATTTTAACTAGTTTTTATTATGGTTTGTTAAGTATGGAATATATTGATGGGGGGGGTGAATCAGTATAGCATATACCTTATAAATATTTCACTTAATCAAACTCCACTTAACCATACATTCAAGATATGCAATAAAACTAAAACAATAACATGCACCACGAGAGAGAGAGAGAGAGAGAGAGGAGAGAGAGAGGAGAGAGAGAGAGAGAGAGAGAGAGAGAGAGAGAGTGAGAGAGAGAGAGGAGAGAGAGAATGAGAGAGAGAGAGAGAGAGAGAGAGAGAGAGAGAGAGAGAGAGGAGAGAGAGAGAGAGAGAGAGAGCCATGGAGAACAATCTCAATTACATGAATGAGAACTAACTCAAATTATAAAGTTTGCAAGCACCAACTTATAGGAGCACCAACCCCTTTTCCGAGCACTAATACAATAACCTATTGTGAGCACCAACCCATAAGAGCACCAACCCCTTTCAAATATTTTTGAGAACTAACCCCAAGGAGAACCAACCCCTCTTGTGTATAAAACATAACTATCTCTTAATGTTTCTTTCTCAATAAATGATAGAACTCTACAACATCTCTTTCTATTCTCTACTTTTTTCTTATATAAAATAATTACAAACCATGTACTCTCTTGCATATTACAAATGGATTCCCAAGCCTTTATTTATAGCTTTACAAATTACCTTTGGAATTTACCCTTTGTGGCTCTTCACTCATGGAAAATGGCACCAAACTTTCATAACCCTTCAAATCCTTGTATTTGAAAAGTCACATGGCGACCCTTCATAATCAAATGCATCCTTTCCTCTTTTATCTTTATCTTGGTGACCTTTCAAATTCTTTAATGTGACTATTCATGGAAAAATGTGCCATACCTTACTTTGTCTTCACTTGGTGACTCTTCATGGAAAAATGCATCCCATTCCTCTTTTGTCTTTACCCTATGCCTCTTTGACTTCTCCATGGGCCCTCTTTTGACTTTTATGCAGCAAAAAATATATTCATTAATATTAAATAAATATGAAAATATTTTAGCCAAAATATGAACATTAAAAAACCTTTAGACAATAAATGATATGGGGCCTTTATCACTAATGTTATACCTTTGACATCAATGATAATATTTCAAATAATTTCCCACTTTGTCATTGATGGCAACCTCAAATTTAAACTGCCACATCTTGAAATTGGTACTGCACATGCCAACCTACATATACTGCCATTTTAAAAACATATAGTAACTCCCCCTTACTATAGATTCCTGTACCTGTTCCCTATACCTATTTCTACACCTATTTTCGCACCTATTCCTTGTACTTGTTCATGTACCTATTTCCTATCATTCTCCCCCTTTGACATCAATGGAAATGGGCCTATCTTGGTGCTAAAACTTAGCTCCCCCTCAACTGATGTTGATCTTTAATGGTAAGAAGTAAAATAAATTACTCTCAACTTCTCTTATAGATAATCGAATGTGTCTTTTGGTAGTACCTTTATGAAAATATATGCAATCTATTTTTTAGTACTGATATATTCCATCTTAACCTACTAATCTACAACTTTCTCTCTCAAAAAGTGATATCTGATGGGAATAGGTTTTATTCTTGAATGCATCACTAGATTCTTAGAAATATTAATAGCACTTGTGTTGTCACAAAAAATAGAAATAGGTTCTTCATATTTTACCTTAATATCTTCTAAAGTTTGCTTCATCTAAAGCACTTCAGTACAACATAATATCGATTAAATATATTTTGATTCAACTATAAAAAGTGATAATAAATTCTAATTTTTGCTTAGCCATGATACTAAGCTATCACCAACAAAGAAATCTCATCCACTTTTGCTCTTTCTGTCATCCAAGCAACCTGCCCAATATGAATCTGTATAAGTAACCAAAATGAAATATCTACCTATGGGATACCATATTATATATCTAATGCCCCCTTGACATATCTAAATATTCTCTTCACCAATTTAACATGACTCTCCTTTGAGGATGCTTGATATCTTGCAACCATGCCTATTACATGCATGATGTCTAGACTCTATGCTATCAAATATAGAAGACTACCAATCATATATATATACAAATATTGATCTACAATAGGTGAATCTTTATCCTTACTCACCTTGTTCCCTATACTCATTGGTGTTCCAACTAGTGCACAATCCTAAAAACCAAAATTTTTCAATATTTCCTTAGCATATTTACTTTGAGATATAAAAATTCCTTTATTTAACTAAAATATTTTTAACCCTAATAAAAATGACAATTATCCAAGCATAGACATCTCAAATTCTTTTTACATATTATCAAAAAATTATTTTGTCATTCTTTCAATGTTACCTCCAAATATTATTTCATCAACATATACCATAAAAATCAACTAATGTTCACCTTCTATTTTGATGTAGAGATTACTGTCAGCAAAACCTCTCTTAAAACCTTGATCTTGCAGGTACTTATCAAGTCTTGCATACCAAGCACTAGGAGCTTATTTCAATCTATACAATGCTTTCTTTAATCTTCATACATGGATACTATCATTCGAGAGAAGAAATCCTTTAGGTTACTTAATGTAGACCTCCTCTTCCAAATTCCCATTCAAGAAAGTAGACTTGACATCCATATAAAGCACTTTGAAATTCTTAAATATTGCATATGCAAGAAAGATTCTAATAGCCTCTTGCCTTGCCACTGGTGTAAAAGTTTCTTCAAAATCTATACCCTCAATCTAAGCATATCCTTTACATACTAACCTTGCTTTATTCCTGGTAACTTCACCATCTTCATTCAACTTATTTTTGTATACCCATTTTGTTCCTATCATATTTTGATCTTTTAGTCTAGGAACTAATTCCAAAGTATGATTCTTTTCTATCTTATTTAATTCTTCATCCATTGCCTTAATCTAATGCTCATCATGTCTAGCTTCTAAAAAATTTCTAAGCTAAATTTTGGATAACAAAAAAAATAACTTACTTAGATTCAGTTACCATCATCTTTTTGGTGTGAACTCCTTCATTTATGTTCTTGATGATGTCACTCTTATTATTATTTCTCTAAATATATTTGAATGGGGTCTTGGTATCCTTTTGATTCTCCTTCTCATCTTCATATGACTCTTCAAAATCTTCTTCTTCAATGATTTCAAGAGTGTCCACTAGATCACTGGCTCTTTGTGCTACATCTTCATCTACAATGACACTTGCACTTTCAACAATATTCTTGGTTCTTTTTTTATAACATTTATAAGATTCAATTTTTCAAGAATATCCAAAAAATATACCTTCATTTATTCTAGATTCAAACTTACCCAGTTTTTTATCAATTTTTTTTATGAATCATCTACTATCAAAAACTCTAAAATAATCAACTATAGCTGGTTTGTCTTTCGATAGATCATAGAGAGTCTTGTCACTATTGACTCTCATCAATGCTCTAGTCTAAATATGCATTGCTATACCAACTGCATCTCTCCAATATTTATCTGGTATCTTGTATTCATTTAGCATTGTCCTCACCATCTCTTAAAATATTCTATTTTTATACTCAACTACTCCATTTTACTATGGAGTTTTGGGTGCTAAATAATGTATCTTTATCCCATGGTCTTCACAATACTCAATAAACTCATTTGACATGAATTCTCCTCCTTGATCTGATCTTAGGTACTTAATCTTCAAATCAGTTTCATTCTCAACAAAATCCTTGAATGCTTTGAAGTGGCCGAAATCTTTTGATTTTTTCTTCAAAAACATCACCCAAGTCATACATGTAAAATCATCAATAATAAACATGAGATATTTCTCATATTGAGTATTTTGATTTCTCATAGGTCCACACAAATCAGTGTAAACAAGCTCTAACATCTGATTGGTTGAGTATTATTTTATTTTAAACCATCTTCTAACCTGCTTCCCATGTTAACATGGTTCACAAAGCATGTTGGAGGCTTTGTAATCTTTGGAAGATCTCTAAATTTTTTCTTCTTGTTGATGTTGACAAGATTATAAAAATTTATGTGTTCCATTCTCCTATTGCATAGACAAATTTTCTCAACTTGACTCAAACAACATTTTTGACGTTTGATATATGATAACATATACAAATTGTTGCCTATTCTTTGAGCATCTACAATCAAAACATCTAAATATTTTCTTCTAATTTCAAAACCTTTTACATAAAACTTTAGTGTATTTCCTTGATCACACATTTGAATTACACTCAAAAGATTATGCTTAAGATCTTCTACATACATAACATTTTCAGTCTTAGTTCTACTATTATCCAAACTTAATGTACCTTTTTTGATAATTTTGGTAGTAGTATTATCTTCAAATTTCAATGTGTCACCATTGATCTTCTTCAGGGTTATGAACTTGATCTTGTATCCTATTCTATGTCTCAAACATCCACTATCAATGAACCATGGCTTTTCTTCATTTCTTGCATGCAAAGTTGTCTATACTAACATAGATTTTTTAGGTTGTTTCTTCTACCATGAACCTATCTAAAATTTCTTCTTGATGGATAGAGCTTTGAATTTTTGGTCCTTCTTGACTAACTCAACCATGATTCTATAGTAACAGGCCATGTGTCCTAATTTATTACACTTGTAACATATTATGGACTCTTCATTAAGGCCTGATAGAGGAGCAAAAGAGTTGTGGCTTCTGCTTGACTTTGTATGAGTTTCCTTCTCCTTATTTCTAAAATTGTTAGCCCTTTTTTGACATTCTATTTTTTTATGACCATATCGATTATAATAAAAATAGAACCTATTTGTGTATCTTTGACTTGATTGCCTTTTGTAGCTCTGTTCCTTCTAGCCTTCTTTGTTTGAGATGTCCTCTATATTCTTAACTTCTTCCTTTTTCATTTCCTATTTTGTAAGAGCTTTAACATAGCTCTTTCCTTTTTCTATGTTAACCTTGTCTATGAATGTAGTGGCCTCCCATTTATCTTTTTCAAATCTGATACCAATCTTATCTGACATTAATATTTAACTTTCTAATATTTTATTCAACATATTAGTGTTATTCTCAAATTTTGAATCATTCATTTCTCTATCATTGATTACTTTATTTATTTTCTCAAGATCTGATTTTAAAGAGGTAATTTCAACAACATACCTTTCATATTCTTCACTTACTTTTTGTAACTAAGTTGTTATATCTTCTTTAGTCTTTTTGGATTCTTCAATGTGTGCTTGTATATCTTTAATTATTTATTTTGAATCCTTTTAATTTTTCTCAATTTGGCACTTCAATCTTTGATTATTTTTCTCAAGAGATACTAATTATTTTAAGGCACAAATGAGTTCTCCTTCTAGATTCACCTTAACTTCATCTTGTTCCTCTTCTTGATCAATTGTACTTTTGATTACAGAGGCATCTTCATGTATGGTCATGAATAGAATCTCTTCTTCATCTGAATCACTGACTCCACTGTCTTTGACTGAGCTAGGATCTTTAGAGTATAAAATATTCTTCTTGAATTCCTTCTTGAATTTGCCTTTGAAATTATTCTTGTATATAGACCTTCCTTCTTCATTTTTCACCATTATTCTTATCTAGGCACTTAGCTATAAAATGTCTAATCTTTTCACAATTAAAACATTTAAAATGTAATTTTTTTAATATTTACTTGTGCCCTTTTTTAGCTTGCAGATTAATAGAGCTCTGTTGTCATCTTCATCATTGTTAGAGCTGTCATTTAATTCTTGAATCTTAGTCTTATCTTTTTTTGATGTCTTAAAAGTATCTTCCCTCTTTGAGGGTTTCTCTTGTTCAGTCCACATCTCATATGTCATAAGAATACCATATAATTCATCCATCTTTAGCTTGGATAGATCCTTCATCTCCTCGATTATCAAAACCTTTGTATCATATATCATTGATAGAGATCTCAAAACCTTTTATATCACTACTAATTATTCTAATTTTTCTCCAAGAATTTCAATATGATTAACTATTTGATCAACCCATAAAAGATAACTCACTATATTTTCTTCCTCTTCCATTTTCAAAATCTCAAACTATCTTCTAAAAGTCTAGAGCTTAGCTTGTTGAACCTTTCCATCACATTTTCATGCTTTACCCAAGTCTCATGAGTATATTTTTATTTCATATATTTAACAAATTCTGATTCACATAAACCACATAAAATAACAATTAAAGCTTTATCATTATTTTCACTTACCTTCTTTTCTACTAGAGTAGTCACAAGTGTCTGTGGCTCTTCATAGTACTCTAAAAATGCTTGCCAAATGTTGAATCCAAGAGACATCAAATAAGTACTCATCCTTATGCTCTAAAAATCATAATTTATTCCATCAAATAAAGGTGCCTTATTTGTAGAAAAACCTTCATGTGATCTAGCCATCATGATTTCTTTGATCTACCTTCAAACTGTAAAACTCTTTCCAAAGGAACCTACTTTGATACCAATTATTAAGCACCAAATATACTAATGGGGGGGGGGGGTTAATTAGCATATCATATATCTTATAAATCATTTACTTAATAAAACTCTACTTAACCATACATTTAAGATATGTAATATAATTGAAACAATAACATACACCACACAAGAGAGAGAGACACCAAATTTTTATGTGGAAACCCAATGTAAGAAAAACCATGGAGAATAATCTCAAGTATATAAATGAGCACCAACTTAAATTACAAAGTTTTCAAGCACCAACTTGTAGGAATACCAACCCCTTTTCTGATCACCAATACAACAACTATTTTTGTGCATTAACCCATAGGAGCACCAACCCACAGGAGCAATAACCCCTCTTGTGTATAAAACATAATTATCTCTCAATGTTGCTTTCTCAAATATAATATAATTCTAAAAGATCTCTTTCTATTCTTTCCTCTTTTCTTATATAAAACAATTACAAACCATGCACTCTCTTGTATATTACAAATGGCTTCCCAAGCCTTTATTTATAGCTTTCCAAATGACCTTTGGCATTCACCCTTTGTGACTCTTCACTCCTCATGAAAAATGGTGACAAACTTGCATGACCCTTAAAATCTTTGTATTTAAAAAGTCACATGGTGACCCTTCATAATCAAATGCATCCTTTCCTCTTTTGTCTTATCTTAGTGCCCTTTTGAATTCTTTAAGGTGACTCTTCATGGAAAAATGTGTCATACCCTATTTTATCTTCACTTGGTGACTCTTGGAATTCCTCAAGATGAAACTTCATGGGAAAATGCATCCCATTCCTCTTTTGTCTTTACTTTGTGACTCTTTGACTTCTCCATGGGCCCTCTTTTGACTTTTATGTAACCAAAAATATATTCATTACTATTAAATAAATATCAACATATTTTAGCCAAAATATGAACATTAAAAACACCTTTAGACAATAAATGTTATGGGTCCTTTATCACCATTGATAGACCTTTGACATCAATGAAAATATTTCTAACATGGTTATTATTTCATACTTTACATTGGTTATGGGCCATATACTTGCTATGCTATGGATAAACTAGTTTGAACACAAATTCTCTTAGTAGCATTATTTATTAACCATGTTATGCAAAATTATTGAGTGTATTTATGAAAATGGTGTGCAAGATAAATGGTGGTTTGATGAGTTATGATTGAATATGGATCTAATTTATTAATTTAAAATATATTAAAGTTCATGATGTTATCTAATATATTTTCCTTGTGTCTAAATATGCAAAGGTTTGTTTAGATTTAATTAACCCTTTTGGTGGCTTGGCCGGTATGGGACAAAAGACACCCAAGAAAATTTCATTTTTTAAAGTCTTAAGAACATATGAAAATGGATTTTATTTAAAAAGGAATGGAAAGTTATAGTTTAGAAAATAATTAGGGAAACTGTCATGCATCATTGCCATACATAAATTTGAACAAAATAATTACGTAATTTTGCTATCATAAGGTTTTTGAATTCATATTTTTGGTGGAGAGATTAGTGCTTGGATATTTACATGTATTCACCATGCTAGATGGTCTTGGTAGATGTTCAAACCAATTTTAGTGGATAGTAAATGCATTAAAATGGATTCCAGTTCTATCTTAGGGAACTTACAAAGATCTAGGAGAAATCCTAGGGCATGCAAAATGTGAAGGAACAAAAGAAAATAGAATAAGAGGGAAATAATGGAGGAGTTTAATAAATGGGAAAATTTAATAAGGGGGAAAGAGGAGTTGTAAAATAAAATTAATGACTACCATATTCTGCAATCATAAGCAATTACCACTATTTTCATCATTTAAAAGGCAAGTGGTGTATTGAAATTATAACTACATGATATTGTGGGTTTTAAGGATTATGCATGGGTTGTATTATAGTTTTCATTGTCTCAGATTGAGTATGAATTTATAAAACCTCATTTTATTTGGTTGTGCACATCTATTTTTTTATGCAAAGGATGGTATTTAAGCTTTAGTATGTAACAATGGTCATTAATACCTAGCTAAGTAAAGATATAAAAACTTGGGGTTTAGTTTATGGATTTAATTTTTTTACTAAATACCAATTTTTTAAAATTAAAATCATTCCTATAGATTGGGTAAGGGATATCACTCTCCTCCACAGACCCATATGATTGAGAATGAGTTGGGTATTTAAGCCCATAATGTTTTTACAATAAATGGATTCTAACAATCTTACTCATTCAAGGTACTTAAATTTGAATATTATTTGAGTCAAAATTAGTCTTTGGGATAATAAAGGTAAAATTTTATACAAAGGGTAAAGTACATTTTTAATGTAAAGTTATTCTAATATGATAAATATCTCCCTAAACTGTCATTAACTAGCTCATGACATTTGTTTAAGTATCCCCATTATGAGGCTATATAAATGGTTATTATGAATTTCAAGAGGGTTTTAGAACATGTTTTGGATTTTTTTTTGTTTGAATATATTGAGTTGTAAGTTTTGGTTGTATAAAAATTGGAAACCAATTTCTTACTTCCATCCATCAAGCACCTTATAGCTGTAGGTAGTGATTTTTAGTGGATGTCTTTTTCCAAGTCTAGGATTTATAATTTTGACCAATTGTAGGCACATATGTTTTTTTGAATATGTTTACCATATGTATGTATGTATGTATCCATAAATGGAATTTCAAGTAAAACTAATCAAAAATAAACTAACCATCTCAAATATATATGTATGGAGACAACAACTTTGATTGAAACACCTACCTACAACTCATATATATATATATATATATATATATATATATATATATATATATATATATATATATATATATATATATATCTGTGTGTGTGTGTGTGTGAACTATATATAGATCAAAATTTATAGTGTTTGGGAATAGAAATAAGTAAATCATTAGAAAGGATTTAGAAGAAAATTTATTGATAAGAATTATTTGTGCTAAATTTGGTACCTCCTTAGTCAAGTCTTAAGAAGGATATTATTTTCTTATTGTTTTATTTAGATAGGTGATTGTTGGACAAAATTGTATATATATATATATATATATATATATATATATATATATATATATATGATTGAACACTCTAATTATGTAACAACATTAAATAAGATTGAAAGGAATAAGAAATTAAAAAGGTATATTATATATGCAACTGATTTTTAATATTGAATAAGCTTAATGGGTTAAAGGATGATAATTATCTTTATATAAACATTGGAGTGGATTTTCCAACTTGAATATAGAAAATAAATATTGATTATCATGTGTATATTATTAGGATTAGCCTTTTTGATGCAGAGGTATATGGAATAATTCTCCAAAACATCCTCTCTTGGCTTTGAACTTGTCTAATATCATTATAATGTTATGCTTTGTCTTTTATCTCTCATCACCAATCTAGTCTTTATCTTGATCTTTGGGCTTAATAGCCTTCTTCTCTTTATATTTGTTCCTTATAAACTTTGAGGAAAATTATTGGTGTCATTATACCACTCTCAATATCAATAAAATTCAATATTAAACTCATTTTATAACATTATTCTCTCTTTACCATTCAATTCTTTCACTAGCTCTCCAATAGGCATGCTTCATAGGTTTCAAACACCAAACTTTGATGTAGTTATTAGTAATGTAATTTATTATCACATATAATATTATATGATAATATTACATCTACCTTAACCTCCTTCAAACCTTGAATCACAATTCATCATTCAATTCCATACCTCAAGGTCACAATAGTCTCCTTAGGTGTGTAGCCTTTTTGTGAATTTCTCTTTGTTTGATCAAAATAGGAAGTATTATGAAGATTTAAAATAATTTATATCCACCCTCTATCTCATTAAATGTTTTTTTCAAGTTTCATGAGCTATTTCCACACTTAGATCACACTTCCTTTGTAAACCTCCCCTCAATTAGGCCTAATTAGCCCTCAAGCACACCCACATATCTAGAATCCATACCATACAAACCTTAACCAAACTAAAACTAGTTGATTTACTTGAAACATTTTTAGATGAGAAATATTAAAAATTTCATTAATTTCCAAGGGTTAAAACTCTTTCTATAGCATTGTAGGTTTCGAAACCCTAGAGGGTTTTCTAAACATGCCAAAAGGATAAATAATTCAATTTTTTGAGTTTTAAAGTGTTTAAAAAGGAAAAAAGACCTTACCTAGGTCTTTTTTCACATAACACACCTTTGACAATAGGTGATAAATTTCACATCTCCTTATCAATGTTTCTAACCACCAAAACACAAGTTTTTAAGTCCTATTTAGGACTGTGTCAATAGGGTTTGTATATCAATGAGTTTAAAAACTATTATAAAGTCTTTAAAAACTCCCAATACCTTCCTTACACTTTTATCCATCCTTAAAAACTATTATATTCAATATTATTCCTATTTATAAATAAAAGTCTTTCCTCACTACTTTGACTATGCACAATAAGACACCCTATAGGACTATGATAACAACAGGGTTCATTAGTTCAATTTCAAGATTCTCACAATGTTTCCAAGAGCTTCACAACATAATTTTATATTAGGAACATTTTTCAAGGCCATAGATTCAATATCATACTTGTCAAGGACAAGAAATAGGTTTGACCTCACTTTACAATGTGTCTATTCACTCAAAATAGGGTACTCATTATGACAATAGAACCATTACTTTATTATAGCCTGTGTATTGGATTCAATTCCTTATTTGTATTAAAACAAATATATTTCAACCAATTATTTCATTTACCAGCCATTATCGCAACATGTTGATGGTCTATGTCTGAAGAATTAAGCATTACCTCCATACTCTGACTATGATAATAGTCTATAGGGTTTCATGGATTCAGTGGCCTTTTACTCTGATTTTATTCACTTGTAAGTTTATATCAATCACTTGAAGGTCTACATAGTCTCAATATATGTAGGAATCAATTCCATGATAAGTTTCCCCTCACTAACTTCTAAAAAACACTCAAATACTCTTATTTTTGGACTGTGAACTACACTCCTTGGTCCAAACCTACAATATTATAATATACTAACAAGATTATGGAATCAAGGGCCTCTTAATACAACATGTGATTGATGCAATCAATATACACTGAAAGGAAAATGTACATTAATAAACTTTCCTTTATTCATTTGAAATCAAGCAACATTACATTTGTAGTCCAAACTTGTACTTGTCATCTTTCATGAGGATTTTTGGACATTCTCTCATTCTATGATTTTCCCTCCCTCGTATTGGAGATCACACTTTCTGCCTCTCATATTCTCATCTCTACCATTCATGTACAACTATCTTATTCAACCAACTCCAACATTGATTAAGGTGGTTACAAGTCAAGAATCTCTTACATTACAAATTCAATGTGAGGTTTATGATTACATGACTAGAATATGACTTCTAATTTAATGTCTTAGACTTATTTACCTTAAAAAACCTTTTAAAAAGGATTATTGGAACTATTGAACCAATATTTCCTCATCTAACAACCTTAGACCATGTTTATGTTCTTCTAGGCTCTTTTCAAACATTTTAATTTTCAAATTCCCAGTTTTAGAGGGAAAACTCCTAGAACCTATATATCACACCCCTATGACTCAAAAAGGACTCAAAAGACACAAATGGACCTTAGAAGGTCCATCACTCACTTTGACATCCAAAATTAGACCAAATTTTACCTCTACTAATAATAACTCAAAAATGGTGTCTTCATGCTTGATGTTCCCACATCATACTCCCCAAGAGGGAGAAAATTTATGCCACCAAATATCTTTCTTGCCTTAAAGTTTATTCTTTGGGGGTAATTATTCCTTAATTGACTAATATTCATCCTTTCTTGCTCCTTCCTTTTTGATATGGTTTTGTATTTCTTCTTTTTAGCTTTGTTTAGTCTTCATGCAAATGCATCCTCTACTTCCTTGACCACGCTAGCATATTATTCCTTAGGTTTTAATGGATTAATATGCATGTAAACCTCTATGATTTTCTCAATTATACTCTATTTTTATAACTCCTCTTCATATTCATTCAATTCTTGAAATCTCATTCTATCATCTCAATCATTTTGCAAGAGAAACTTCTTGTCCAACTCATCCTTAACATAGTATAATGTTATTTGACACCTTCTTAAATTTAAATGTACAAGAATATCAAATATAAAATAATATTTATCTTGACCAATTGAATATCTCACCTTGTTGACTTGCTCATACTCCCTTTGCTTGCTAACTAGCTTGCTTGCATGTGGCTTTGTTTGCACAACTCCTTATGCTTCTCTATGCTGCTCCTTACCTATCTCTTCCTTGAGCTCATCCATGAGATTTGATTGTTATGATTCACATTGTTTTAGACATTGTATGGAATTAATATGTCTTCTAACATCTCCATTTCTTCTTACAACTTGAGAGCATCCACCTCCTCACTATCTTTATTAAATCTTGGTCCACATTACTCTTCATTATCTTGGGTAAATTGATCTTTATCTTGTACTTAGACTTCCTCATTCATGAGAGTCAAACCAATTTCATCTTGTTTCAAACCATGTTTTTTAAGTACTCCTTGAGGTGATTCATCCTCACCTTGCCTTTTTACAAACTCATTCATCAATGCAATTATTTTCATATTCAAATCTTCTTCATGATTGGAGCATGTACATCATCATAAAAAAATTTGAAGGAAAATATTGAGAACACTTATCTTATTTATACTCATATTCTTTCTTAAAAAATTGTAACTTCATATATTTGGCTTGATCTGCTTGCACCATCTCTTTTATTTGATTAGTAGGCTTGCTATCTTCATCAATATTCATGCTTGCTTAGGAAACACCCATAATGTTATCTTATTATTCTATTTTCATGCTGTTTTAAACTCACTTTATTCCTTGTACCTTATTATATTTCCATTTACTTCTCATTTCATCTCCTTCATGCTTCTTGCCTTGGTAGCCTATCATGCCAACCTGGTATTCTTTGCCCTTCATGATTTGATTCTATACTTATTCTTGTTTTCCACACAATTTCTTGTTTTTATTGACCTTTTTCTTGAGGTTCACATCTTCTTTCTCATTGCATACTTTCTTCAACCATTTAGGCCAAACATATCCATGCCTTTGTACTCTCCTTGAGAAATGTAGTTTGTCATTCTTTCTCCCAATATGCATATTATCCTATTCTTATTCACATATACAATCAAAATCAATTATCAAACACTTATTGACCTCCAAAGATGACTATTGAAATTTCAACTCTTAATTCATGTTTTCATGTTTTGTCTTTATGGCTTCTTAATGAACTATCTCTTTTACTTCAGCTGCTATACTTTCCAAGGCATCATAGTATTCCTCTTCAACTTCATCTTTAGCATGTTTAATGGTTTTAATCTTCATCAATTTGTCTTCTACAATAGTTTGTCTTTCCTTGTCATCCTCTTTCTACTTGATGGGTGATGTTATTGGCCCATCCTTCACCAGATTCAAGGCCTTATGCTTGGACTTTAGAAAAAATTTATTCATACCTACATACAAAAAATTAAAAACAACATTAGCATATAAAACAAGAGACCATATAGTCTCTTTTAATGTCTCTTGCATAGATACTCTCCATATCTTCTTCTTGTCTTTATTTTCAAGTTCTCCTCTTATCACTTATATCTCCTTCTTGATATCATCAATTAGAAATATCTTCTCCATATCTTTATCTTGTTTCTCTCTTGGAAACTCCTCATTCTTCATGCCTCTATAAGCTGTCTTCTCTTTCTTTTTTTCATTCTCCATGACACTCATCTTATGTCTTCTCACTTTTACAAGTGACTCTAGTGGCCATTTCACCATTTTAATCACACTACATCCAATCCATTGGATTCCTTGTCCTTTAAATAGCTACACCATGAGTTGTACCTTGTCAATACTCTGCCCCAATTCTCTTCTCATATCTTCCACTTCTATTTCTACATCCATCTTGTCTCACTTTTTCTTTGCCTTCTAGGCCTATCTAGACCTTCCTCTTAGCAAGATTATCAATGTTTCCTATGAGATCACTCTTATATCTTTTATCTTTCATAATTAATATATCTAAGATCTCTCCTTATCATTATTGACTCCTTTTTGGAGTATTCACTCTTCTCTTTCTCACTTGAGCTTCAAGGCTCTTCCTTCACACTATCTTCTCTAGTCATTATCATAGGACTTTGGGGATGTTGTTACTATATTTATTAATATGATATGCATTTATAATGACCTAAATATATCAGACCTATATCATACTCCTCCCATGGTACCCTATAAGGTTACCTTACACACATTCCTCATAACATACTATGTTCATCTCATATCACAAGTTTAAACAACTCAAAACAAATGCAAACTAAGACATTACCTTGATGTAATACCAAATTATGTAGAGGCATATCTAAGAAGTATCTAGAACATCCTCTCTTGGCTCTTAACTTATCTAATCTCATTCTAATGCTATGCTTTGTCTTTAAGCTCTCATCACCAATCCAATCTTTCTCTTGATCTTTGGGATTAATAGCCTTATTCTCTTTCTACCTATTTTTTTTATAAAATATAGATAAAATTATTGGTTTAATTAGACCAATCTCATTATAAATCACATTAATTCTTAAACTTAGTTTATAACACTATTCTATCTTTACCATTCAACTCTTTCACTAACTCTCCACTAGACATGCTTCATAGGTTTCAAACACCAAACTTTGATGTAGTTATTAGTAATGTAATTAATTGTCATAGATGATATTATATGATAATATTACATATAGTATAACTTGATTCAAACCTTGAATCACACTTTACCATTAATTTTCATACCTCAAGGTCACAATGGTCTCCTTATGCTTGTAGCCTTTTTTGTGCAATTTCTCTTTGTTTGATCAAAATAAGAACTTTTATGAATACTTAAAAAAATTTATAGCCACCCTCTATCTCCTTATAGGTATATGTCAATTTTTATTACCTATCTCCACACTTAGATCACACTTCCTTTGTAAACCTCTACTTAATTATGCCTAATTAGCCCTCAAGCACACCTATAGACCTAGTTTACGTACTATATGACCCTCAACCAAAACAAAGCCACTTGATTCACTTGACACATGTCTAGATGATAAATATTACAAAGTTTCATTAATTTCTAAGGGTTAAAAATCTTTCTATAGCATTTTAGGTTTTGAAACCCTACACGGTTGTCTACATAGATTGAGAGGATAAATAATTCACTTTATTGAGTTTTAAAGTGTTTAAAAAGGAATAGAGACATTACATAGGTATTTTATCACATAAAACACCTTTTAAAATAGGTGAGAAATCTCATATCTCCTTATCAATGCTTCTAACCACCAAAACACAAGTTTTTTAGTCATATTTAGGATTGTGTCAACAAGGTTTGTATATCAATGAATTTTAAGACTCTTATAAAGGCTTTATAAACTCCCACTACCTTCCTTTCACCTGTAACCATACTTGAAAACCATTATAGTCAATATCATTCCTATTTATATAATAAAAGTCTTTCCTCACTACTTTAACTAAGCATAACAAGACACCCTACAAGCCTATGATAACAACATGGTTTATTAGTTCAATTTCAATACTATCACAATGTTTACAAGAAACTCACAACCTAATTTTATAGTGGGAACATATTTAAAATCCATATAATCAATATCATACTTGTTAAGGATAAGAAATAGGTCTTACCTCACTTTACAATATGAATGTTCACTCAGAATGGGGTACTCACTGTGACAATAAAACTATTAATTTCTTATATCCTATGTATTGGAATCCATTACTTATTTGGATTCAAATAACTAAATTGAAACCAATACTTTCACTTACCAAACATTATCTCAACATGTTGATAGTCAATGTCTTAGAAACCAAGCATTACCTTCATTCCTTGATTGTGACAATAGTCTGTAGGTTTTAATGGATTCAGTGGCCTTTTGCTCTGAGTTTATTCACTTGTAAGGTTATCTCAATCATGTGAAGGTATACATAATATAAATATATATAGGAATCAATTCCATGATAAGTTTATCCTCACTAACCTGTTGAAAATACTCTTGTTTTTGGACTATGAACTACACTCCTTGGTCCAAACTTGCAATCTTAAAATATACCAACAAGATTATGGCATTAAGGGACTCTCAATATAAATGTGATTTATGAAATAAATATACATTGAAAGGATAACATACATTAACAAACTTTCCTTTATTCATTTGAAATCAAGCAACATTAAATTTGTAGTCCAGTCTTAGACTTGTCATCTTTCATGAGGGTTTTTGGACATTCTCTCATTCTCTGCTTTTCCATCCCTATTCTTAGAGATCACACTTTATCCCTCTCACATTCTCATCTCTACCATTCATATAAAACTATCTTCTTAAACCAACTGCAACATTGGTTAAGGTGGTTACAAGTCAAGACTCTCTTACATTACAAATTCAACACGAGGTTTATGATTACATGACTAGAATATGAATTATAATTTATTATTTTAGACTTGTGTACCTTCAAAAACCTTTTAAAAATTATTATTGGTCCTATTGAACCAATATTTACTCATCTAACCATCTTAGACAATGTTTATGTTCTTCTAGTCTCTTTTCAAACATTTGAATTTTCAAATTCCTAGTTTTGGAGAGAAAACTCCTAGAACCTATATAACACAACCCTATGACTCAAAAAGGACTCAAAGACACAAATGGACCTCATAAGGTCCTTCACTCACTTTTACAGCCAAAATTAGACCAAATTTTACCTCTACTAACAATAACTCAAAAATGGTGTCTTCATGCTTGATGCTCCTACATCACTTTTTGAGGCTATTTGAACCATTGCTCAAATTGTAAAGTGTTAGGGAAATATAATGACATGAAGATTATTAATACACCACAAGTTGTGCATAGAGAAATTTGGTGATAATAAACCTATTTTTACTTGAGATTCATTGACATGATAATATTTTCATTAGGCAAGCTCATTATTGGAAAATGAATATACAAATTGATGGATACAAATCTATATTGCTTGGTATTATTTAATGTATTAATGATAGTATGATTTATTATAAAACCATTTTTTTTTCCATGAGTGAAATATGTTTTGAACTTGTATTAAACAGTTATGCAAAATTTACTATAAATAAATAGTTGATTTTATGATGCAAGTTTGTAAATAGAATGTATTTAGAAATTTATTATGAATTTATATAATTTTAGGCTTCTTTGTGTTAAGGGATGATAATCATAGTAGGCTAAGGCCATATAATGTATATACCTATCATTTGATAACATATAAGAGATAAAGTTTCATTATTTGAGAGTATATATGTGCGTGTGTGAATTTGACTTAGATTCATGAAAGATTTGAAATCTATGATGAAAAACTTTGGTGAAAGTAATGTTATAGCTAGAAACATTGTCAATTTACTATATTGTATAGTTTACATGTGTATGCATGATGTTATATTAGATAGAGGATTGTTTTCCATGGTTTTTATGACTACTGCATGTATTAATGACTATACTACACATTATTCTGGTTGAGTTATTATTATCTACATTTTCATTATTTGTCCCTTCATGAAGGTAAGGACACTCCCTATGGGGAGGTGTGTAGGAGACCAATGGTTTGTGGTTGGAGGAAAATTTCCTAGATGATATTCTCCCTCTTTTTCATTTGATAAATCACCTTGGATACATAGTATTGGAAATTGTATTGATTTCAAGATGTCATATGAAGCTCCAATGTATTATTGTACTTTTAATTATATATTACTATGATTTTCAATAAAATTGTAATAATTTTAGATTCAATATTATATAACTATTTATAGCAGCGATTGTGTATTTATACATGACTTATAATAAATGAGAATAATAATGGTTGTGTATCCTTATTTATTTATAAGAATGAGTTATTTTGGTGTATGGTAGTACCATTCATTTTGTATATGATTTACAACATGGATTCTTATCTTCTACACTATTAAAATGATATTTGTAAGTTAAATAGAACATGACTAAACCAATGGGTTAATAATATTTTATGTACATGTTATATTCATTGTATTTATCTCTCAAACATTATAAATTTTTGTTAATTGGTGGAGAGGATTATATTTTAAAGTATGTTGAATTAAAATTTTAGAAAATAGTAAATCCTAGTGGGGTTGTAACACAAAATGTAAATGTTGAAACTTAAAGCCTAACTAGAAAACAAGAAAAAATCTAGGTTCCTACTTCAAATCTCACATAAACGTCAGATTAATTAATGAAAGAGAAGTAAACAAGAACTTTAACTTCAAGTACTAAATGCAAGAGTCTCTTTTGTAGATGTAGATTTGTTCTTAGTTTATGGATTTTGGTTACTCACAAGTAATTCTATGTAATAATTTTAGTATAATATAACTTAAAATGATTGATTGTTTGATGATAAAATTATCTAGATTTTTAATTTTAAAAATTGCTTATTATCATGGTCTCACATTCACATTATCAATCAAATGGAAGAGGGAAGGTCAATTTATAGATTTTTGAGAGAAGAATGGATGGATAGGATAAATCTAACTTTATTTTAAATATTCAATTTTTAGATGTTTAAGATTTGGTCTATGGGTCAAATGTATTTAATGAGGAGGTTGGGGAAGTTGTGGGATTGGTTAGATGATTAATGAGAGTTTTGAGTGTCATAAATGAGTTTGAATCTCTTAAATGATTTTTTTGAATGTTCCAATGTCTCAAATAGATTGGTTAAGTTTTTTAGTGATTAATGAGGAGGTTAAATGGATCAAATATTGTTTTAGAAAAAGAGCAATATTATTTTAATTGGTTCTTAGTTTACTTTGACTAGGCGCAAACATGGGAGATCCCTGTTGTGCTCAAAATTTAAACACTCAGCTATGCTAGCATCAATACATATAAGGCATAGGCCTTATGCACTCACTCAAAGTGTGACTGAGAAGGAATTGAGACCCACATTAGGTTAGTTATGAGATGGCACAAGGATTTAATTAGGGGACTTATGTAATTAGATGAAAGCTTTAGGTAGATCCATAGGTGCAAGACTTTTATGGACTAATACTAGTGTCATATAGGTGATTTAAGGGTTAAAAGGCTACTTTGAGTCAAATTAATCATGCTAGGCTTATGATCCTAATAAGGATAAGAATACTTGGCATAGAACTTGTTGACTAAATTTGACCCTACAGGTCACATTATGACCCCTATTGGAAAAAACATGATATTTATAGGTTTATAAGGGGTATAATATTTTTTCATGAGGTATATTATAAGTTATTTGATGTCATTTAATGTTATTTTAGCCTTAGTTTTAGTCCAATTAGTCAATATATCTTTTTGAGTCATTTAAAAGTCATTTTAGGGGTCATAAATGCAAATGGCATGATTTATAAGGTGTAAAAGTGTCCTAAGTTCCTTTAAAAAGTCCAATAAGTTAAATTCCTTGTCAATAATGTCAGAACCATCTGAATCTTGTAGGTTATCTAACTAAATATCAAGAAACCAACTAAAAAGAGGGCATTTGGCACTTGTACAACCCATGAGGGAGGGTGTCACATGGGATAAGGTCATGGAATGTATATTAATCTTCCTAAAACTAAATTCCAAGTTTGAAATTCTATAAAAGTTTAATTTTTAATCTAAAACTATTTTATTACTTTTTTTGTATTTCTAGACACACAGAAGTGGTCAATTGTTTTATGCTTGGTATGAACAGTTGAAGAGGTTTTAGGTGAAATGATATTGGGAGGTGGTATTAAACTTAGACATATAAATTTAAATAAAAAGATTTCAAATATTGGTTAACCATGCTTTATGAACCATCGCTAACAAGTTGACTATGTTTTTTGACTCAATGTTTCCTACACCCTATAGTTTTTGCTCTATTTTGGATAAGTACGTACAAACCAGTTAGTGATGTTGACTAAAAAGGATGTTTGATCTCTTCCCGTATTCCATCCATGATTTTTTTAGGTTTCATGGTGTTTTCATGAGCAAATCATCTCAGGTTGGTAGATTAGTCTCATTTGGGATGATAGGCATTTTTCCATCATTTTTAGTATATTCATGATTTTATAGTGACTTAAATGAGTTTTTATAGGTTCATCCTCATGTTTATAATCATATATTGATCCCCTTCACCTTTTAGTCTCATTATCCAAGTAGTTTTCCATGGGTGCAGTCAATGCACTATGCATATATAGGCAACTCCTTAAATATACATGTATCTTAGAAGGATGCCATGATAGAAGGGGAGATTTGATAGGTGTTTAAAATATTTTATAGTGGTAAGAGTGTATTTTTTCACTTTTTGAATATTTATAATGAATCTCAAGCATATATCTCTTATACACTGCCTATATCACTATCCACTACTTATGCACATATTCTTCTACCATTAAAATACACCTACAAGTGCCCTCATAGAGAATATACTATTGAGAGGAGTGTATAAGATAACCAATGTATTGATGGTAAGAATAATCCATTTTAAACCTTTTTAAAAAATATAAACTTCATAAAACTCATAAACCATGCATATTGCTTTAAGTTTCCTTATTGCCTGTATATGAAATATGCACCTATCGGTGGCATTGACAGAGCCTTAAAGGTACCTATAAAAAATTTTAGAACATGGTAAGGTTATATTATAAATCCTATCATGTGTTAAAGCTCAATAAATACATATTTAAAGCATAAAATATGCAAGTGAAGGTGTAACTACCTTTAAGCAAAAAATGGTTGAGTTCAAGGAGATTATCTAAAAAAAATGAAAATAGAGGTTTAGGGGCATTTTATGAATAAAATATAACATGGTTACCAAATAATTTGATACATCATAATGTTATTTTAGTGTATTATACATATATGAAAATAAATATGCAAAGTTTAGAGGGTAGAAGAGTAGTGGAAGGTAGTGGTCGAGATCCTCAAAATTGCTATTTGAACACTAATTTCCTTTACTGTCATCTACATGTTTTGAAACTCTAAGGTGAATTTCTATTGTAAGGTTGTAATATTAAATAATTAATTCATGTTTGAATGTTTTTATATGGTTGGTAATACAAATTTATGATCTATAGAATCATCAAAGAGGTTCATAGGTAGAGTTTTGAGCCCTTACACATATTTAGATGTCTACTCTCTTAAACATGTACCTACAGCCAACTAGGCCTAAAAGTGCAAAGATGCTTGAATTGGTTGATATATGATGAGTTGTATTCTTATATGATAATTAAATTATGTATCAAAAATTAATTAGGTATAGGTTTTAACATTTGAATCTAAAACACCTTCTAGGTCTCATTAGCATCTAATGAAAACCTACAACCAAGCTTAAGGCATAAAACACAATATTGTAGGTCAAAGAAGGAAAGAAGACCTAAAGCCATGTTTTTAATAAGTTATTAAGTATACAACATAATTTTATGAATGGAATAGGCATCAGGAGCTACTTATGACATTTCAAGACCTTACTTTCACATAAGGAGATGGAAATAGTCTTTATAAATAGCCTATACATCCACCTACAACTGATAATGACTTAGTTGATGACTTGTCTAGGTTTTGGCATGAAAAATGAATGGTATAGATGAATAAAATAAGTTTGGGATGAAATTAAATGTTTCAACAAAATCCTATTTTAAGTAATCAGCCCTAAGAGTGTGACAATCTTTTTGGGAATTAGGTGTTTATTTCCTAAGCAAATAAAGGTTTGAGTAAGTATTAATCAGTGATTAATGTGTATTAATTATCCCACTGATTTGTGTAATAAAATATATATTTTAAATTTTTATAAAAAAATTAATAAGTTTAAATAAATCAAACTTAGCTTATTCTAGATTGAAACGAAAGAGGTAGGGTCTAGAAATTGCTATGTAGGGATGGTAGAATGTCGTAAACATGACCTAGAAATCTATTTATATATTGGATAGGAGTTTCAAGTTAAATACACCCTAATAATTTTCACTATAGTATAATTTTTGGCATTTCTTTCCACTTCTGGCACTATTATCCTGATGGTTTGGCTTTTTTGGGTTCTACTTGGTAGCCCTGTGATACTCTGTTAGTGAAATATTGAATCTTGGGACTATGAAGATCTCACTATGTGTCAACTTATATCTTCATTACCTATATTAACCTACATAAATATAAATAATAAATTAAATAAATCACAAGGGGGGGAAATTTGGGTTGTGGGAAGAATGATTGCATAATCAAGAACCCTCATTCTGACTGCTACCTACATTAACCCTCACACCAAGGGTCTTAGATCTGATGTAGTTCTCCATTAGGGGACATGCATAATCAACATGCATGATTGATGAAATAATGAATTTAACCTAGGGTCTTCCTTGATCAAGCATTAAAATCTATGTGTGATGCAGAGAAACTAAGATATACTATTGATTATTTTTATTAAGTCTAATGTGCCAAAATAGTAAGTGCTAGATATAAAATGCCTTGTGTGGTCATTTATATAGGAGACTCATTATTTCAAATTTGGGAGATTTTATTACATTTCCCTAACATTTGAAAAATTATACATGAAGAAAATAAAATGGGTAAGACTCATTCTACAAAAGAAACTAACTATTGGGGCCAAAATTGGGCTTGGACAATAGTGCCAAAAACTAGACACACCATGTTTTCAACACTATATTATTATTTAGGCATTATTGTCTAGGGGATCTGGGACCTAAGGGGATGTCAAGACATAAAATATGTTCTTAGTCCTAAAAGGGTTAATTCCAAAATGCTATAGATGTTTAGGAATAAGCAAAAATATGTCTAAAAAAAGTAGTAAGACCAAGACAATTTAGAAAAAAGGACCTAACTACATGTGAATGAAAACTCATATTCTCTAGTTGAAATCTCCTATGAAAAGACTATGGAAAGACATAATATGTGTGTTTTCTTGATCAATTTAGGGTGTATACATTTTCCCCCCTTTTAATCTGGTGATGTAATGAAATGAAGTACTAGAGTAAAAGAAAGAAAGAAGATGCGTACCTGAACTCACCTATGTGAAGATAAGTGTACTAAAAAGGGTCTAACTTCTTGGCTAGGGAAGTGGATGAAGAAATAAAATAATTCTTGGAAAAATAAGGAATCTTTATAATAGATGCCCCTATACTGAATTTGAATAGTATCTAGAGAAGGAAAGAATCCTTATAATAGATGCCCCCTATATTGAATTTGAATAGTGCCTAAAGAAGGAAGGAATCCATTTAATAGATTCCCCTGTACTGAATCTAAATAATCTTAACTAGTTTTGAGAAGTGCTCAGAGGTCCAAAACAAATGTCTATCCTCTATCCCACACAAAATCCTAGGTCTAAGTCTGAGTAATATAGTGAACCAATCACTGCAGATGACTGTACAATCTAACCTGAGTAATGCTTGGGTGTAAACCAAAAATGATAGTAAAATGTGTAAGAATAAGATGGTATGTCCTACCATCGTAATATATATAATATTGGAAGATGGAGAGTATGCACATCTATATCATGTCCATAAATATGATATGTGAGTGATGCATTTGGGAAATCTATAAATCTATATAACCACATGTGATATGATCTATCATGCCATGTCCCATGTGCAAACCTAGAGATCGAAAAATAATGTGCTCTACACTATGCCTATAATATGCTATCTAGTCTATAACTATGTCATGTTGTATGAAGTTGTATGTGTGGGATATATAGTAATGTACATGCTCATAAATTTGGTATCTATATAGTTTGTATATCTATAAAATGAAGGTGTATCCCTTTGAATGTCCTGAGTAATGCTTAGTGACCCACTAAAATTTGAATCACTATATAGTTCTGAGTTGAGTATTGTTAAGTGACCCATATATTTTGAACCACTATATAATCTTGACCAATCTGATTTGAATCTGATAATTTGACTTTTATAAGTGTGAGAACCATGGTGTATCTATCTATGAGAGTGGATAGATGTAGGAATAGGAATAGTATGATTGATGCCCCCTTTTAGGGAGAGGGATGAAATCTATGATAAAGGAGGTTGAGCCAAAAGTGATGACTACTAGCATAATGTAGAGGAACTTGGGTTAGTATGTATTGAATTTATTGAGAGTCTAGTGTTGAATTGGTGTAATTGAATTATCAGGAGTGAAATGTGTCTTTGACTAATTATTTGAATAGGCTGGGTTGCTTGGATGTTTTGAATGAGTGTTGATTGGTGGGAACCAATTTATATGTCTGGGTATTAGAAAGGTGTGTGAATGCCAGAGTAGGTATATGAATTAGTGAAAGAGTAGAGATTGTGTGATGTTAAATATGTAATCATTACAATTATAAGGATTAAAATGGTTTTTAAAATAGAGTTACAGTTTTCTAGCTATGAACAAAACATTATTTTACTTTGGAATAGAATAGTTGGTTGATATAGGAATTTGGATTAACTTTGAGCTCATTTGTACAGTGACAAGCTTGAGATATTAGAGCTTTAGAGTTTAATATGTCAAGGATATGAGCACCTTCTATGACACATTTTGAGTAGCTATTAATCTATATTGAGGCTGGTAGGGAGATTAGCCTGGTGAGTAAGTTGGTCATTTGATTTTTGCCTATTTAGAAACCTATTTTAGTAATTTTAAGCTATTTTGAGTGGTTTAAAAAATGGTTGACTAGTTCTAGTAATCCTATCCTAAAGGTAGCACTACTTTCTAAGGTTTAGTGCTATTGACTAGGTTTTGGTGTTGTTGTTTAGTGCTAGTGTCCTTTTGTAGCGTTAATGTCAGTTGTTGATGACTTTTGGAGTTTCTAATTTGCTATTTACTACTATATAGTTTGGATATTTACTTGGTATGGATACCTAATGTATCTATAGATTTTTGGTGTGTTTTCCAAGGTGAAGTGTAGATTAGAGAGTTATATAGAGGCTAGGTTATGGAGACACTAAGGATGTTTCCATTATCAGTTGATGAGCATGCTATGGTGGATAGGGATAGATTCGGTCATGCATGTGACTTAGGTACTATATAGTGGGATATGTATCTAATTACTACCTTATGTGCGAGATAGAATGCTGATACTTGTACATTTTAGCTTTTTACTAGGGAAATTGTTGTTATTTTATAGGATATATATACTAGATTTTGCTTTTGCCAATTAGTGGGTGGCATGTGACATTATAGGATGATATGGGTGTAGATGACATTGATTGAGCATCTAGATACTTTTTTGGGGTGCCTATAGGAGTACATCATCAAGGTAATGATATTGATGTGATTTTGATAGTGATTTTGTAGTTGAGTGTTTCATACTTACAAAAATGTTTAGTTGTGTTGTTGGCCTTGTTTGTTGTAATGGATGACAGTGGAGTGTCTATTGCCTATAGGATGCATAGGGTGGTTTGTAGTATTGAGATGTATGTTATGGTGTTCTTATGGGGTAGGAATTTTCTTTCCCACTTTTATATAGATTTGTATATATTTAATCATAAGGTATTTAGTGGTGGTGTGGTTGTGGCCACATTGTTACATTGCTAAGCATATAAGCACATAGCATTTATACAACCTATTAGGTTACCGAGGGTGAGCTGGGCATATCCAAAACTATTTGGTGAGTAATGGATGAGTGAGTTAGATATCAGATCTCATGGGATAGATCATTATAAGAGGATGCTAGATAGGTTGATGACCCATGATATCATATGGAGGCCATAAAGAGGATTCCCCAGATGGCTTGAGGATGGAGAGTACATATGGTATATGAAGTTAAGCTATTGGTTACATGATCATTGGCTTAGATTTTATGAGCACTTTTAGCATAATCACATGATGAGGTAGTTTAGATTTTGACAAGATGTTCCTCTTATAGCATGGGTATGGTTGAGGAGTGCATAGGCACTAGTATGAGTAGGGGCTGGTGCGAGACCTACTAAGGCATATTTGACACCTTTACTTATGGATGCACAAGATGATATTATATATGTTCCTAATGTGGATGATATGGGATGTGTTGAGGGATACACTACATGGTAGGTCAGGGAGTGGTGGGCTCTATTTTACCTTGTGAATAGAGTGGATGTTCTTGCATATGAGGATAGTGAGTCGATCTAGATGATGAAAGGTAATCAGTAATTGTATTTAAATTGCTTATATATTTGTGCTTGAATTTGTATTTTTAAAGTACACATATAATGAAGTATTATCCTTCTTATGTGTATAGGTGGAGTGGGAGGTGTATAGGGTGAGGCACCTACTAGGGTTAGTGGTGGGGTTGACATGTTATAGGAGACTATCATTGAGTCTACACTACAAAAGCTTACATGATATGTTCGTAATGATGTTATGGAGGAGTGTTTGATAGAGATAGTGACCATTACAACTAGTGTGTATGCTCATTTATTTGATCAAGCTGCTATACTTATAGCTACACATGTTAACGTAGTAGGAGAGAGAGAGATGAGTTTAGGGATAAGTGAGATAGGCATATGATGCCTCAGCCTAATTATGGATCGGTGAGCTCAAAGATTATGGATGATTATATATATCTTTAGTAGTGACATTTAGACTTGTATGATGTATATGGTCATTTTTTGGAGTGAGATAATCGATACAAGAGGTAGTCAAGATCTTGAGGAGGTGCAGAGTCATCGAGTGTTAGACATTATTATGGGACTAGCATGGGAGGAGAGAGTGAGATCGAGAGTGAGGGAATGGCCCCTATTAATGATTGATTATACTTTGACATGATGTATATGTTTTGAAAACTTTGTGATATATAGATGTTGGTTTGATTTTGAACTCATGTGTATCTATGCTTTAGATTATAGAATATATTGGTATATGGATTGTAAGTGGTTGACTTTAGAAATGGTTGATCTAGTATTGATTCTAAATTTACATGTTCTTGGTAAATGATACTTGGGATATGGGATTTGATGTTTTGTTATGTTTGGATTTAATGTTTTGATAATTATGATTCTAGGCTTATTGATTTCAGATTGTAATCATATGTAGGTAAAAATTTATTTGTTGTGGTAATTGATAATTTATTTGGATAAATTTGAATTGGTTTTTGGGATTGGTAAAGCAGGATTTGGATATGTTTGATTTGGTTTGATTGGTAAAGTAATTGGATAAGCTTGATTTGGTAATATCTATACTTTATTAGTCTAGTTTTGGCTAGGGATGGCTATCTAGGATTAAGAATGTTAGTTGTTAGTAGGAGGGGAAAGTAAGATGGCACTATGTGTGTATTACCTCCCCAAGAGTGGCTCAAGAATACAAAGGTTAGATAGACCTTTGGTTCCATTATTACCATGCTATGTGAAGCTATGAAATTATGTTAAAATGAATGTATGTTGTATCACACTATGATATATCAATATCTAAACCCTATCAGCCAAGTGAACAAGTTTCCATACTACTCATGTTGTGTAAGAATATGCTCTGTAGCTAATATTGTCTATTGTGAAGAAGGCTCATCTGGCTATAATTGAATACCCTATGGCCTCTACTGTGATGTATATAAAAGTGCAATATTTTGATATGGAACTAAAAATTATGCTGAGGGATCATTTAATCTTAATCATAATGGATTTTTTACATGAGATATGACCCTAAAAACACATGCTATAATGAATCTCTTTTTGAAGTATTACATTGTGATGTGGGTTTAACTAGTCTTAATCATAGCAGATAGATACATGAGATAGGACCCTAAAAACTTGATTGTAATGAATATCTCTATAGAATATTACTCTATTGTGTTACTTGTGACTCTGATGGATATGCATATGGAACTACACTATGTATACCATGGACTACACTACTATATGTGGGCTACTTTTGTTGTACTAGTTTCTAAACTTTCTAAATAGTTGGAAAAGGAAAACTCCTATGAGATTCTATCTTAAAACTTGCATTTCACTCATGATGAGTGACTAATGATTCCTATAAAGGAATGCCTTGGGATGACTTAGTCATGGAAGAATGAGGTCTATGGTTCCATAATGGAGGATATCTCTATGCCCCCTATGTGAATGTGATAATACCCCGATCAACACATCTATTATTGTAATCTTTGAGTCCATAATAATTATCATTATTGTGTCCATGGATATGATGATAATTATAAAAGGGTTGATATGGTTATCTATGTAAGAGATGTAGATCTCATTGGTAAGTAATAGGTAATGTGATTAACCTCCTATCTAGTAGTGTTAAAAATATGGTAGATGGGTTATCCCACTTTGAATCAAACAATAGTGGTGATTTGATTTTGTTATCTGTAGTGCATACTTTAGGTTGCATTTTGTAAACTTGCTCTTTGTTCTTGATCAGTTACTTTTCTGGTTGTGGTCTCCTATCTTATCTAAGACATGGTGGGTATTGAGTGGTAAGAGATATATCTAAATATGTTACTATGAAGTCTAGAGTGATTTGATCAATTGAATCTACCTCAATTAATCCCAATTTCATTTCCAAAACTAGAACTATGTAACACAAATGTCTAAAATAAATCTCTATCTGATACAGTAAATGATTGAGGAGAGGTTGGTGAAGGCCCTTGATAAAAATATGTTGAATCTCTAGATTTGCTAATTTGTATATCAATCTTAACAAATGAGCCTTGAATCTTAAGATATACTCTCTAACTAGATCTGAATAATTTTGATGTAGTATGGCAAGCTTCTCATATGTAACATGAGGGCTTGTGTTTATAATGTAGTGTCTAAGAAATGCCTCCTCTAAGTCATCATATATGTGCAATAAACTGATGGGGAGGAGATGAAAGAACCAACTCTATACTTCCCCCACTAATGTCTATTGAAATAACTTGATTAGAATCAAAGGGCTTACATGAGGTGGTAAAGCCTTCTAAAAGGCTTGAAGATGTGCAATCTAATTCCATCAATGTGAGGTAATGATGGTGTTTGGAAATGCTTAGGTAATGTAGCTTTTATGCATGTCTTTAGAATAGGGTTACCATGTAGATCATTGGCATCCATCCAAGATTTATAAACTTTGTTTTCCAAGGTAAGGAGATGTACTTGGTGTTGTATTTCACCAACTACATGCATCAAAGAGATGATCTCTCAGGATGGTACATTAGTATCTTGAAGTGGTTCATTTAATCATTGAAATTGATTATTAATTTTAACCATGGGAATGCTACATTTAGCAAGTGGATCATAAATAGGGGTGTGTTCACTTAAACCATAGGAGTAATGGTAGCTTGGACCTTACTAAAGGGATGTGGGCTACCATTATCTTTAGGTGAGGAGTGAAATTTGGGTTCTACTGTAGTGGAGGGTGGTTTGGGAGATTTATTGGTATCTTTATGTTTTAGTGAATCACATTCTAATTTAGTAGAAGATGTGCTATTAACATTAACATGTGCATTATTGGAGATAAATCATTCATAGAAATAGAAGTAACATTTTGACATAAATGAGATTTGAGAGAAGTGAGAGAAGGCTTAGAAACATGAGATGCATTTTCTTCTTCACTATATACATAGTACTCATCATTATTCCATGCATTGTCACAATCTATTTTTTTTTCATTTGAAGTATCACATTTCATATCCACTTTTATTTTCATATTCATTATCACTTCCATCGTAGAGGTGTAATAGAAAGAGTTAATTGATTTCTAATATGCGATAAATTATCATTATAATTTGGAATATCATGTGTATCTATGCTATCTATGGATGGAGTATATGCATTTTCTTCATTTTCAATATGAGAAGGAAGAGTAGAAGAGTTATCATTTGAAAATTCTTTTGAGAGAGTAGAGTTAGGAACACATAATGCATCATTTGAACTATGATTTGGTAATTTGATTTTATTGCATTTATATTATTGTATTTTGAACATAGCAGTAGCAAAAGGGAGAGAGAGATTAGGTTCATATTGAAGTAAATCATCTCCAATAAGAGGTTCACTTGGAAGTGTATGATTAATGTGTGCATTTGGTGCATTATGCTTAGGAGAATGAGGTGAGAAGTATCTTTCCCATTTATCAAAAAATTTTCATTAGAAGAAGGAATAAAAGAGATGGGTTTAAGATAAAATGATTCATCTATTTTTGATTCACGCTCATCATTATGTACATCATCATATCCTTCATTACAACAATAGTCATTATCTTCACTATAAATGAAATCATTTTCTATAGTTTTAGCTAATGTGCAATTTTGCAAATTTGTCCAATCATTGTCATAAGTGTAAGAAAATTTTAGAAATTGATCTATGGGATGAGAAGGAAGAATTGCCTTTGTGGCCATTTTATCACCAAAGAGAATTTTGAAAATTACTATAAAGCAAATAAATGCACAAATAACTACTAACATTGAATTTTGAAAATTACTTTTGATACCCTAAATAATTTGTAATAATTTCAAATTATTTTTCTAAAAATTGTAAGGGAGGAATATTTGAGGTTTGAGGACCTAGTGTAGAAATCTAGGGTTTTGAACTAGGGTTTTATAATTTTTAAAAATTATGCAATAATATTAAATTCTAAAAATAGTTTTGAATATGATAAATGTACAAAAATTAATATAAAAATTAGAATTTTGGAGATTAAATTTTTTCATAATAAACAACTATTTTTGAAATTTTAAAATAATTTTTGACAAGGTAATTGGTGTGAAAAAATTTGAAAATAGTTTTCTAAAATTGGTAGGAAGGCAAGGCTTGTTGTTTGATGACCTAGTTTTAAAATCAGGGGTTTTGAAGAAATATGTGATATTTTTGAGATTACTTGATAGATTTTTAATTTTTAAATTTAAGAAAAATTAGGAATTATGGAAAAAAATAAAAAATAATTATCCCTAAGGTTTTTAGGGTTTTAATGCAAAAATTTAAAGTAAGTTAGGTTCAACAAATGTTTTATTCTTTTTGAGAATTAGGTGTTTAATTCTTAAGAAAATAAAGTTCTGAGTAAATATTAATTAGTGATTAATGTGTCTTAATGATCCTACTAATTTGTGAAAATAGATATGTACTTTATCTTTTTTTAAAAATAGTAAGAAGTGCAAAGAAATCAAACTTAGCTTATTATAGGCTGAAATGAAAGGGGTAGGGTCTAGAAATTACTGTGTAAGGATGGTAGACTATCGTAAATAGGACCTAAAACTTTGTTTATAGATTGGACATGAGTACCAAACTCAAGACACCTTGCTACTTGGTGTTTTAGTCTAATTTCTAGTACTGTTGTCCACTTTTGATGTTGTTGTCCTGGTAGTCTAGCTTTTTTGGGTTTTACTTGTTAGCCCTATAACACTCTGTTAGTGAAATATTAAATCTTGAGATAGTGCAAACCTCACTATGTGTCAAATTATATCTTCAGTACCTATATTACCTTGCATACATAGGGATAATATAGGAAATAAAATCACAAGGGGGAAAAAATTGGGTTGTGGGAAGAATGATCGCACAATCAAGAACCCTTATTGTTCTAACTGATACCCTCAAATATGATGTAGTTCTCCCTTTGGGAACATGCATAATCAACATGCATGATTGATGTAAGAATAAATTTCACCTAGGCCCTTAATTGATCAAGCATGCAAATATATGTGTGATGTAGAGAAGCTAAGCTATACTATTGATTGATTTTATTAAGTCTAATGTGCCAAAATATTAAGTGCTAGATATAAATTGCCTTGTGTAATCCTTTATATAGGAGACTAATTATTTTGAATTTGAGATAAATTATTGAATTTTTATGACATTGGAAAAATTATACATGAAGTAAATAAAATGGGTAAGACTCATCTTACAGAAGAAACCGACGGTTAGGGTCAAAATTGGGCTTGGACAATAGCACTAAAAATTGGACACCCTAGGTTTTTAACATTGTAGTCCTATTTAGGTGTTGTTATATAGGGGATGTGGGACCTACGAGGATGGGTCTAGACCTAAAATATGTTTTTAGGCTTGAAAGGGTTAAGTCTGAAATGCTATGAATGTTCAATAATAAGCATAAAGATGTCTAGGGAATGTAGTAAGACCAAGACAAGTCAGATAAAAGGGCTTGGCTAAATGTGAATAAAAACTCATATTCCATAGTCAAAGTCTCCTATGAAAGGAATATGAAAATAAATAATATGTGTGTTTTATTAACCAATTTAGGTTGTATACACAAACACCTATAGGTACCCTTTAAAACAACAAACATAGTCACAGTCATATGGCACTTAGTTTGACCAAGAAGAGAGTATGAGGAATATGTGGAAGTTTGGAAAAATTATTGAAGGATATAACACCTTAATAATAATAATATTATATTTTTGACACCCTTATAGAGGATATAAAATAGATAAAGGGCTCAAACATGTATCACACAGTCCATTCCTTAAACCATTATGCATAGTCCACTCTACATAAGTCTGTCTCAGGTATTGAAGCTTTTGGAAGGTCAAATGATCTAATAAAGGGATAAAAATTGGTATAGATCATATATATAACTTGAAAAATCCCATGATTCATTAAATTTTTCTATGTAAATAGAAGAAGCACCCTCTATTTTGTCTTAAATAGAGGGCACTCCCTGTATGATCAAAACTTACATTCTTGAGGAAGGGGTGATAAATTGATGGACCAAAAACTGATTGGACCCTAAAATAAAGTTTTTGAAGTTTAAAAAAAAATATTGAAACATGAAAAACACCTCACATAATTATGTAACCCAACAATATGGTCTAGATTTCTAAGGTAGCAGTCAAGCCTAAAAGGTAAGGTTTTGTCCTAAAGACCAGATGTGAGGTCAATGTTACTTATAGCCTTAGGTATGATTTTTAACTCATTTGGAACATGTATATGGGGTAACATGGAGGCATATAAGATATTTGGATATAGTGATATTCATCAAAAATTCATTTTGGAGTTTAAAGTGCAAACAGGCTATTAGGCATGGTTAGGCCTAGTGCCCAAATGAGAAGTCATCTTCAATTCTAACATGAAGTAAGCATCTAAATGGATTGGATAATGTTTAAAAGATCACTTCAAATGTGTAAAATCCTTAAAATTATAGATAAGTCACAAAATAATGCATTTTTGGACTCAAGACCAACATTAGGAATGTGTGAATGGAAGAAAGGGCTTGAGTGAGCAATTTTGAGTGCTCATATCTCCTATAAGCTTTTCATGGAGATCCAAAACATTTGGAGATATTATATAGGGTCGTGGAAAAACATTTTATGGCATTTGATTAAAGGTTGGTGTGAGATCTCTATGAACAATGGCTAAGAGGGTAAAACTATCTAAAACCTGCTTAAACCCTTAGTCTAGACACGAAGAAGGAAATGAAGGAGATAATGCACAAAAATGGAATATTTTTACTAGAAAAAGGATTGGAAGTTGTAGAAGACTCAGTCAAGATCCCTACCATCAAGACTAGTTATACAAAATCTATATGAACAAGGTACAAAATGGATTTTTTCCACTAATTTGTATAACATGAAGGTTATTATAACATTCAAGAGATAAAATAAATTTTGGGGGGAAGATTATGACATAATATAAATATATATGACCATTTTATGCCTTGAAAAACCTCCAAAGTGTTCCTACTATAGCTCTCATCTCAGCTAGTCAAAATTGGCATAGTGAACATGATAGTGAGAAGGGTGAAAAGATTCAAGTGGGTTAATTTTAAGGTGTGCCTGATGCCTCTAAGTCCATGAAGGGTATTTAAAAGTGTCATCCACTTCATTTTATATATTTTCATTATAAAATGATGAATTTTTGGAGGCCAAGTGTGCAAGGTGTATGAAAGAAGAGTTATTTTGACTACAGATGGTGATATCTCATTTTGGGAAGATTTTAGATGACCAAGACTACAAACAATGTATGGAGAGGAATGTATTAAAAAATTACCTCTCATTATAATCATTATCCATGTCCATAATTAATTTTTGGATGTTCAAATAGGGATAAATCATGAAGGTAGTTTTTTGAGCCAACAAAGGGAATCCTATGTCACTTTTCAAGAGTTTCATGCCTTAAATATCCACTTGTCTCTTATAACCTTGCATGGTACATTTCACATCCTCTTCTCATACACAATTAACTCATTCTCTCATCTTGAAAAGTTTCCTTGTGACCTTTGGACTTCTCTCTTCTTCTCTCTTTCTCAAGTTTTATAAGAACTAGCCGTTTTGACCTTTGTAAATGATGCTCCACCTAAGTATGGTGAAGCCCTACCCATTTGCATACAATTTGATCAATAATATTACTTATTTTTACATCTTCCATAACTTTTCATAGTGTCTTTACTTGAATGATGGATCTTGCTTAGTGAAGATTATGGTTTCCTTAACATGTTGTATCATTCTCTCACGTATTTGTAGCTTATTCTTATAGGTCATGTGAAGTTTTCTATGAAATTTCAAGGTTGAGTGAGTTATCCTATTCAATAGTGTCATTAAAGACCTATTGTCTAGTCCTTATAGCCTAAACATTCATCTTTAACCTCATAATGAAACATTAATGTGAGAAGATTCAAGTTGGAGAAGTGTATGTTTGGTTAGTCTCTTGTTCTCATATGTAACATATATTTGGTTAGTACTCATCAATTATTTTTGTATATCACCTCATTTAGGATAGTTTACTTTTAGTTTTCTCTCTCCATTTTCCCTCACAAGCATAGGTAGTGGTATATCAAGGGAGCTAGCCATGTCTAGAGTTTCACCTCATTATTAAGGTACCCACAACCTAGAGGTGTTTCAATTGTGCCCCTTTGATGAGGAGAGTTGAGACATCTCCTTAAAGGGTGAAAATCCAAGTGAAAATATAACCTATACTCATTATGTATGAAAAATAATGGTGATTTCATATAATTTCACATGGTTTCCATTAAATATGAGAACTAGTAAAAATGCATGATTTCTAATTAACATATTTCCATTGAAATTATAACATTACATACATATGCATTCCCTTAGTAGTTAAAAAGGACAAGTAAACTAGACAAATTACATTTTAATGCAATAGTCTTTCTCATTAATCAAAATTGATAATAGAGTATATGTCTAGTTCATACTAATTAAAGTCCCAAAGGCTCATAGATGAGATTGGGCACTTACAAGTGGAACCTTCATGGATTCCATGCTATTCCTAAGCCTAAAGGATACTAAAGTAATGTTTACAAAGGATTCATTTTGATAGAGCTCTATTGTAATTCTTCATCTCCCCTTCTTCAAGGCTCAAGTTCCTTAAATCACCTTTGAGAGCATCTTTGTTAGGCTGGAAGGTGTATACTGAGTACCTTTATAGAACTTGGAGATCATAAATACCAGCTCCATGACTCCATTAAGTCTACACTACAACTACCACATATTGTCAAATCCTTAAGGATTCCATAAAAATCTAGGAGATAGTTAGCTACCTACTAGCTAGCACAAGGTATGTACATTATAAAACAACCTCCAATTGGATAAAAAATGCCCAAAGGCTAACATGATACTCTAACACCTAGGTGGATTTCATGTTGGTGTGAATCCATTACTTAAAAAGCTAAGTTCCCAAAATTTACCCCATAGAAAAATTTTATTCCATCCTTAGGCTAGGATGTCAAGATCTTGAGAGTGAAGAACTTAGCTACATTCTCCTTGATTTTAGCACTGAAGTATTCAAATCCCTTAATGGTGAGCTTGATTTATTTGTTAGTGTTATCTATCTGGATGCAGTAATGAGTGTAAGCACATATATTTTCTCTAGCTCCTTATGGAAAGCCTCAACATTGGTTTTCACCTTTCCAAAATCCCATCTAAGATTGCTCCTTACTTACAATACTTAGTCTATATAGTGTGGAAGAGTGATTATAGGTTCTACTCTTAATCCTTGATTTGATTACTAATCATGTTCATGCTACCCATGATTTATGCACACTCTGATCTGCTTGCCAAGTACACTTTCACCATCATCTTCTCCTTCTCTTATTTTGCCTAATTTAGGCATGTATTTATAACTGAGGCTTTTTTAGAGAAGCTTAAGGAAATGGTGTCTACTACCTCCATACCATTTTAAAATTTAGTGAAGAGGTATTCTACCTTTTTGAGCTTATTATTTAGCTCTTTTTATAATGTGACATTGGGATATTCTTCTTCTTCTAATCCTAGCTCGGGTTTTAACCTTGGAATAATCTGCATTACACACACAAATTTTGTTAACCTCTAAAATGTCTAAAGTATTGACACTGACCATAATAGATGGTTTAGTTCCTCCATGCACTCATAGATTTGTTACAACTTGAATTTATTGGGTTGTGCCTCATCCTTAGCTTCTTTGAGGAGATTTTTCTATTTCCTCACCTTTCTATCATTGATGGTCTTTTGTCATGCAAATTTTGTGGGCATTCTTATTTGCACATTCCTAAATTGGACTGGGTTCATGTCATGAGGGTTAATAAGGAAGGAGTCCTTCCCCTCTTTAGGTTCTTCTAGGCTTGAAGTAGCTACTGTAGGTGCCTCAAATTGGGGGTCATCCATGTAGTGGTCTAGCACAATTTTTTTTTTTTTTTTCATCCTGATCATGGAAGCTTGGGGGCATAATATCATACATGTATATGTCTTCATCCACCTATCTATTTTTCACCATCTCCTTTATATTTATCTCTTTATCATCCTTCTTGATGATGGCCTTTTCTATCTATACTTCATCCTCTTCACTAGTTCTAACACTCTCTTTAGTTCTCTCCTTAGAGGACTCACTTATTTGATCCTTGGGGATCTATTCCTCAGGATTTTCCCCCTCATCTGCTTATTCATCCTAGGGTTATTAATACGTACCTCTAGGGAGATTCATTTTATGTCAGTATCACCTTGTTACTGATAGGGCTTCTTTGCTATCTTTGTTTGTTGTTTTAAGGAACCAATATTTCCTTCTTTTTCTTTAGGCACCCCTTCACTACTTGGGTATATTTTTATACCTTATTGGTGGGGTCACTTGGTGCTTTCTTAACGATTTCAACTACTATTCCTACGCTTGCAGGAACCTTTAGGGCCCTTTTATATAACTTAGATAATTCCTTTTTCTAATCTCTGCTTCTCTTTAAGAACCAATGCCTTATTGATGCCCTCATCATTTAATCTCATTTTCTTCCAAGCCACTCTTTTATCCCTGACTATTTACAGAGGCAATGTGGAGGTTTCTTTGCTAGATGTGGGGCTTATTGTAAAGCATGGTGGTCATGCTACTTTATAGGGCTTCTTATACATTCTTGGTGCTTGGATCCTCTTCTCCTTATTCTATCTATAAGATGTAGGCCCCTGTTCGGTATTCTTTAATTTCTTCCTCTATTATGGGTGTAAGGTCCACCTCTTTCTCCATATCTACAATAGTTATAATGGGAAATATAATAGGTCCCTTGGTCTTTTGCTTGCATTTATTGTTATAAGAATAACTCTTGCATGAAGTTCATGCACTTATTTAGAGTGGGGGGTGCAATTATCTCTTTAGAGGCAATTTTTAACTAAATGCACTCTATGATATCTTCAAGCTTCTCTCCCCATTTCCTTTGGAGAGTCATTTCATGTATATTTGATTAAGCCTTCCCTTCATCACCAACTAGGAATGGGTGATCATCATCATTTTTAGGATCTCCACCCTTCTTATTTGAATTCATTTCATAGTAGAGGTTAAAGATACTCCCATTTATTATCACTCTATGGAGGGGATGGATGTCCATCCCATTGATGTCATCTTCCTCATATTTGGTGCCTTTGGGTCTGGGGTATACAAATAGGCACCTCATCCTATTTTTTCCTTGATTCACGATCTTGATCAGGATATCAAGCTATTGTGCATTGGGCATTATCCTTATCACTACCATGAAATACTTGGATGAGAATGCATATAGAAACTAGAGCCACCCTGATAGGTTACCATCTATGAGTGTTAAGCACACCACACAAAAGTACTACATCACATTAAAGGTTACCATTCTATCTAATTATTAGGTAAGTTCTTGAGAGATGTACCACTCCTTATTGAAGGATTATATGTACCTTCCAAAACACCCTTGCACTCTTATCTTATACTTCTATGAGAAATTAGGTGGGAAAATGAAGTCTTGGTACTTCATCATAGGGGACTCCTAGTTGGGTGGGAACACCCATAGGTGTTCATCATCATTGTCCAATAACCCTATCTCCTTTAGATGGTTTCACATTATTTATGGCACTCTTGTGCATTCTTGACTATCTCCTTATCAATGAACTTGGAGATGTTGAATTTCACACCTTGCACCATGTGATGGGCAATGCAGAAGAAAGTCTTACTAATATCAGACCATTGGTTGCTAGGGCATAGTTTAGAGCTAACAAGTGTGTCACTAACCTTGTTCTTAGGTCTTGGATGTCCTTGATGGGGAATGAAAACCTAACTTGTATTAGTATAG
Source organism: Torreya grandis (assembly GCA_037957365.1). Lineage (NCBI taxonomy): Eukaryota > Viridiplantae > Streptophyta > Pinopsida > Cupressales > Taxaceae > Torreya > Torreya grandis. Next base: position 470,153 of record JARHVA010005718.1, read on the forward strand.
GAGCTTTGTAACCCATTTAACCTCTAATTCATCCTCCATCATCTCATGAATATCTTCCCTTGTGTCAGGTAGTCCCATGATTTTACTAAAGAGGTTCACTAAGATCCTCATGCATTATATTGTGAGGTAAAACTAGTTACCATATACTCACAAGAGGAAGAACTATACCAAGTATTCCATCTTTCCAAATTTTTGTAGCTCAAATAGTTGCATGGCTCCCATGGTTGCCAATTTCTCTTTAATGAAGACATCGAAGAGTGTAGTGCCTACCTTTGTCTTCTTCTCCATGTCTACCATCTAATATTGGTTTTATTCATACATGTTTATTCTTTTTTTGTGGTTGTAATCCTTGAGCTTTCACATGTGCATACATGACACCCACTTATCCTCCACTATGACCTTGAGGGGTATTTATTTTCTCTATAGGTGAGCTTTACACTCACTTCTGAATCTACTTCTATGATTCTTATGCCTTCCACCATCTATATCTCTAGTTTCACTACGATTGCTTCCCTTACCACTAGTGCTTTTTCACATCCTTATGTACCTATGTTGGACCTATGCTTAGCCTTTTCTTTCCCATCCTAAATCTACTGTTATTGAAGCATGGCTGGTTAATTCTTCTAAAGCCTAAAATCATGTTTGGTGCTTCTTTATAGTTGTGGGAAATGCAACGTGCATTTGGATTTTGATCTTCCTACCCCATTAATGATGGCCTTGATGATCTGTAAAACTCTTGATACCCTATTTCTTTATCAATTTCTCTCCTATTGCCTCCTTTTTAACTTAAAACATAAAGTAATCTTATTTGTAGTATTTTGTTCTCATTTGGGGGGATGTGGATGACTGGTTCTCTCTGGTAGCATTCTCTAGTTTTAATGGCTTTGGCTCTATGCTTTGCTTTGAATTATTAAAAATGTTAGTAACCTAGTGAAGCCTACCATCCACCCATTTATACTATGTTTTTATCTACCTCATTAATTTTTGGCATCATGTGAATTTCTTGAAATTTGCTAAACCATTGAAATCTTTTAAAATCTACCACCAACTACTCATTTATTATGGATATTTATGCTTTTGATACCATAACATTAAATTTACTAAAATTTTATTTGATGAAGTGCTATGTAATTAAAATGGTCACTTCCCACCAACCATTAGGTGGGTGAAAGCTATTATGATGGTCATTATATTGCACTTGGTTCAACTTGGCATGACCTTCACCCTTTTTATGGAAACTTGGGCACAACGCTTCACATGCATGTGATTTAACCTCATTTTTATATCTCTTCTTATTTTTGGACTTATGTTAAATCAAACATCTCTTTCTTGGTTGATTTATCTATACTTTTATGTCTCTTTATTCAGCCTTCCCTACTCCATACAAATCCATGTGTTGTTCCTCTAGTGCTTCATTATCTCTTCTTGATTTCTTGTGAATGAACATTTTGTGTGCCTTCCTTTATCAACTCATATTTATAGTTTTTTAAACCTAGAAAAATTTCCATGTGCCCAAAAAATTAGGTGTCTAGCCTTAGGTAATTAAAAAGTGATTGTGATTGACTCACCTAACTAGATTTATTCATGTAAGTGCTATAAGAGTTATCTTGCGACCCTGAAAGTGCCATGGTTATTTACTAAATACAAAAGAAATAAATATAAGGAAATATTTGGATTTCACCAAATATTATTACCATCAAAATAGAGCTGCTGAATTATAACTAGGAAGTTGGTATTAGATGGTAAAATTACAATCCCAGTGATTATATAGCTTCAATCTATTACCATTAAAATTCCCAAGGAACATTTCTCCTGTTAATGTGCATACCTTGCATACACTAGTCTCTAATATATTATGGATGATATAACGTCCTATCCATCAAATCTATAACTTTCCTAGGTGTTTGAGGTACATAGAGTCATATAGTAAGACCAATATACCTTCTGTAAATACATTGCACTCTATGTGATTATCATGCCATATCTTTTGGTGTGCTTTTTATATTTACTGGCTCCATTGTGTTTGGGTGCATATTTCATCAAGGCACTCCAAGTCTTCTAAATGTGTGCTTAAGGATTTATGGTCATCTAATAAACCAATACATGTGATATTTAATGAAAACACTAATAATTCCATAGGTAAAATGGCCTCTACACCAAACACTAGTTGAAATGGTGTAGCCTTGTTTAGGCACTTATACATAGTATGATAGGCCCATAAAACCACTAACACATGGTCATCCCAATCCTTGAAACCAATGTCACTTATTTTTGTGAGGCATATCCCAAATATTTTATTAAATTCCTCTATGGTACATTCAGTTGGGGATGGTAGGGTGTCATTTTATGGTGCACCACCATATATTCAGATAATAGGATTTGAACTATTTTGTTGAAGTGCATCCTGTGGTTGCTAGTTAAGATAAGTGGGCATCCATAGTGATTGATGATATTCTCCTAGATAAATATTGATGTGGTGGATGTACAATCTTTGGTTGATACTACTTTGGCCCATTTGGTGAAGTAATATGTGGTGGCTAAAATGTACCTTACACCTGTTTGACTTGTTGTGGTGTAATAGGCCCAACAAAGTGAATGGGAAATTTTTCAAATGGTGCTTGAGTAAGGATGGGGATGAGAGGTATCTCATCTTGGTGGTTTGTTTTTACTATGTGTTAGAATATATCACAAGCTTTAGGATATTATTTTTCATCATGAAGTAGATTTGTCCACCACAAGCCTGATTGTGTTACTTTGCACATCATAGCATCTCTAGCCCAATGGTATCTAAAAATCACCTCATGTGCCTTTTGTGGTACTAAGTCCCATTCATGTTCTAGGAAAAATCAACACATGAAATCATCATGAATATATTTGTAAAGTTCCTTGCTAATGAGTTGAAAAAGGGTAGCATGAACTGTGAGTTGCTTCTTCCCCTTAGTCATGATGGTCTAGGGCATAGATCTAGAGGTCATAAATGTAATGATCTCTACCAAGTATTCTAATATGAATTATACCTTGTAAATATATGCATTAGACATATCATATTTAATTGGAACTATTGCATTTCTAGAGTTGATGTGGGATAGGTGGTCTAAGCCTGATTTTGTTTTTCAAGATTTATTACAATAGAGAATTGGAATTCTTGAAATCAAATAATCCATCAACAAATGTGCCTATGTAGAATGGGATTATTTACTAGGTAATTTAGTGCCTTATGATTATTGAATAAGATGAAGGGGGTCACTATCAAATAGTATCAAAAAAATTTATAGGGTGTAGACCATGACAAGTACCTCATGCTTAGTTGTGGTGTAGTTTTGTTTTGCCTTGGTTAGTTTTATACTTGTAAAAGAAATGGGATGATCTATTTTTCCATTGTTTGGTTATTCCATAATGGTGTTGATTATGGTACCAAAGGCATCAATATGGATATGGAAGGGAGTTGACTAGTTGATAAATTATAATATTGACATACTATTTAGTTTGAGCTTCAATGTCTCAAAAGCATCTCCCTACATTATGCCCCAATAGAATGGGCCATCCTTTCGCAAGAGCTCTTATAGTGGCACCAAAATCTTGGCATAGTTATTTATGAACTTCTTGTAGTACCTATAATGTCCAAAAAAGGTGAGAATGTCTTTTTCTATTGATCGGGTCTAAAGCTAAAGGATGAGTGTAATCTTTATCAGATTAATGATCATACCATCTTTGAAGATGATGTGCTTGAGTAAAGTGCAAAATGACATTGCAAAAACACACTTATTGAGGTTTAATGAAAATTTCAACTCCCTGTACCTTTCAAATATAAGGTATCAGTTATCATAATGATCCTTCACTAATGCATACACTATCCAATCATTTAAGTATACTTAGAGGAACTTATGAATGAAGTCTTTGAAAGAGGTGATCACCACTCAGGAGAACATGAATAATGTATTATTTAGCCCAAAAGGCATCATGTTATAAGTGAAACAACCCCCTTAAATCACAAAAGTGGTTTTGGGATTATCTTCTTCCTTGATCTAGACTTGATGGTATCCTAAGAACCCATTAGTAAATGTGTATATCTTGTAGCCTGTGATGTCATGTAATACTTAATCGATGAACATAGTTGAAAAGGGGCCAGTCACATAGGTAGAATTCAATAGTTTATAGTTAACACAAATATAGATGCACCCATATCTTTTGATGCCAATGACCATGGGTTTAATCCATTTGTATTCCTTCATTGGGTAGATGATGCCTACAACTATCATATCATCAATCTCTATTTTGACTTTGGCACAAAGATTTGGGTTCACCCTGTAAGTTCAATTCTTGATGAGTCTTATGTCATGGACTAGTTTTATGCTCATCTTCTTGAGGGATGGGTGTGTGACTTTCATATCTCTATAGTTATGAGGGAAAAATCTTGGAATTCATTTAGGAGATCCACAATATGTGTCATTTCAATGTTAGACTAATAGGTGCCTAGAGTGGCAATTTTTAGTTCCCCCTCTAAACTAATATCTACCTTGGTAGTTCTTAATAGCACTTGGTAGGATGCATTCTTCTCTTGGTGTTAATCCTCAACTTGTCTACAACCCTCAGTTGTTTCTATCTAAATATTTGAAGGGTCTTCTTCTTTTGGGTCACTATCCTCAACTTGGTGCACTAGTGACCCGAGCAACAATTCAGATGACAATTCGGGTGATGGGTCCACCCCAATTGATGACAAAACTTCTGGGAGCCATAACTTTTGCACTGTAGCTCCAATTGACTCACCGTTTGAACTGTTGGAAAGATAATAGTGAGGGGAACGTTTTGAGATGGCATGGAGCTTTGATTTATGAATTTTAACCCCCTAAAACCCAATGGAAGTGTCCTAAATTTCAATTTTAATAGTGCAATCTAAAAATAGTAATTTCTCAAATTTTATATTGTTGTAAATTGTGGAAGTCAAACCAATTCATCTCCCTCAAGATTGGTGACCTTTCACATCCTCCCCACACCTTAAAAACATGTATAAATGAATATGTAACCTGAAATGGAAATTAAACATCTCTTCTCAAAGATAATCATATGTTTGGGTCTACAAATTTGATCAATAAAACATCTCTTCTTAGAGATAGCATTATTTGAATTGTTTTGTTCTTGTTTCTTGAATTATATTTCAACCAAATATTTTGAGTTTTGGATCAACTAGTTTCCTTTTTCCTATAAAATTCTTATAATTTTGTGCCTTCCATGTGTCATCATCTTCATCGCTAGAGTCACTATTGAGAGTTTTATCTTTGAAGAAGGTTGGAATCACTAACCCTTTTTCATCAAACATGTATTTTATGCATTCTTCTAATATTTTAATGTCTTAAAATAATGAATTTTAAACTACCTATAGTGGCTTAATCAATTGAAGGTCTTGTGAAGAAAAGGAGAAGGTGTGAAAAAAATAATCCTTAAGGGAATCCTAGTTGGATATCTCATGGTGCATCTCATTAACTATGTACCATGACCATGCCCAAGTTTTCAATATATTACAGAAGGTGTGAACCCATATATTCCTTACATTTATTGACAAAGATGTATATGTGTGATAGGGCTGGAGTCACCAAAATAGGCTAAAGTGTCCAAGTCCTCATTACTCTTTCTAAACCTGGTATAAATATCTACCTTTACCTCTTGCCAAGTTGGCAAGTTAGGATTTTGATCTACCCACCAATAAGTGATAGTTATTTTCAATGTGTATACTAGTGCACCCATTCTATCTACCTCTTTTAGGACACATAACTCAAGGTCACAGACATAGTATTGAACTTGATTACTCCCTTCATATCTTGAGAGCACTGAAAGTTTATCATTACTAAGGTGGAACACATTTTCCCCCATTTTCTTGGTGTAAGGGACCTGTATTTTTGAGGTGTGCTTGATTTGTACCTAGCCTATCTTTACTAGTTTTAGTGCTTTTATGCATACTAAGAATCACCATCGACTAGTGGTATCTATGCTTCCTCAACCCACTGATCATAAGTAATGTTAGTGGTGTTGGAGGCTGATTATCTATCTTCCCAATAGAGGATTCCTTGATCATTTAGGTTTAGAGTCTTGGTGCATTGCACAATGATTTTATAGATGTGGTTGATCTCATCCTCGATGTCCACACTTTCAACATAGGGGGATCCATGTTAATTTGAGAGGGTATAACTACCCTTTACTTTCCATTATCAAATGTAATGTATCAATTTTTAAAACACATATTTTCATTATTTTCATAACACCATGGCCTTATTAATAGTTCCAGGTAGTTTTCCTGCTCTACTAACTTGATCACTTCAAGGTCAATGCAAAATTTAGTGCCCATTATATCTATAACTACACTCTTTATATTTATAATAGGCTACACCTATGTCTTATTGGATATGAAGAGTACATGAGGGGAAGGTCTCAAGGTTGGCCTACCCATTTTCTCCTAGGTATTCTTGGTCAAGATGTTTACCTCGGTGCCTATGTCTACAAGAACTTCACAGATAGACCATCCATCAATAGTGGAATCCACTAGGATTTCTTGGTCATAATCAACATTTTTTGTATGCCAAAATTCTCATGCCCTCTCTATGTGTGGCACAATAATCTCAACTTTATTTTGAACTACATGCTCTAGGAACAAGTTTTTCAATAGAGGCAACATTCCTTCTATCTATAGGAGGCATAAGATCTTAATTAATTCTTATAATTCAACTTCCTAGTTATCATGATTCTTAAGAGAGGTAGTAACTTGTGATTTTAGGTCTCTCACTAATTAGAGCTCCCCTTTTAGGTTTGGATGACACTCATAACCTGTTATAACACATCTTTCGAACACATTGGGTATGGGTATGGTACAGGTTTAGGTTTAGGTCATGTTATACACTAATTATGACCCTTATCCCCATAATTAAGGCATAAATCAAATACTATCATTATTGGTGGGTGAGTGGTGAATCCATTGCACATGTTACATATACCTTGACTACCTCTATGTGTGTAGGTTATACCTTTGGGGTCCATTTTTCCATTTTATATTTTCTCCTAATCATTTTTTCACCCTTGTCTATACCAATAGTACCTTGTGTCAAATTGTTGTATAGGTCAGGGAAATATTCAACCTTATGGGACCCTTGACAACACCCATATATGGGATGTGTAGGACCATCATGCTGAGAATACTCTATTGAGCCACACTTATAACATGAGCATGATGGGAACCTTCCACCACTGTTTCCTCTGCCTCACCTTATAGTAACTTATTACATCCCAATGTCTGTGTTTTATTGGACATAGCCCTCATTACCTTGGTTATCCTACCCTCTGAATACTATAATGGCATGATATGCACCTCTTTCTATGTTCTCATGCATTTTATCAATCACCTAAAAATTAGTTGTGGAATGGGTGTAGGTGTCATACAGTTAATAATAGATGGTTGTGTAGACTTGGATAGCACATTACAATAAAAGGGAAGTTGCATATATCATGTCTCTTGATAGACTTTTTAGCTTAGAAATAGGGTGTTCACATTCCTTTGTGAATAGTTAATCATATTATGGCCCTCTAATTTGGATTTAGTACACCATAGGACACTTTGAGCATCTCAAAAAGAGATAATGGTGAGATTTTAAAGTTGGGAGGCCATAGATGCAATATATGCCTCTATAAATAGGCTGATCTTTGTATCTACACTTCTGACTACCTCAAATCTGAGTGTCAATTCAAGTACTTATCAAGGGTATGTAAAAGTTTTCATGTAAAGGGATATTCATAACAACATGAGTAGCCCCCTAATGAACCACTATGCATGCTAGTAAGGGTGAATATCACATGGAATATTTGATAGGATAGTTTTGAACCTTTCATCATATAGGTGCACACTTTTTGAGAGTCTTTGGGTAATATATTTTAGTACAGTGATGCTTTGTTGTTAAAATTATAGAATGTCAAATTACTTTAGGAATGCATCCTTTAGGGTCCCATAGTCAACCATGTACTAGTTAGGATAAAATTTTCTACACTAAGTGTTGGTATGATCAAGAAAAGTGGTCACAAACTAGGTAGCCTTGTACTCTGATTGAGTTATCCCCTACATACACCACTATAGTTTAGAATTTAGCACATGTTCTATAACATACTCCATGTTGAGATAGTATGGAAAGTGGATATCCATATCTTAGTAGATTTGATATGGGGGGGAGGGAGAATTTGGTGTTTAAGGTACTTGTCCCCTTGGCACTTATCTTGGTGATGGTCCTCTAAAGCCTCTAGTCATGGGATTAGGCATTGGTCCTATCTTTACTCTTGGCATAGTTGATTTCATTGGTATTATGCTATTTAATTATGGCACCAAACCACTTCCTATAGGCTATTTCCCACCTTGTGTTACTAACATCAACTAAGTTGGTATGTTTGCCTCAAGCTATGTTATGGTTAGCTTGTACCCAATGGTCTAGAGATAGTTGTGCTTACCTCCTTGTATGTAATAATCTAAAAAATCATAGTATAGTTTCCTCAAAAAATAAAATGGGACCTCATGGTTTTTGCATGTTGGTCAATCAAATACCATCCACCATCAGTCCCAAAAATTATTTTAAATCAAATTGTGCTAGCATTGGTGGATCGAGAAGCATTTTGTTGATAGTGTAGAGGGTGCATTGGTTGATAAGCCAATGAATAAGCCAAAAATTAGGTCTTTTTATATTTTTTAATAGTTTAATTCATGTGCTAACAATTATTTAACATAGTAATCCCTACATCTATCCCTATATGATGCCCATATGTCAATTTGACTCATTATCAAGTCAACTTGACTTAAGACTGACTCTAATGTATTGGCTAGATAGGTGCGGTGGGTGTTGGTAAAAGTGAGGTTCCTCATTATCCAAATTATTTCTTTAATTTCTATTTTTTCCATTATTTGTGTAGATAAATCCTCCTTACTACCTAGTAGGTCTTGTGCAATTGTAAGAGGGCTAGTAGGGATAAGAGGGTTAAGAGGTTTAGGTAGAGGGTTAGAAGGATGCTATCTTACAATTTAATAGGTAGTTAAAAATATGTTTTTTAATAATAAATTAATAAAAATAATTTCTTTTTGATGCCATGAATGTCTAAATATCTAGCGAGGTTATCTTACACTAGAAATTCATGATGTTTTATGACTCAATGTAGAAGAGTTTTATAACTATGATATTGGGAAGAAGTACCTTTGTTGCCATCCTAAAATTAGATAACTAGTCAAATCAAAGTTTGTATTTAAATAACGAGTCACTACTTTTAAAAATAAACTATTTTACTTCGAGGCATCATTATAAGAATCAAGTCATTGAAGTTTCTTAGATATGTTTCATATGTATTTAAATTCCAGATCTTACTTTATTGATAAGTTGATGTTTAAATATACATCCTATTTAAAATTATTAAATCATAATAAAAATGTTTAGTTTACATCTTGCATGGTTTAGGAGGTCATTGTATGGTTCTAGCCAAAATAGTATGCTTAAGGCATAACCATAATTTGGGGAATTAATTCTATATATGCTCATTTAAACTAAAAATTTTTCTTAATAGGCACTAAATTCTTTTCATGAAGAGTGGAAACTCACTATATATATATATATATATATATATATATATATATATATATATATATATATATATATATATATATATATATATGAATTTTATTTATATGTCCATACCACTAAGAAAATTGATACTAGGATAATGTGAGAACCCAAGTCTGTAAAACATCTAAGATCTAAGTCATCAATAGAGTCAATTATTACTTTTCTACTTTGTTCAAGTGGGGGTCCAACACATGAGCATGAAAAATAGGTTTAAAGGGGGTAGGTGTGTCAAGAGTATTAACCCAATGAATTCCACACCTATCAAGTATTGAGATTATATCATCAATTCATTATATATCTCATCCTCACACTGCAGTATTTCAAGAGATCCTTCCCCATGCCCTTCCCACTCGTTATGGGTTATCTCAGCACTTTCAAGTTTTAAATCATCCATTAGTTCACACTGTCTCTTTTTATAGGTCTATTTTTTGAGCTCTCAAGTTTCAATTTTATCATCCATTTACATTATACCTTACTTACACATCCCCTTCTCCCCCTTTTGTATTGCTTATATGCGAAAGGACTTTATCCTTCCATCCCTAAAGTTTTAAAACTATAATCCATAATTATCTTTTTGAGATTTGTGCTAAACTCGTTCATAAATGTGTCTCTAGGGTCATGAAAAAACTAGTACTCCACTTCCTCAAGGAACAAATATGTTGAGATTGAAAACTCAATTATGTAACTATTTAGAGATTCTTTCCACCACTTATCTACTACTCTAGTCCAAGTAGCATCCAATGTCCCAAGAACTTATAGGCACTCCTTTGTCCACTCATAATGTTATCCATAGATTATTATTTTATGGGTTGAATATGCATCCAACCACTAGTACACATGATTAGGTAATTCATAAAAAAATACCTTATACAGAGCATCATATAGGTTATCCTAAACCCATCTTTTTGGCTTTTATCCTTTAAAAGTTGGATGATTTAGTGCAAATATATCTTCCACCTATTACATCCAATGCTCGATGTTTTTGAGAGACAGTTAGTACATCATTTTTTTGTACCATTACAGTAATAAAATTTAACATAGATGTTAATAATAGAACCAAAATTTAGTAGAAAAAGAGCAATGTTATCTTAGTTGGTTCTTAGTTTACTTAGACTAGGTGTAAGCATGGGATATCCTTATTATACTCAAAATTTGAAAACTCGGTTGCACCAACATCAATCCACATAAGGCATAGTCCTTATGCATTCACTTGAAGTGTAGTTGAGAAAGAACTAGGGCCCACATTGGGCTAGTTGTGTAGTGGCACAAGGATTTAATTAGGGGACTTATGCAATTAGATGAAAGCTTTAGGTTGATCCATAGGCAAAATCATTTTGTGGACTAAGCTTAGTGTCATATAGGCATTTGAAGGGTCAAAAGGTTACTTTCAGTCAAACTAATCATGTTAGACATGTGGTCCTATCAAGGATAGGAATACTTGGCACATAACCTATACTCATTCACTACGAAAAATGATGGTGATGTCATAGAAGTTTACTTTGAATATAATAAAGATTTTAACTAGTAAAAACACATGATTGATAATTAACATATTTGCATTGAAATTATAACATTACATACTTATGTATTCCCTTAGTAATTCAAAAGGAAAATTAAACTAGATAGAGTGGTTTTAATGCAATAGTCTTTGTTATTAATCAAAATTGATAATAGAGTATATGTTTAATTCATACTACTTAATGACCTATAAGCTCAAAAATGAGATTGGTTTCTTAAAAGTAAATCCTTCATGGATTCCATATTATTCCTAAGACTAAAGGCTATTGAAGCAATGTCTATAGAGGATCCATTTCACTAGAGTTCCACTAAAATTCTTCATCTCCCCTTATTCTATTGGCTAAAGCTCCTTAAATGGCCTTTAGGAACATCTTTGTCAGGGTAGAAGGTGTATGTTGAGTGTTGAGTTGGAATTTGGTGATCATAACTAACAGCTTCATGAATCCATGAAGTCTATGCTACAGGGGACACATCTCTCCAAATCCTTGAGGATGCCATGGAAATTTAGGATATAATTAGCTACCTACCAACTAGCATAAGGTATATGCTACAACCTCCAATTGTCTACAAAATTACCAAAGGCTAACCACTCAACAAAATGATACCCTTTCACCTAGGTGGATGTCATGTTAGTATGAATCCCTTACTTAATGAGCTAGGGGCCCAACATATAAGGTGGTTGGCTAATTTTATTGTTTATTTTATTTATTTATTTGAAATTATGTTTGCATAGATTGATTAGTGTTTAATTAACTAAATAATATTGATTAATTAAATATTATACTAAAGTGTAATGTTGTTGGGGACCATATGGAATTTATCGATTAATAGGATGGAATGGGTTCATATTGTAATTAGGGTGATATTGATATGGATTTTTGACAATGGGTGAATTAGTTAAGAATAATGAATGATGAATGTTGATAATAGTATATTAGTGACAACATGGAGGTGATAGATTTAGGTTGTTTACAAGGGTTATATAATGATTTAAATGGAGTGAAAGAAAACATAAAATTAAAGAGATAATAATAAATATATAATAACATAACATAAATATTAGGTAATAAGAGGAATAAGGTGGAATATAGAAAAATCTAAAGAATAAAAAGGCATAGAATAAAGAGATATACAAAATGTAGTGGATGTTTAATAATTATATATGTGAATAAAGAGAGTTAGAGTAGGAAATATTTATGTATTATGTATGTTAATTAATGTATAATGAATGAACATATTAACTAATGATTAAACCCTAATACTAACATCTATGTAACCTTATCTATAACTGAAGTTAACTTGAACTACATAATTATTTGTAACTAAGTTGTATATTTTATGTTAACATTTGGTGGTACCACATGAAATTTGGTTATCTAACTTCCATATGATATTAATTTAGATCAAGGACATTAGAATATTTATTGAATAAAATAGCTGATATATTTTTTTCCTATATGCATAGTGAAAGATGAAGATATTCAAAACATGTTTTAACCCTATCTAAGGGGATAAGCACCTAAGGGATGATGCAAAAGAAGGGGAGTGATCCTTGAAAGCATGTATCTTATAAATAAATCATGTATGAAATTAAGGGGGAATAAATAGAAATAACATATAAGGTATGATAATATAAAGAGATTAATTAGATAAAAAAGGAATAGATTAAAAGTATAAAAAATTAAAATAGAAGAGAAAAGAGAAAAATATAAAATAAATATAGGATATAAGGAGATAGAGGATGACCTAATAGATAATGAACATATAAGTTCATAAAATAATATAGATGTAAGAAAAAAATATGGAAGAGGAGGAATAAGAAATTAGTTATGTAGAAAAATAAAGAAATAGTGATAAGGAGGAAGAAGTTAAATACATAAAATTAGAATAATAGGATAGATTAAAAAACAAACAAGAGGTCCCAAAAGGTAGATGATTCTAAATACCTGGAAGATACCACATAAGGAGATAAACCCTATGGACCAAGCAACATCCCCTATGCCACTAGTAAGAATAAGAAAGAAACCAAGAGAGAGTGAAGTAGTGTGGAATAATTACATAAATTTTTGTAAAGACATATAAGGAAAAAGAGAAACTATCTAAGAGAAAAAATATATAGATCTATTATGCCAATAATGGGAAAAAACGTAAGGAAAATACCATTATTTAGGAATTATACAAAAGATGCATATGAGGGGTAAACCTAGATTTTGGAGGAAATTCAAAGGATAATCCCATGGATATATAGGAAGATAATGAGGAGAAGATAGTACAAGGTTTACATATACTCAAGACTGTAGCTACTTTGACAACTATGGAGGGTAAAGTTCATCGGAATCATAAATTCAAGGAGGGTTAATTGAAAATGAGAATGTTACCCCCCTTGAGGCATGCATTTATGATGGAAAAATCAACCTAAATACCAAGTTTGATAATGTAGATGAAACCTTGAGAAGTCAAATAAATGAAGTTAAGATAGAGAAAGAGTTAGAACTTCAAAAATTAGTTGAAATATGGTCCATATGGGAGATTTCCAATTTAAAAGAGTAGGTATAAAATTTACTTTAATAGAATAAATATAAACATAACAAGGATGATAAAAAGGAGATGGAAAATCATTTAAAGAGACTTAGAGATAGAGTCTCTATTTTGAAGCATAAAAAAATTGTGTTAAAGGAAAATATAATGATTATTTTAGTAGTGAGCAAAGCATTTATGAAAGGTAGTTTAGCTGGCATAGAGTCTCTTAGGAATCTATTGGGAGACATGATGAAAAGAGGTGAGACTTATACCATAAATAAGGTTAATTAAAGTGAGTGTGCCAAGGAGATTTTGTAGACTCCACAAGTGTATCAATGGAACTAAAAATGATGATCTGTAGTTGAGAAGAGGCCTTTGGAGGCCAAAAAATCTAGTTGTTTTGTTTTGTAGTAGACTTTATTGATTTTATAGGTTGTGGAGGCCTTTTATAATTATCTCTTGTATAGGGTCGGGTCCCTAGTTTAAAAAACCCTACCATACCCATAATAAAAATAATATGTAGAGGAACACTTGTTATTACTAGATAGTTACTAGAGGAGTTATGGGATAAATTATTCTTATATAATATTATTTAATTTAATGGGTAATTTAAGGGATAAGACATTTAAATGGTATATGAAGATGATCCCAAACCATAATATGACATTAGATGAAGTAAAAAGGCCATTTAATACTCAATTTCACTACCCTAATATACAAAAAAAGAGTGTTACTAAACTAAGACACCTTATATATAAGGAGAATGAGATAATTAAGTATTATGACCAATATTTTAAAGACCTAATGTATAATTTGGAAGAACCATTGAATGAAAAATAGAGGATAGAATGGTTCATCCAAGGGTTGGAGTGAATTTTAAGAGAATCAAATAAACATTAGAAATGGTGGCAAGGTTAGAAGAAAAATCATTGAGAAGGGAAAATGATTTTGTAGTGAAAATGGAGTTATAAAACCTAAAGGATGAGTTTATGCTATTAATTTTGAATAGATAAATTTTTATGAAAGGAGAAGTAAGCAATTCTACCTCACCACAAATTTTTTACAGCCAAAAGGGTGTTGTATATGGTGGCGAGGGACACATGGAACCATAGTACCCATATTATAAGATACCAAATAGAGTGGTATCATTGAGAAATATATCAATAAAACCATATAAATAAAGGATATGGTTTGTGTTTTATATAAGTTTGGACCAACATGTTTAGAAGATGTGCCCATTTGTAGAAGAGGTTACATACAATAATCATAATCAAGAGAGGAATATCATAAATGAAAAAAAGGGTAAAAAGGGAGAGAATAAGTTGATCAACACATATGACAAGTGGATCAAAGTTATATCAAAACTCTATAGGTACATGATTATCAACCCCCAAATGAATGATCAAAAACCACCTCCACTAGAGCCAAGTGCAGGACCAAAAATTCTACACAAAATCATTATTACAATGGGTACCAAGTGTGGTACCAGGGAAGAACCAAGGAGGATACCAAAAATATAATAGAGGTGAATATTGATGAGGATACCAAGGAATAATTGGATATATATAATATATGGCAAAGAACATTTTAAATGTGGTAATAAAGGACATATTGTAAGAAATTATGAGGAAATAAATCATATACATTGTGGCTTTTGTCAAGAAATGGGAACACATGATTCATTCAGTTTCCCCATAGTTGAGAAATAATATATAAATGAGAGCTTGAACATATAAGAGGTAGTAGGCATGATACATTATAAAGTACACATCCTTTTAAATGTGTACCTATTAGAGGTATAATCACTACGAGGTGGGGGGGGGGTGAATCAGTGAGCTTAGATACTTTAATTTCAATTTTAGTCCTTTCAAAATATTAAACAATCATCATATATAAACTTGATCAAGAAACATAAACAATAGAGCTCATTCATTCAATGCATATATAAGATAAAACACATAACACATAGTTCTTGTGGGAAATCCTTATGGGGAATAAAACCCACTCTCAAGCTTGAAACACATGGACTACTATCCTATAAGAAATTATAAACTAGAGACTGATTAAATATTTAGTCCAAAAAACCTTGATCATATCGTCCTGACCAAAGGTATTTAGCGAAACACCTATTTCACAAGGAGAAACTACCCCTAAGGAAGACCAAGACCTTTAAACCCTCTTTTGAACACCTCCACCTTAGAACTAATGTCTTTAACACCTGATGATGGATCTCTTTTTATCTAACCCCTAAAACAACTTCCTCTCTATCTCATACAAGCCTCTTATATAGGCATGCCACAATCTCTCTCCTTATTCACTCAAACTATCTTTACATGCACACTCAAACCTTTTTGCATATCCTAAAATTATAAGAGAACTATCTAGACATCAAAACTATGACCTATAGGTCATACATATAGTGCTCACTCTGATTTGATTATTAAACCATCCAACTGGGCACTTTACCTCTCCTTTTCTCCATAACTCTCACATCCATGTTTCACAAGTCTCTCTCATAAGTATTCCACACAAAGTCTAGAAATCATTTTCTTTTATTTCAATATATATAGAGTTATCATGAATTATTAGTTATTTTTTTTGAAATAATACATACCTTCACCCTTAAGGCATCTTACATATGTCACACTTAAGCACAATCTACTTTCAAATAGGCCTAAGTCACTTTTAGATCTTATGGAGACCCATTCAATGCTTTGACACTTCTCCAAGCAAAATAAAACATAAGAACACATTTAAAATACATGTAACCATTCAACATGACCTATAGGTTCTCCTTAGGTGTCAAAAACCATCACAATAACCTTTTTCTTAAGCACAATTTGCTCAAACACTTCTTTATACAGATAGTCATTATGAACGACCACATAGACACCTTTTAAGACTTTGTTCATAATACATACGATTGGAAAATCCTTCATAATGCATAAAGAGCATCCTTATGGAGTATACAACACTCTTAAATAGATAATTCATCATTAAACATCGAAACAATATCAAAATGAGCTTAAGTACCCTTCTTGGGTTACTTGCAAAATAAACATAAACACATAGTCAACTCTAAACCTTCATAACTTTGATTGGACACACTTTTAAATATTCAAATCTATATTTATATATTATAATTTCTCTACCATATTTCTTTTTACACCATGAGTAAATTTATTCTAGTACAAAAGATATGGTCCAAAAATCACAGACTAATTTTTCTCTTTCTTAAATTCAAATATTCAAAAGCAAATGGCCACAGTTAAACTTTGAACAATATGATTGCATCTTGTTTCCTCTTATATTTAGATCAAACATGCACCATTGATCTTATTTGATCTTTAATGCCAATGCCCAAATATTAAACATTTGATTGTTGACTTTATCTCATGCAATCTAAAAACTTTGACTCAATGTGCTTTATCAATATTTTGTACATAACTCAATCTTTAACAAAGATAAACAAATATAAATTTGACCTCTTGAATTTAATATGCACCATTGATCTCTATATGTATTATCTCCCACTCACTATTGATCCTTGGAATAAGATTGATCTTTATCTCTACTTAGCGTTAAACTAGAACACTTAGCACCATCTCGCTACTTCCTAATATCTTGGATTAAATAAGCATATTTGATCTCTTTGAGAGTTTATCTAACATTACCTTATGCAAAATTAACTATGGGGACCATTTCAATCTGTCTAAGTAGACAACTTTGAACCTTAATAACTTCTTTTGCTCTTAGATGCATGATTTGAAATTTGGACCATATGATCACCTTTCAAAAGAGAATCCAACCATTTATCAAAATTATCTTTAAATATTCACATGAGTGAGATATATCACCATTCAAATACCTTATCAAAAATTTATGCCATAGAGCCAATTATGTCAAAAACTACATGGGATGCCAACTTTGCATCTGCATAACTTGCATTGTGCTTCAGTGCATGACCTAAAATTTAGCATAAATCAACTAGGATTAAAACTAAACAAACACATATGATCATCTTATTCTGAAACATCCACATGTGTGAGATATGAAATCATTAAAATGATTACTTGAATCTTCTTTCCACATTGCAAATTTGGTTAAGTATGGGAAAACACTGTCAAAATGCCTAGGAGCCCAACTTTGCACCACATATCTTTGACTATGCTTAGGTGCATGACATAATATTTATTAAATATTAACTAGGGACTATTGTGATCAAAACCATATGACCAACTCCCCCTAAATCATCCACATGTGTCAATGGTGATGTCAAAAAGCTACCTACTTAGATTTTATGCCACTAAACCCAAACTATCTAAATGAAAACTATAGACTACCAGATGAAATACACTCATGAACACAAAATATCCAATCATTTTTGACCATTTATAAGACCTGTTTCATATGATTAAATCACCCTAATCATCTATGAACATATCTAATCAAGCCAAAATTGAAGATCAACCAAGCATCTTTTAAGCACACTAGGATAAGCACATTGCACACTTTATCATTGTTACAAAGGCTATCGACTCACTTAATCCACTCATCAGGAAACCTCCATGACATAAATAAAAACTCTCCAACAATCTCCCCCTTTGTCATTGAAGTCAATAAACATCATTCAACTCACCTTTTCTCTCTTCAAGCACGCTCACAATAGGAACTTTCTCCCCCTTTGACACAATGAAAAAGTGGGCACAAATTGATCTTGAGGACCTAAGATACCATCAATAGGAAAGGAACATATTATAAATATGATGAAAAATCCCCCTTACCTTGAGCCTACCTCTTCTTTCCTTGAGAACTTCCTCTTGCTCCATGCCAACACTCTTCTTCAACCAAACATTGTAACCAATGAAGAAAAAACACACAAAATAACTAAAATATAATATAACTCACCAAGAAACATATAAGAGGGACTCCCCATAATATTTATGATATATTTTAACTTTTGATCATCTTTAGATCTCTACATACCATTAAGAACCACCATATAGGCTTCTAGTCTTCTCTCTCAAACCATGTCAAGGATCACCAATAGAATGTCATGCGACACATAAAATAAGAAATGTGCTATGAAAAAACTTGAAAACATACCTTGATATTTTGGATAAATTTAAAAAAAATCACATCTTCAAGACTAGACCTGCCTATGCTCCTTATATCCCCACTTGAAACTTACTAATCCCACAACTTTCTATAGACACAACTTCAAGACATATAACTTCATATCTGGAGCACTCTCATATTCCCCCTCAAGCTCACCAATTTTCAACAACTATCTCATCCTCTACAATATACTTACTTCATAAACCAACTACCTAATTAGGCTTCTAACTTGACAAAAAACTTGAATAACTTGAGAATCACAAACCTTAAAATCTCTATAAATATTGATTTGACAACCCATTTGGCCCATTTAACATATTAAAAATCCTTAAACCTCAACTCATAAGGCATACCACATTTCTAGTAGATCCCAAAACTCTAGAATCTTAAGATAAACAAGGTCAACACAACACCTTCTAGTCAACATCCACCTCTAAAACCTATTTTACACTTGGAGACAACCATTACACACTTATGGACCAAGATTTGAGCTTCCACATGATTGGGAACCTTGAATTATTGTAACCCATTTTAGGACCTACAAGCTCTTAACTACAAACTAGAAAACCTAAGAGCTAACAAAAATATCCAACTTGACTTCAACATACATTCAAATCACAAAACCACCTAGATCATGATAGAAAAAGTTCAAAATACCTTTATATTCAAAAAGATCATCTTGAAAAATCACAAATCCTCCTTTTCCATTTAGGAACCTTCAATCTAACCCTATAGATTGCTCCATATACATTTATTAATATCATGACATGAACTCAACATATTTTCCACCTAGATATACATGTTCCAAATGAAAACACTAAAATCTAGTCTTCTAGAACCATCTCAAGAACACCACAACACTTGCTTCTCTACTGAAAGAATTCTCTTAATTAACATAGACATAGACATCCTTTTCACCACAATCTTCTAAAATAATGTGAATCCATGAGTGGCCCACATCTCCTTAGCAACCACTAGAATCCTCTTGTGGCTATAAGATTTCTTGATTTTTTACTTATTCTCTTTAGTATGCACTATGATAACTAGTTCCTTTTCTATATCACTCACTTTCTCTTCTAAGATAAAATTAACAACACATGGAGCAACTATGGAATCTTGACATACTTCTTCATTTGAAGAATCAATCTTGTAGCTTGGAACCTCATCACTAGGTACTATCAATTGATGTTCTTTACTTGAATCATGATCAATAACAATAGGATGTTCATTTGATACATTTTAGGACTAGCCTCAACTAGTACATTAGTCTTCTCCTTGATCTTGGTCTCTTCATTTACAACATGAGCATTAAATGAAAGATCTTGGTACTTTTTACCTTTTGGAGCATTCTCCACCATATAAAATAGATTACTTGAACATATAGACTCATCATGACTCACACCAATTTTGGCTCCATGATTTAACTTGCTTTCTTCCTTGCACTCTATGATCCTAATTGAATCTATTCCAACTTAATGGCCTTTGTTTATAGAATCTAGCAATGTGACCTCTTTGTTCATAGTTGTAGGAAACCATACTCCTTGATGGAAAATTAGTTTGTCTTACCTTATTCAGAGAAAAATATCAATGTGTCTAATGCCAAGACAATTGAAACAAACTAATCTTTTTGAAGAAGACTTACTTTGCCTTTCCTTACTTGGATAATGCTTAGAAAAGTGTCCATTAAGATATTTGAATCATTTAACCTTGCTCACACTTTTTCACTGATGACCCCCATCACATTCCCATGCAAAATCATTCTTAATAGGTCTTTTTCATTCTTTAGGTCTATGCCCAAACTGATTACAAGTATAGTAGTAACCATTAAATTTTTCATACCTCATGGAATTTAGTTTTCAAATATATTTTATATTCAATTTTTCAATACCTTTATTCATTTTCTAATAATTTATCTTCAAAGGATGATTATCCTTGTTCAAATTAATCTTCATCTTATATTGAGTTACAGTCTCTGGTTCTTCTTTGTATCCTAGACCAATCTTATCACTTTCATGCTTTTGATCATTCATAATGTTGTGTAGATCACTTGAGCTCTTTTCAAATCTCACAAATGACATTACCTTATTGGATACCTTCTCTAACTCATATTTTAATGACTCATTTTCAATTACATACCTTGCACATTCATCTTATTTATATTTTAGGCTTGTAGATAGGATTTATAATTGACAACTGATATGCTTGACCATATCTTCACGTGCCTTGGCATATTCATCCATTATTGCCTCAAACACATTGAAATTTTCCTCAAATTCCTTGAGTTTATATTTCATCTTCTTATTGATACTATTTTCACTATTTAGTTCTTCATGATCATTAGTCACTGTAGTCTCATAGTCCACCTCATCTTCATCATCATCTAAATCACTCCAAGTAGACCCCTTTTGATGTGAGAAACTACCTTCCTTAGCCATGAATAAATCTTCATCTTCAACAAGACCATCATCTTAATGATCATACTCTGAGTCACTAACTTCACTCTCATTTGATGACATGCAATCTTTTTTTTGTGTAGAGAGTCTTCTTGTCCTTGAATAACTTCTTCTTGTTATCAAACCTTCTGAAACCCTTTTTGTTTTTATCAACCCTAAATTTTCTCTTGCCATCATCATGACCTTGATCATGTTCTTCATCATCATCCTTATTATACTTAGGAGGACACTTATTATCAAAATGTCCTATCTCACCATAATTGAAGCATTTGAGGGGTATTTTACCTTTATACTTTCCTGAACCTATTTTTAATTTCCTTAAAATCAAAGCAATTAGTTCATCCTCATCGATATCAGTAATGTCATCCTCCTTGAATTTCTTACCTCAAAACTTCTTTGTATTTATTTTAGTTTTGGAATTTGCTTCTTTCTTTGGTGGCATATCATAATTCTTCCTCATCTCATAGGAAGTAAGGGTGCCATGCAATTGATCCATCTTCAACTGAGTAAGGCCATGACTCTCTTTTACAGTGGATTATTTTAGATTAATCATGGGGGATAGATACCTTAATAAGTTTTGAACAATAGTAGCCTCTTTAAGGATATTTTAAATACTTCTAATGATGTTCACAATCTCATCAACTCTCTATAGAAAGGATGCCACTGAATCTTCTTCATTCATCTTGAGACTTTCAAATTGCCTTTTGTGATTCTAAAACTTAGCAAGATTAAACTTTGAATCTCCTTCATAAATGATCTACACTTTGTATCATATTTCTTTAATTTTTTTAAAATGGATTACCTTTGTGTATTTATTCTCTAAAAGACCACAAGTAATAGCATTCATTGCCTTGGAAATGTTCTCAAACAACTTCTTGTCTATAGCACTAGATGGAGGAATAGTAGGATCAACATAACCATCCACAACATATTGACATACATCAAACCCTAGGGACATAATGTATGTCCTCATTCTTTTACTCCAAAATGAATAATTGAATCCATTGAACATTGGTGCTTGTTTAGTAGAGAAACCTCTTTGATGACTACCATATTATACCTTAGATCACCTTTAAGCTGTCAAGCCTTTTACCAAAGGACCCACTTTGATACTAATTATTAGAGGTATAATAACTAAGAGGGCAGATGAATCAATGAGCCCAAATATTTAAATTTTAATTTTAGTCCTTTCAAACTATTAAACAATCAACATATATCAACTTGATCAAGCAACATAAACAATAAAGCTCATTTATTAAATACATACACAAGATCAAACACATAACACATAGTTCCTATGGGAAACCTTCATGGGGAATAAAAAAAACATTCAAGCCTAAAATACATAGATTAATAGATTGATCAACTCCTTTAGAAAAACAAACCTTGATCATATCCTCCTGACCAAAGCTATTTAGTTAAACACATGTTTCATAAAGAGAAACTACCTCTAAGGAATAACAAGTCCTTTAGACCCTCCCTTAAACACCTCCACCTTAGAAATAATTTCTTCAACACCTAATTATGGATCTCTATTTATCTAACCCATGCACAAACTTCCCCTCTATCTTATACAAGCCTCTCACATAGGCATGCCACAATCTCTGTCCTTATTTACTCAAACTATCCTCATATGCACACTCAAACCTCTTTGCATATCCTCAAAATACAAGAGCACTATTAAGACATCATAAATATGACCTAAAGTTCATACACATAGTCCTCACTTTGATCTACTTATCAAACCATCCAACTGGGAACTCTACCTCGCCTTTACTCCACAACTCTCATATCCACCTTGTATAAGTCTCTATTATAAGTATTCCACATAAATTCTATAAATCATCATCTTTAAATTCACTATATATAGATATACCATGAATTATTAGTGACTTGGTTGGAAAAAATACATGCCTTCACCCTTAAGGCATCTTACATAGGTCACACTTAAGGACAATCCACTTTCAAATAAGCCTAAGTCACTTTTAGTTCCTATAGAGACCCATTCAACTCAACGACACTTCTCTGAGAAAAAAAAAACATAGGAACACATTTAAAATGCATGAAACCATTCAAATTTATCTATAGTTTCTCCTTAAGTGTCAAAAATCATCATAGTAACCTTTCACTTAAGCATAATTTGTTCAAACACTTCTCTATACACAGTCATTATGAATGAACACACAAACACCTTATAAGACTTTGTGCATACTATATATGATTGGAAAATACTTCATAATTAACATAGAGCATCCTTATTGATTCTAAAATACTCCTAAATAGCTAATTCATCATTCAACATTGAAACAATATCAAAATGAGCTCAACTACCCTTCTCGAGTTACTTGTAGAATAAACATGAACACATAGTTAACTTTAAACATTACTAAATTTGATTGTAAAAAAATTCAAATATTTAAATCTATATTTATAGATTCATCTTGGATTCCTCTAGCACTTTTATTTTTACAACATGAGCAAATTCATCTTGGAATAAAAGATATGGTCTAAAAATCATAAACTGGTTTTTCCTTTTGATAAATTCAAATATTCAAAAGCAAATGGTCACAATTAAACTTCAAAAACTATGCTTGTATCTTTTGTCCTCTCAGATTTAGATTAAAAAACACCATTTTTCTTGTTCAGTATTTATCTCATAGTGTGCTAATGCCCAAACATTAAACATCTGACAATTGACCTCATCTCATGTAATCTAGAAACTTTGAATCAATGTGTTATGTCGATCTTCTATACATAGTTCAGTCTTTAACAAAGCTAAATAACTATCCCCTTGACATCTTGACTTTAATATGAACCATTTATCTCTATGTGTATGATCTCCCACTCACTATTGATCCTTGGAAAAATATTGATCTTTATCTCTACTCAACATTAGACATAAAACACTTGATACCATCTTGTTGTTTCTTGACATCTTAGAGCAAACATGCATCATCAATCTCTTAGAGAGTTTCTTGAACATTACCTTGTGTAAAATTTATTATGGGGACCATTGTAATCTATTTGAGTAACCAACTTTGAACCTCAATAATTTCTTTTGTGCTTATACACATGATCTAAAATTTAGATCATATGATCACCTTTCAAAAGATAATCCAACCATATATCATAGTTCTCTTGAAAAATTCACATGAGTGAGATATATCTCCATTAAAATTCCTTTGAAAATTTTTCTACCATAGAGCCAACTATGTCAAAAACTACCTTGGAGGCTAACTTTGCACCTACATAACTTTCATTGTGCTTCAGTGCATGACCTAAAATTTTGTAAAAATCAACTAGGATCACAAATAAACAAACCAATATGATCATATTATTTTTAAACATCCACACATGTGAGATATGCCATCATAAAAATGCTTACTCAGATCCTCTTGCCACATTGTAAATTTGGCTAAGTATGGGAAACCACTGTCAAAATGTATGGGATCCCAACTTTGTGCCCACATATCTTTGATTGTGCTTAGGCACATGACTTGAGATTTAGTTCATAGAAACTAGGGACTTATTAAATCAAAACCATATAACTAAATCCCCTTGACTCATCCACATGTGGTAATGGTGATGTCATCAAATTTCCTACTTAGATTCTTTTCCACTAAACCCAAGCTATCTAGATGAAAACTATGGACTACCAGATGAAACCCACTCATACATACAAGATCTCAAAACATCCTCGACCACTGATAGGACCCCTTTCACAAGTAAAAATCACAATACTTATCCTTGAATATCACTAATAAAGCTAAAACTAAAGATTAACCAAGCCTCCTTTAAGCACACTAGGATAAACATATTGCAGACTTTGTCATTGTTACTTAGGATATCAAAGAAATTCATCCACTCATTAGGACAACTCCATGACATCACTGATAACTCTCTAATAGTACCATATTCCTTGGAAATGATGTAGAGATGTATTGAAATGTATAGAAAAAACCCCTTGATGATTATAATAGAAGTGAAGAGGAAGAAGTAAGTCCACAAATGGAAATAATGGAATGTGATATAATACAAAAACATAATGGAGTGATGTAATATTGGGTAGAGATATCAAAAATATAAATACCCAGAAATTTATTTGGGGATTTATGTGAGGAATTAGAAAAGGACAAAGGGAAGAAGATATAATGGGTTAAGAAAAACACAAACCTAAAAAATAAAAAGGCTTTCAAAATAAATTGTAAATGGAAGAAGAAAAATATTTTGTTGGATGTGAAAGTAAATGGGCACAATTTTGACAATGGATTACTAGATTTAGGAGTAGAGATCAACATGATGCCACAAATTACTTGGAAATTTTTAGGAAAACCATAATTATATATGGAAAAATATGACATTTATCTAGAAAATGGGACATCAAGATCTCCCATTGGTACACTCATAGGTGAAAACATATATTTCAAATAGATTGTTGATATTTTTGTCTCAAAAATATCATTATATTTGATACCCTAAGGGAGGCCCTCTTTATTTTTTAGGAAACCCCATAAAACCACCAAAACACCATCTTTTCTTTTTTACACTATAGAATCTAAAACTTTGGATGCATTTTGCACATTTATAAATGTGCAAAGTGATTATTGGGTTTCAGATCTTGAAAAGCAATCACCTTCCAATATAGTGAAATCCTGAACTTAACATGCATTTTTTAAGTTGTAAACATGAAAAATGTATGACAAGATTCACATCCTATAAAGAATTTGATTCAGTGGAATATGGAACTAAGTAAGCACTTTGCATGTTTGTAAATGTGCAAAATGCATAGTGGGCTCTGGACCTTAGAAAACATAAATACCTCCTTCTATAGAATCCAAAACCTGAAGTGAACTTTGCACATTTACAAATGTGTAGAGTGCTAAGTGATTTATGTCTTCCATCAAACCAAGCCATTAATTTCCCTTGGACATGGGACCTATTCCAAGTATCTCCTTGCTCTACCACCAACTACTATAATTGAATTTAGCGTAGGGGTTTTCTATAAATTAAGCAATTTTTTGGATTTGATTATCATTTATTTAATTACTAATTTTATTGAGCTCTAACAATGATTTTGTGTCTTTCAAACCTCAAGCCACATGTCAAGAAAGTACCTATAAGTTTAATCCATGACTACAAAACATCTTTCACATCATCTTTACCCTTTTTCATGATACTTTACTTATGATTTTTTTCCATTGTCCTTACATTTGAATATTTTGAGTTACTTATAGTTTCTCGTAACATTATTTTTCCAATTTTAGGGTTCTGTTAAGATTGTCTAGTTTGGGGGTTCTTTTGGGTTGTCATTTTAATATTTAGAGGATCAATTTTGGTTGTTCTTTAAAGTATTTAGGTTGTAGTTAGATATTTTAGAGTCTTATAGGGTTTTATTTCCAACAATGTTCAATTATAAAAAAACCCTTATTTTTCCCTTTGATATATCATAATCAAATTCTAAGTTTTCACTTGGACAAGTAGAATATCCCCAAGCATATCTCATTTTTTCAAACCAATGAATAATCTAAAAAATTATCTAAATGTACCTATAGACTTCAAATCCATCTCCAACACCTTATACCTCTATGGGATTTAACATTACTTCAAACACTTGAGACCCTCACAAGATTTTACATCTTTGTGGACAATAAACCTACTCCAAACACTTCTCATCCCCATGGAATTTTATATTGCTTGAAACACCATCTACCTCCATAGAATTTTCACCTACTCTAAGCACCTCTCAATTTTGTTAGAGATTTAAATAGCTTTAAACATCTACAAAATTTTCTAGCTTTCATAGTTGGTTTATCACAAGTAATAAATTTAGTAATAATCTCCTAAGGAAATGAATTTAAAATCAAAAGGCCCTAAAGTGACTCCTAGCTTGGAGTATAATGTTGTAGAGATAACAGATACTGATTTAGGTCATATTGACCTAGGAGAGTTTTGGACTTAGATAAGTTTAGACTTTAAAAATGATTGGGTCCAAATTATTTATGACTCTAGCCTTCCACAAGCTATAGCCTTCCCACTATCTATTCAAAACCCCAAGTTGGTGCTCATATTAGCCAAACACTATGATCTTGATAGAAGAGAAATATATAATGACATAGGGGAAAATATTTTAAGTCTAGACCCTAACTTCATCAACTTAGTTTTTGTAATCCTAGAATTTGAGAGTTATCTTGATATAACTCCATAGACATATTCAAAATTCTATAAGGACAAACGAGATGGGTGTCAAAAATGATTAGCAAACGTTAACTCAAGTCTCCTAAGCATTCCTCTACCAGGTTACCAAAGACCATGTATATGCCTAATTTCAATGATGAAGTAGGGGACATTATAATACTGTTACATAGGGTCACTGGCAATCCTGATGCCAAGTGTTTTTAAAAGTGGATGTACTAATGCATCTAGGTCATCCAATAGAATAATCAATACATTCATTGTGCCTAGTTAATATTTAATTCCCTCCATAATAAATTGATGGAGATACAAACAATGGGAAAATTCTATATGACCTCCTACATTATCTATATTTTGGCTAAAGGGAGATTATTCCCAGGCCTAAATATCCTAGGGAAATAGATAGAGTGTATAACTACTACCCCAACCTCACATTAAAGGCTAGTAAATAGCATTTTAGGTGATTAAATGGTGCTTTCATCTATTGCATCATTATCTTGATCAACAAATGGGGCTCCTACTTTATTTAGTTCCCTACCTTTTCCTACATTAGGGCGACAAGTTTTAGTGGTTATCCCTATACACTTCCTAGATATGTTAGAAATAAATAGGCACTATAGAACTAGTCAGGTATCTCATAAAGACACACAAGATCCTTTCTAATACGCATAAAGTAGGGATATATTTCCCAATTTCTATTGGTTAATATACATGCCAATCCCTCCTTAAGGCCAAGTGTCTCGAAGATAAAATGTGCCAAATGATGCTTAAGACTTTAAAGTCAAGGCCATATTTTGATTTATATATAAATATCACAAACACATTGTCACTTGAAGCATACAACCATGTGCCATATTATAAAGATTATTGGGAAGATTGTGAAGATGAGGAAAGAGTTAAGATGAGGGATTATTCTAGGATGTCCTTACAACAAATCTAATATTATGATCTGGCACTAGTTCCAACTCACTTGGTCGACAATAAATCTATAGTGGACCCAATTTATTATACACATGTCATCACATAACCCCTTCCACTAGTAAGGTGGTCTATTCTATAATCCCTTTCTCTATTTGATAGAATAGTGCATGAAATCAATAGAACAATCAATTGGCTAAGGAGAAAGGGAGTTTATATTAGAAGGGAAATAATAGGGGTCTAAAAAAATATTTTAAAGTTTAAGGCTGAGGGGCTTAATCCATTAGAAGAGGGTCTAGGAGAATTATCAGACGAGCCAAAGAACAATAAGAAGAAAAAGACTAAAGTAAAAAAATAGGAATCTAACAGAATGGGGGAACCTATAGAATAACTAATGGAACTTCCATCTAAAGACACAACAACAACACAAAATTCCACAACTTTAATTCATGTGGTTGTCATAGTGACAAACCCAATCTCTATTATTCTCCCCATCCTACCTACATTTCTCTAGAGGTTTCAACACCTCCACCTCCTACTTCTACTCCTCCAATATCTTAGGTTTTAGTATCTCTAGTTTCCACTCCACCTCTTTCCTCCACTCCCCCTACATCTGTAGTTTCCACTTCACCTTATATTCCAATAATAATAAGCCAAGTGTAGCAAACATAATTGAGTCAAGAGGACACTCAGGGTCCCCCATCAATGAAATCTCAAGTTTTCACTCGATTTTACCTTCCTCTGATTTCACCTTCCCTTTCATTACATTCCCTCTTTCCATTCCATTTATAATCTCTTCCATTTCATCCCCATTAATTTTTAACACCACATAATATTACAAATCTATGGACTCAGTCATCCTGACTTTAGGCCTATAGGATTCCCCAACTCCTAAGGTAAGTATTATTTGACTTTCATCTCCACTCACTTTCTTCACACCACCAACCATGAGTGGTCCCACACATCTCATTGATTAGTTTAATGCCTTGGCTTCCACTCTTCCCTGTGTCCCCAAATTCACAATATCTATGCCTCTCCCATCTTCTACTCCCCCAAGAGACACAACTATTTTCATTGCCCCCACCTCTTCCACTTCCACTATTTCCATAACTCCTTCAGTAAAAGTTGGAACAAATTTGGTATTTAATGTGAATTTAGGTTTGTAAGCTATTGATGAAGGTAAACTGTCTCATGCACTTGATGAACAATCAATATCATCATCCTTCCAAGATTCATAATATATTTTATTGCAACAACATCAGTTGTTGATTCTTTGATGATAGTTTATAATCAATCAGAGGCTACCCCTAGTTGGCTAGCCCAATCACTAAGGAATAAGAGTAAACAAATGATTGATCCTATTACATTAGACTTTGATCACTCAAAGATCCAAAATAAGTCCAAACCTACTCACAAGACACTTTCATGAATATTTAATGATGACAAAGGATAAAGGTATGTTGAAATTGTAGTACCCCCATCAAACAAATCAAAATAAGATCTTGTGGCTGGGGATTATCATATTTCTAAGATCCATCGTAGATAGTTGACAAGAGAGGAGTTAAAACATAATGTGAAATCCAACATCAAATCTCTTTTTGAAAAAATCAATCATGATAAGGTCACCAAAGATGAACTGAAGAGAAAGATGGATCAACTTACAATAACATTGAATGAGTTTATAAAACCCAATGAATCATCAGAAAAACCACAGTTAGTGCATCCAATCAATTAGAGTCCAGATCAATATACAATTGATTCATTTTTAGAGATTGATCACATGGTAGGGGCTACAGAAGAATAGTCCAAATAATTCATTTCTAAGGGGAATAAAATAATTTCAGCAATAATGGTTCAATATGAAATGATCAGAAAAAGAAATAAATTTTTGAAAGAGTAGGTTAATAAATATGAAGGAGATATTCAATCCTTAAATCCATATTATCTAAAATTGATAGTTATAGGTTCAATTGATGTAGATATCCTCATTTTTGAGAACATACTAAAATATGAGGCAAAACATGAGGAATTACATAGGGAAATTGAATTTTGAGTAAGGATACTAACCGAGTCTGCTCACCAGGGTAAGGTTGCTTATGATAAAGCTTTTGACATGTTGTATGACATTGAAGGAATGATGAATGTGATGTATTATTAACTAATAGATGACTTAGATAATCTCTTACATGTTGAAGATCTCTAGGATAAGTTTAAGGAGGTAGTTGAAAAAGAATCTACAAAGGATATATTATTCACCTTGAGTTATATCCACATATTTACTAGGTATGAAAATGCAATGGATAAGATAAGAATAGAGTTGTAGTGAATAATCACTTTTAGAAAAGAATTGTTTAATGTTCAAGCATATTGTGTATCCTCTCACATTTACTCCTATAAACCAGATGAAGAGTGAGTATAATAAGTTTTAAAATCCTTTGATATATATGTTCAAAAATTTTAGGTTGAGAAGGATAAAAAAGCTAAGGAAATTCTGAATATTGATTAACTTTCTATTGAAATATTTTCACATGTGTTTTATGTTTCCAAAACATTGTAAGTTGTAATTTTGAATAAACAACTATTTTTTATAACTTTTTGAGAAAAAGAAACTTGTATTTTTTGATAATGTGAAAGTTGTGAAAAGTAATTGCAGATTACACTTTCTACTTTGACAAGTTACAATTTCTAAAAGTGTAAAAGCATGAATTGCGAATCACAAGTTATATTTTGACAAAAGTGATTGAATTAAAAGGTTTTAAAAGTTTCACTTGTGTTTTTAAAGTTATGATTTTTCAAAGGTAACTTTAAGTTATCTTTTTTAAAGTCAATTTTATCTTGGGTACTACCTATTTTACATGAAGAGCTATTTTCAGTTGTTGAAGATGAAGAAGCTTTGTATGGAGACCTTCCAGTTCTAGCCATGCCATTCTATTCTAACAATCATGCCCAGATCTTGCATGCCACTTTCCAAACCATTTTACAAGTCTAAGACACCAAAAATAGAGTAACACACCCCTTTTTGCATGTTTAGATCTGCACGGTTTTTCTAACTAGGTGTTTAAGTTTTGATGATTAGATCTCATCTATGAGATATTTTTGTATAAAGATACATAAACCCTATGGCCTAAATCATCTTTTTGTTGTTAGAAGATATAATTTATACATTTTGAATGTATTTTATATAAGATGTAACCTTTGGAATGGAAATGGATTGAATATTTACCTCTCTTGTCTAAGAAATCTCTATGTATACTAGTTATTTGAGTGTTTGTGGAAGTTCTATTTCTTATTTCAGTCATAGAAAATTTAGTTGTGGTATTTTTACCCTTATAAAAATATTGTTTGATTAAAATAAATAACTCTTTTCCCTTTCATGAAAATAACTAAATATTGCCTCTGGTTTCCCAATTTTTATGAGTTTCTGCTAAACCAATTTTAATAAAATTTTATATTCCATTGTGTTTACCAAGAAAGAATTAAGACCCACTAAGATATCTAGTACAATCAAAATTTTAGTTTCTTAAAGTCTCATTTTTTCCCTTTTCCCTATCAAATTTTAGTTTAGGAGAAAGAACACTAAACAAACAAATTTTCCATATAATTGGTATCTAATTAGTTGCATTAGATTTAGTGAGATGAAGTTGGCCATCTATGGAGTTTAACCTCAACTCAGCATAGTTTCATGGCTCAATTTTTTTCCCATTGTATCATTAGGTATTTCATAACCAGCTATTTCACATCAAAGAATGAGTGCAAAACCTATGTGATAACAATTTTTCGGCATGCCTGATGGGACCCAAAAATATAAAGAAATTGATGCTATTTTTGGAAAAAAATTCATCAACTTTGAATGTATTCCAAAGGCACCTGAAAACTCAAATGGCTTACAGCTTCATGATTTCAAGGGTTACTCATGTGAAGCTAAAAAACAAGATCAACTACAAAAGGTAAAAAAGTTGATTTTTCATAATTTTCATTTTAACTTAAAAAGAGATTAAAATAAGTTGTACCTTATTATAATGTATATCCAAAGTTTATTTGTATCTCCTACAAGTAATCCTAATCTCATCAGTTTTATTCCTCCTACAATGGCCAAAAAAAATTATCCTTCAATGGGGCCAACCCTCTCCATTTGGCCCAATATGATAGTATAACAACCTCAGCCTTAAAAATCCTTACACATTTCAATGGAAAAACTTCCACTATTACTATGGAGCACATACAAGATATTTCTAGTTAATGCACTGTCCACAATGTGGTATAATAGAATGTATCAATTAGGATCTTAATCTCATTTTTAAGGGTAAACCTTTAAAGTGGTACATAGGTCTTGATCCCAACACTATCTAAGTTTGGGATGATTTAGACATCACACCATGTGCCCAATTCAAAGATAAGAGTGACCACCTTTCATTGGTTGAACAGTTAACCACAATTCAATAGGTTCCTCATGAGCTCATGACTAATTTCAATTTCTAATTCTAGAAGACATGGAATAGAATTCTATCACTAGTCAAGACAACTACAAATAATGCTTTTTTATATTACTTGAGAGCCCTCAATAGTGAGATAACTATCATGATTCAATATATAGGTGGTACCACATTCCCTAATGCTTATGAAATTGAGATAAGGGTAGATAATTATTTAATCTAAGCTAGAAAAATTACCCCAAGACTATCAATTCCTCTATTTCTAGAAATAAATTCTACACCACCTACAGTTGCCCCAATTCCAACTACAATCAAGGCACCAATTTTAACCCCTACTCCCATAGATGAATTACATGAGGTGAAATCACTACTCAAGAGTTTTGATAATGAGTTAGTAGCTATGAAGAGGTAATAATCTCAAAATTATAGATCTTATCAATTTGCTAACCTAACATATTAGCTTAATAAGTATCCATATTAGGGAGATAAGAAACAATACTAAGGAAATCAATAGCTATAAGGTTAAAATGCACAACCAGAGCCCCCAAATGTCTATTACTTACCTTCATCAAGTTTTAGATTAGAGGTAAAAGCAGGTTTTGAAGGGGCCCCGAAACCCTGAACAAGGAGAAAGATAAACATTAAAGCACAACCAGGTTAACACAAGAACCTAAAAATAAAAAAGAACCAACACCAAGTTTTATAGGGACCTGAAACCGACAATAAAACCAATACAAGACAACAAACAAAACACAGATCTAAGAGTTAGCCACAAACTTCCAGATCCATAACCAGCAGACCGAAAAAATGACCTGTATGCTGCCCCCAAAAAACCAATCAGTAGAAAGGAACTTTGGATGAATCTTTCAATTCAGATTTTTCTTTTTACATGACCGAAGATTCATATCAAGAGGAGGGACCAAAGGCTTAGACTTCTTTCTTCTGACTACTGTCCAACCGTCTTCTACCTTAGCTGCCTTAGCAACCCATGCCTCAGGGGACAATGAACTTTGGACACCAGTAGGCATTAACTCCTGGTGATAGTCTAACACAGTTTGGCTCTTAAGTAGATCCTTCAAAACAGGGGAAGAGATCACCACCTCCTCCTCAGGCTCAGCTGTATCTTTGACTACAGCCTCCTCAGAGGCTTCATTTGATTAATTCTCCAATGATTCCTCTTCATCTTCCATTTCAGATTGCACCCTTTCCTCAAACTCGGACTCAGAATCTGTTGTTGCTTCCAAAGGTAGTTTGTCTAAAGTATGTTTAGAGACATCCTTTGGCCACCAAGAAGGTGAACACCTGGGATTATTTTTCCCAGCAACACAATGGGCTACTATATGTCCCATCTGGTGACACTTCCTGCATCTAAAAGGAATCCCCTCATAATCCAAAGTTTGTGTCCAGGTGCCCCTTGGGGAGTCAATGCAGATCGCCTTGGGAAGGCCCTTTGAAACATCCAGATCAGCTAGAAATTATGCACATGTCGAATGGTGGCTCTTCGTTCTGTCTTCTTCATATAGAAACTCCCCTATAGCATTTCCAATGGTCTTGTAAACTACCTCTTGCCACAACTGAATCGGAAGATAAGGGAACCGCACCCATATAGGAATCTTGTTAAAGGATTCCGTGAGAGGGTTAAAATCCTTATACCAAGGTTTGGCCATAAGAGGAAATCTGCCCTGCCAAGAAAAATTATTGTGGCACAATATAGACTGCTTATCTTTAGGACTTTGAAAAATTACTATAAAAAAACCCCTGGCACAAGGCTGGATTTGACCGTCATTAATATGCAGCCAATTCTTAGCAATCCAGTTTTGTAGTTCAACAAAAGAGGGCCAGAAACCACAGAAGCAGAAAATGGCAGCACAAGAGGAAAACCGTTTTTCTTCTTGGAAGATATTTTTTGCTAATTCAGGGTCTAAGGTTACCCTAATAGGTTTTAAAGCACTTACAGGTGTTACGCGAGTAGGTATTGGTGTTGTATGAGGCCGGACATCATGTATGTCTGCTTCAAAAGCCGCCACATCCGCATAGGTTCGCATCCCTGGTCCATGCCCTGAACTAAAAATGTTGGTCGGACCCGCATCTGTGGTATTATCAATCCCTTCAGCAAAAATTCCTTTGCGTGTATTCTGGTTCCTTCCTCCACTGTCCGGATAGACCTCCTTTGTAACAGCCTCCACAGCCTCACCGGCCGCTCGGAACACAACAATCGGTTTCAAATTTGGATTCGCACGCGCGCGCACGGGAGCAGGAGTGGGAGCCTTCATTCTAGTTTTTTACAAAATTTCCTTATTTACCTTCATCAAGTTATTCTAAATCCATTTTACCTATTTAGAACAACTTGGTTCAAGACTATGAGTGGTGTTATCCTTGTTTGCAATGACACAATCAGAATACTTGCCCTAATTATGTCAGTAGCTGATATTTAATGGTAAAAAAATGAAAATTACATGGGGACAACAAGAAGAGTCCACTTCCAAAATATTAGACACATAAGAACCTACTCAAGGAGAAGCTACTCTTCTAAACTAGCAATAGGAAGATTTTTGTGGAGTAAATCAAGAGGAAGCATTTTCAATGGTGGAGGTCCAGTGGTAGAAAACACATGATCAAATAAAAGAGAAATCGAGATTAATCATCCTTTAATATGGAACAAGTTTCAACTTATAAACTTGTATTGAAACCTACAAAGAGTAATACAATACAAAGGCCACCCTTTGTACCTACTAGCTAGCCCAAAGTGAAAGTACCTACTCCAAAACTTGTGAAGGAGGACACACCTCCAATAAAGATGCAACCAAATGTGGGTATTATCCCTTTTAACATTGTTGAGCAAATGAAAAAGACTAATTTGAATGTCACTATGTGGGATGTGATATATATACTGGCATAAAGAGATTTACTACAAGAGGACTTGAAGAATTTTCTAATAATAGATGAGACTCCCGCTAAGGGGCCTAATATTAAAATTAATTTATATCAGCCACAAAATAAAGATAATATGGACAAAAATGGTAATCCTCCCACTTTCTATCTCTCATTAATAATGGGGAAGCATCTAGTTTATAATTGCATGGTAGATTTAAGGGCTAGTAGTTATGTTATGCCCAAAAAGATAACTGATGCTTTTGGCATAAAATATACACCTATGAATAAGGGAGTGGTTCAATTGAATGGAATTGTTGTTTAATGAATAGGAATAATAAAATATTTAAATCTCACTATCCATGCTTGTCCCAGTTTATCAATTTCCGAAGATATCTTAGTTATTGACCTTCCCCCTTATTTCAGCATTTGCCTTTCATGAGATTTTACCACAAAAATGGGAGGATATTTGTCTACAAACTAGTCTCACATGTTTCTTAGAATGAGTTATGGGACAAGAGTAATAATAAGAGCTAATCCAATAGATAAGGATCATATTAAACCATATATGCCTCCTCCCATGAACATGAACTGCATATTACAAGATCAAGAAGACTAAAATGATCATGAGGATGAAACCATTATAAAAGATATCCTAGATATTCTCTTAGATGAATGGGGATTGGCCTCCCAATTTTACCCTTATTACCATGTAAAATAAACTAAGCTAGGTACATATTGAATACATGAGAATGATGCAATCATTCCCAATATCTTAAGACTAGCTGAAGATCTTTAAGGTATATGGTAATTATTTTTTGATGGTTCAAGAAGAAAAAATGGAGTGGGTGTAGGTGTTGTCTTGGTCTCTCCCCAAAAAGAGAGTTATTTTTATTCTTTTAGACATCATTTTAGTTGCATTAACAATGTAGCTAAATATGAAGCCCTAATTCAAGAACTATAGCTGGCCAAAGAAAGAAGGATAGAATCAATACAAATATTTGTTGATAGCAAATTGATTATTCACCAAGTAAGATCTAGAATCATGAATAAGAACAACTTATTGATATATTATAAGCATAAGGTGTGGGACCTATTC
The DNA here is from genome assembly GCA_037957365.1 of Torreya grandis. Lineage (NCBI taxonomy): Eukaryota > Viridiplantae > Streptophyta > Pinopsida > Cupressales > Taxaceae > Torreya > Torreya grandis. The sequence continues at coordinate 506,910 of JARHVA010005718.1, forward strand.
AAATATTTCATCATTTTGAATATTTAGGAAATACTAAGATCATGGAATAAAGATGTTGATTTTATGGCCTTAGTGGGCTCCCAATATAACTTACTCAAGGAGATAAGCAAAGAAAGCAACCAACATGTAAAATTGGTGGTAAGACCATATGTTCTTAACAATGTCACTAATTATCAAGTCTTCAATAATGGCTAATAAATTGTGAACTTCTTGAGAGAAGAAGTTGAATTCACCAATAGTAAATAAACTAATCTCTAGGATCAATATGAGTATCAGATCATCTAGCTAAAGATGAAAAATATACCTATGGGTCTTATTACATTGGAGAACATCTTTAATTTTGATGACCAACTGAAAGGAAATAAAAATAATATTTAGGTCAATGAAGAAGACTACGAGTTGATAGCCATCTCAAAAGGCAAAACCTTGAAGCTAGGGAAGGTATGTAAGAACTCTAAGAGACAAAATTTTATTGAATTATTCTAAGAATTTGATGATAATTTTTCTTCGAGATATCATGATCTAAGAGGATTAGACCTTATTTTATCCCAACATATAATAGAGTTGTATCTAAATACTAAGCCTGTCAGACAAAAGCAGAGACCCATTAATTTGAAGATCAAACCCTTAATAAAAAGTGAGATTTTTGAATTCATAGAAGTTAATATAACTTTTCCCATCAAGCACTCATCTTGGGTTGCCAATTTGGTCCCTTTTAGAAATAAAAATGGTGAAATTAGGTTATTCATGGATTTTAGAGACATGAATAAAGTCTCCCTAAAGGATCACTATCCTCTCCAACCAATGGAGAAAATTTTACAAACTATAGCAGGATCTAAAATGTTTTCCCTTTTAAATGGTTATGATAGCTATAACTAAATCTTGGTATAAGAGTTAGACTAGTACAAAATTGCTTTCAACATAAAATAGGACACATATGCAAACACAAATATGCCTTTTGGTTTGACCAATACTAGAGTAATATCTCAAAGAGCCATGGATATCGTGTTCAAAGGGATAATAAATGAAATGATCCTAGTATATTTGGATGATATCACCATCTACTCAAAGTATTCTGAAGCACATTTGTACCACCTTATATTTTTTTTTGAAAGGTGTAGAGAATATGGGGTTTCTTTAAACCCAAAAAAGTGTATTTTTGTAGTCTATGAAGGGAAATATTGGGTCATATCATGTTAAAAGAAGGTATTATGATAGACTCAGATAGATTTAGTGTTATATCTACATTGACACTACCAAGCCATAGGAAAGGACTTCAAATTTTCCTTGGGAAGATTAATTTTGTGAGAAGATTTGTCTCAAATTTTGCCTCTCTAGTAAAACCTCTCACTGCAATACTTAAGTAGGGTATTATTTTTAGTTGGAAATAAGATGGAAGATATAGTTTTCAAGCCATAAAATAAGATATCTCTTAGGATCCTACCCTGGTCAACCCAAGTTATGAGAAAGACTTCATCCTTTATGCATTTAGAGGGGAAGAAAGCATATTATCCATTATGACTCAGCATAATCAGGAACAATTGGAATAACCAATATCTTTCTTCAGCTAATCCTTGAAAGGATATGAGGAGAATTATAGTTTTGTGGAGAAGCAAGTATATGCTATGATTAAGGCTCTCAAAATATGCTCTCTAATAAAAAAATTCATCTGATGGTAAGTCACCCAAGTGTGAACGAGTTCTTGAACAATTGGGAGATAAATCAAAATTGAGTACGATGGATCACCAAGGTCATGGAATATAATGTGGACATTAAAGTTACCAAGTTAGTAATAAGAAAAGGTTTGTGTGAGTAGTTGACTTCTGATATTAAAGTTGTTTAACTAACACCTAAATTAGTATATGCCCAAAATGCATCTTAGCCAGCCAACCTACCTACTTTCAACACCTAGATCTAAGACATTACCAACTTCTTATACATTGATGAGTATATGTATGATCTTTAATAGTCTAAAAATATATTACATATTATATTCTATTCCTTATGTCCTTGTTGATGGATTACTATTTAAAAAAGATATGAATGGAGTCATGTTAAGATGTATCAAGCATGATCAAGTTCCTAAGGTACTCCAAGAATTTCATGATGGCCCATTAGGAGGACATTTCTTTTCAAGGACCACAACCATCAAATAATGAGAGGAGGCTATTACTAGCTAGAATTATTCAAAGATGCCCACCAATGGGTAAAAAACTATGAAAAGTGCACTTATTTCATCGGCATGCAAAAGTTAACAACCTTTCCTCTTAGGCCCATTTAGGTAGATCAACCATTTTCCCAATGGGGCTCAAAGTTATAGGCATTATAAATCCATCATGAAGTGTAGAGCATAAATGGGTCCTCATAACAATAGATTACTTCATGTGATGGACTAAAGAAATTGTACTAAAGATGCTATGGAGGAATCTATTTTGGATTTTTTGGACAATATAGTGTCAAGATTCAGTATACCCCATACTATTATCTCTAATAATTCTAAAGCTTTCATGGGTACACAAGTCATTAAATGGGTCATCAAACATAATGTGTATCTAAGTACTTTTTACAATTATTATCCTCAGGGTAATGGCTTCGTTGAGTCAACCAATAAGAACCTTATTAATATTATCAAGATAACAATAGAAGATAACCAAATATCTTGGCACATAAAGTTGAAATTTGTACTTTGGGGTGATAGGATCACCCTTAAGAGATCCATAGGTAATTCACCTTTCATGCTGGTATATGGAAAAGGAGCTCAAGCCACATTATCAATCGAGCTACCATCTCTAGAGCTCAATCACAAATTGGACTTGATCAATAATGATGAAATGATTATAAGATTGGTGAAGCTCATGGAATTTGAAGAAATCAAAAACCAAGTAATGAAGGTCTTGGAAGCTAATTAGGCCCAAACCAAGAAGACTTTTGAGAAAAAGGCATCTAAAAGGAACTTTAATGAAGGAGATATGGTCCTCAAATGGGATTAAAATAGGGATAAACTAGGAAATTATACCAAATTTGATGCAATATGGAGTGGTCCATACATTATTTCTTAGTGCAAAGAGCCAACACATTCTAATTCTCTAAACGTGATGGAGAAGAACTACCTATCCTAGTTAATGGGATATACTTCAAAGCTTGTTTTTGAGGTAGGAACTTGTTCCAAAATTTTATATTTTGTATATAGTAATGTTAGTTGTGTCTTTTAATAAGTTCTTATGCACAGGTCAACTCATTAGGAGTTTTTGTTTCCTTAGGTGGTATTGTTTTTCCTCATTTTTTGTCTATTTTTTCCTATTTTGTCATGTCTAAGTAAATTTTAGTCTATTCATTCTTAGTTTAAAGTTTTTCAAAGTCATAATTGACTTCATGCCCTATATATAAAAGGCTACTAGATTGAAAATGATTACAAGAAGACAATCACCTTGTAGAGGTTGTCAAAAATGTTGATATTTTTATCTCAAAAATATCATTAAATCTGATACCTTAAGGGAGACCCCCTTTATTTTTTAGGAAACACCCTAAAACCACCAAAAACCCATCTTTTACTTTTTACACTATAGAATCTATAACTCTATATGCATTTTTCACATTTGAAAATGTGCAAAGTGTTTATCAAGTTCCAAATCCTACAAAATAGTCACCTTCCAACATGTCATAATCTAAAACTCAGCATGCATTTTTCAAGTTGAAAACATACAAAATAGATGATGGGATCTTCATCCCATAAAACATTCAAACCAAAAAAATCCAAAACTCGGTAAGTATTTTTCACATTTGAAAACATGAAAAATGCATGGTGGGATCTAGATCTTGTAAAACATAAATACCCCTTTTCTATAGAATCCAAAGCCTAAAGTGCACTTTACACATTTGTAAATGTGTAGAGTGCTTGGTGAGTTATGCCTTCTACCAAACCAAACCATTCATTTCCTACAAACATGGGACCTACTCCAAGTAAATCTTAGCTCCACCACCAACCACCATAACTACATTTGTTATAGGGATTTTCTATAAATTAAGAAAATTTAAGGATTTGATTATCATTTATTTATTTTCTAAGTTTATTAAGATTTGACAATGATTTATATGCCTTCTAAACCTTGATCCACATGTCAAGAAAGTACCTCCAAGTTTGAACCATGAATGTAAAATGTCTTTCACATCATCTTTGACCTTTTACATGGTACTTTCCTTATAATTTTTCACCATTGTTCTTAAATTTGAAGCTTTCAAGTTATTTATAGTTTCTTACAAAGTTATTTTTCCAATTTTAGGGTTTTTTTGAGATTGTTTGGTTTGGGGGTTCTTTTGGGTTGTCATTGTAATAGTTGGAGGATTGATTTTGGTTTTTATTTCGAGTATTTAGGTTACATCTAGAGATTTTAGTGTCTTCTAGGGTTTTCAAGGGTTTTGTTTCCAAATATGTTCAATTACCTAAAACCATTAGTTTTCCCTTCAAGATTTTGCAATCAAAATCTAGGTTTTTGCCTGGCCAAGCAAAATATTCCTAATCATATCTCATTTTTTCAAACCAACAAATATTCCAAACAATCATCCAAATTTTCTTACAAAATTTAGACTTGTCTCTAGCACCTTCTACCTCTATGGGCTTTAGCATTACTTTAAACACTTAAAACCCCTGCAAGATTTTATATCTTTGCAAAAAGTAAACCTACTCTTGACACTTATCATCCCCATAGAAGTTTATATTACTCAGAACATCATCTACTGCCATGGAATTTTCATTTACTCTAAGTACCTCCTAGTTTTGTTAGAGATTTAAATTGCTTTATACTAATTTAGGTCACATTAACCTAGGAGATTTTTGTGCTTGAATAAGTACAGACTTTAAAAATGATTGGTTCTAGAGTATTTATGACTTTGCCCTTCCACAAGTTACAACCTTCCCACTATCTATTCAAATCCTTGAGTTAGTGATCACATTATCCCAACACTATGATCTTCATAGAAGAGAATTTTATAATGATAGAGGAGAAAGAATTCTAAATCTAGAGCCTAACTTTGTCAACTTAATGCTTGTAATCCTAGAATTTTAGAGTTATTTTGATATAAATCCATAGACATCTAAATAATTATATGATGATAAATGAGATGGGTGTCAAAAAATAATCAACAAACATTGGCACAAGTCTCCCAGGAATTCCTCCACTAGGTTACCAAAGACCATGTATAGGCCTGATTTCATTGATGAATTAGGGGACAGTATCATATTTTTGCATAGAGTCATTGGTAATCCTGATGATAAGTGTTTTCAAGAGTGGATGTACCAGTACATCTAGGTCATCTTTTAGAATAATCAATACATTCATTAAGCCCAACTAATAAGTGATTCCCTCCATAATCAATTGATGGAGGTGCAACAACATGTAAATTCTATATGATCTCCTACATTATCTATATTTTGGCCAAAGGGAGATTATTCCTAGCCTTTCATATAGTTCTTGAGGAAATAAGTAGTGTGTATAAATACCACCCTGACCTCACATTGGAGGCTAGTAAGTAACATTTTAGGTGAGTAAATGATGCTTTCATATATTGCATCATTATCATGTTTGACAAGGAATTTTGGAGAATAAAGTTCTCACCAATAGTTATCAATGAGATTAAATGGGGCTCCTACTTTATTTAGTTTCCCACTTTTTCTTACATCAGGGCAATAGGTTTCAGTGGTTGTCCCTATACACTTCCTAGATATGTTAGCAACAAATGGGCACTAATGGAGCTAGTTAGGTAGCTCGCAGAGACACACAAGCTCCTTTCTAACATAAATAAGTTAGGGATATATTTCCCAATTTATATTGGTTGATATACATGATAATCCCTCCTTAAGGCCAAGTGTGTCATATATACACACAATAATTTCAAACTTTTATTGATTACTGACACTTTGTGTCTTGAAAGAACCCATCGAGTCTCAATCTCTCTGAGTGCATGCCTCAAAGGGTGCACTAGGAAAGGGGTGGGTAGACCATAGTTGCTTCATAATATTGTTTTTCCTTCTTTCCACTTGTCATCCACATAATAGCCTCCTAAAAACATTAAAATCTAAGCTTATTCTTCTTAGTTTTATCTATTCCTATCACTTTCTATGTTTTATCCTTTATTTCTTGTCTTAGCACCCTTTTGACCTATCGGTTTTGCTAGGTTGACTAGGTTGACCTATCAAAATTTAGGGACTTTCTCTCTCTTTTGGTTTGTTGGTCTCTTAGCTAACCTAACACAAACTTAGTGAGTTAGACCTGAAAATGTGCTAGGTTGACCAAGTTGACCTATCATAGCTAATGTTCCTAAATGATTTTAGGGTAAGATACTATTATTTATAAAAGGTCATTTACCACCATTTCATAAGAGTGAAGAATTAAGTGAAGAAGTGCAAATGAACATCTACCTATTGACCATTCTAATTAGGGAATAAAGCTTTAAGGTTCAATACTTTATTTGGATCTTTGATCTCATCTTGTGGATAAGTATTTTGGATGCTTAGATAGGGTGTGTAGCCTAGATATGATTCATCTTATTTATCCTTACATACCATGACAATCTCTTACAAAACACCTTGTCCAAGGGGGAGATTGAGGCTCAGTAGGTTCATATTCAAAGGTAAGTACTCATAACATTAATCCTCCTTTGAAAGAGTAGATAGATAGTGCATTTGTATTATTCTCTTCTATGTATTAAGATTATGTATACATTAACATGAGTATATGTCTCATATACAAGTTTATTTTAGTTGATTATTTGTTTTGTTTCTAACCCCCACTTTGTGCCACAAGCTTTGGTGAACACTAGATTAGATTTACTTTTCTTGTTATTAGATTAGTGAAATATTAAATCATAGGAATCTTTTAGGGTTGTTGTGTGATTGTGTTAGACTATATGGTTTAGAACCCTACCTAACATGGTGTGTTATGACAAGTGATCCCCTAATCAGTTCTAGCAGATCCTTACATTGGTCATGCTCCTGCTTAACAATTGTATGCCCCCAATATGAAGTGTAAGTGTGCTCTATCCCATCTGATCTAAGATTGATTTATGGACATGATACATTTTTGATTACATACATTCTAGTGAACTCGTAATGAATCAAACCCTTACAAGATTTATTTCATTTCTATTCATCCTTATTTTTATCATATCTTTACTGTGTTGGATTGACCCTATCAACCTAGTTTATTTATCTCTATTCACAGGTTTGCAAGAATAGGTAATTATCTAGACCAACTTGACCCAACACAAGTTTTTAGACTTGTAGAATTATGTTCAGACAACTAGATTGACCAGCTTAACCCAATACAAGTTTTTCAAGTTTCCAAAATTTTATTCAGCCTACTAGGTCAACCTAGTGCATTTTTAGCACTTTTTTAATAGGTTCTCGTATAGCTTGATCGAACAACTCAACCTGGTTTATAGGTTTTTGCTAGTTTTTTCCAAGGTCTTAGATTATCAATCTTCTCCTTTTTATCTCTAATCCATTCAAGTTATTTTTTATTTCTCTATATCTTTCCTTTTTTTATACTTTCATTTCAAGTTTGTAGTCTTCAACACTATCTCTGCATAGTCAACTAGGTCGACCCTGTGGACCTAGTTTTGTGTTCTATGTTTTTTAAAATAACTAGGTCGACCTGACTGACCTAGTTCACATTCAAAATTTTATTCCATAGTAAAGGTTTTTTCCTATTGACCCAGTTCTTTATGATTGTCTATATAGTTTCACAACTATACCTTATTTCAATGTTGGAATGAACCATATATGTTAATCACATCTTTCTTTTGAGTTGTTTATGTACTTAGAATAGTTCACATAGTCTAATTAGGGGATTTTAAATCAATCACTTAGTTGAACTATTTTTAATCTTTTACACATGTGACCAAACCACATAAGCATCACCAAGCATTTAAACTCTTGACTACCCAGGTCTACCTACTTAGATTTCATCACTAAGGGGGAAGTTGACTTGATGCTCTGGTTAAGTATAAAATGTGGTTAATGGTATATTTTAAATAATAAATCATTAACCTTATTGTTATGGTGTGTGAAGTGAGGGGTTAGGCCCTAATACCAAGCCTGCATCATTGCCACTATAGTCCCTTTCATCCTAAACTTACTTGAAAATATCCATAGATTGCTATCTAGTACCCTGCTTATAGTCAATCTCTTTATCACATTTAAAATCAATCTTTAATAATCTAATCAACATTATAGGTTGACCACATATCTATCTTTACTTTCAAGTTATTTTCTTGCTCTTTGATCAATTATGTGTACAAAAACTTGCATTATCTAGTGTTAGTGTAAGATTTTGCTTTATGTGCATCAGTTGGATTGGCTAGCATCAATTTAATTGATTGGTTATTTACATTTTAGTACTTATTTCTTTCTTATATTACTTGAAATTATCTTGATTCAATTCATAGCTTGTTATCGATTTTATTTTCTTCTCTATCTATTGTATTATGTTAACCATGTTGACCTTGTATATTTTTTAGCCCCTGTACACTATCCTAGGTCAACCTAGTCGACCTATTACTATTTAAAACATCTTTACCTCTTTTTATTAGTCATTATTCACTAAATTGGGTTGACCCTATACATTTTTATAGCCCTTTTTTTCATTAGGTTGACCAGGTCAACCTAGTACTATTTTTAGTCACTTTTTGATTCTTTGCTTTCTCATCTTCTTTCTCTTTATTTCTCATGAAATTTATATTTGGTGAAAACACTAAAGTTTAGTCAATAGACATAATGAAATTCACCAATCCTAATAGGGTCTCCCATAGATAAAGTAGGGATCCTTTCATGAATTCTAGTAATGTTCATATTGCAACCTACATGATGAACTATGGGACCCCTCCTCACCCCTTTACAACAAAACCATTCTCTTCTAGTAGAGGGTCAACTTGAGTTAGAGTATACTCCTAAAATAATCTTCTATATCATAGAATTCCCTTAACATAGAGGGAAGGATCCTTCCACCATCTATAACCTCATGATTAGCTATCAAGTTTAAGAGCCTTATTCTCCTACTCCCACTTTCTCAACTAGATTTGGGGTTACTAATTTATTTCCTTCTCAACCTCTTCCTTCAATCTTGATTCCTTATGCCATGACATATTCTTCTTTAACTTATTCAACCTTCATGCCTAGTATCTTAACTAACATGGAAGGTTATGCATCTAGTGGGCCTCTCCTAAGATCCATTAATCTTAATCCTTCCACTAGTTCTTTGTTTGTTACCCAAGTCACTCATTCTTATAGTGCTTCATCTTCTCAACAATTTACTAGTCCATCTTTTAATTCACAAGAAATTTTTTCCACTAGTGCCTCAAATTATCATAGCTCTTCTCAATCTCATATCATGCTAATAGTGGTACCCAAGCCACTAATACCAACATAAACACCGAGACTACTTCTTCTAACACTAATCAAAATCATCAAATATTATTTCAAACTCTCAATCAAATGAATACATTCAAATCTCATAATATGAATCAAATGATGAGAATTTGAAACCACCTTCTTAATCTTCAATCAAATCCTCAACTAATGACTTGAGGCACACATAACCAAAGAATTCCTCCTCCTCCTCTTCAATATTCTTAAGGTAATCTCATTCTTCAACCTCCATTAGTCAACAAAGTTATCAAGAATTTATAAAATGAACTTCTTACCACCCAAATTAATAACATTGACTTGGAGGTATAACACCTACAATTTCTTACAGTGGATCAACTAATACTACCCTTCACCTCAAGACATTTGGAAATCTTTACAAGGATTGGGTCAAGTAAAATACCTTTTTCTCTACCAGAATCTTAGCCAAAACCCTCACAGGTGATGCCTTAGGTTGGTATAATCAACTTAGAACACACTCTATCACTAGTTTAGAGGACTTAGTAAATGTTTTAGTGTAATAATTTCAAACTAGTGATCTTCTAGAGAAAACTTTGACCCATTTCATAAATTGTAAATAAAAGAAAATAAAACTACTCAAGCCTCTGTTAAGTGATTTAAGATTTTTTAAAATAAATGTGAACATAATATGGTGGATGATAATCTTTTTCATCTCTTTACTAATTCTTTATTTCCTAAAATACAATATAAAGTCCATAATTTTTTTCCACGTACCTTGGAGGAAGCAATTGATCAAGCCAAAAGACAAGATTTCCTCATGCATCAATTTGAGCCACCCCAAACTTCCATGGTCCCTCACCTATTACTAAAGAATAAAAATCACAATATTAATAATGATTGTGTCACTGATTCATTTGACACCATTCATAATGTGTAAGTTTTTTTTCTACCCCTTCTTCAAAACCAGCTCCTTCTCAATAATTCACTAATCCTCATTTCTCAACAAACAACAATAATGTCCATAAACCTTTATCCTCAGCGAAATTTCTTAAATGTCTACCCATGACTCTTCCACAAGATCTTGAACCTACTCAACCTATGAAATCATGGTATGATCCTAATAAGATTTGTTGGTTTCATGCTAGCTGGGGTCACTCTCATGAGACTTGTAGACAACTCTGTAATTTAGACATGGAATTTCTTCTTGGTCCAAAATTTGATCATGATTCTATTATCCATAAGCATCAACAAGCCTATGATATTGATTTCAAAGACTAAATTGCATGATTAAAATCAATCCTTAAATCAAGAAAACACTCATTTATCTATCTATAAAAATCCCTTACCTAATAATCAACCAATCCAAGAAGGTCAAGATAAGCCCACTTCTTCCACCAATATCATAGAAAGTCTTATTGAACCAAACTCCAAGAAACTGTGGTTATCAGGACAAATATTCCAAGAGTGGTGGATTTCATTGATTCAAAACCTATCTACACTCCTCCTTACCATAAGACATATCATGTTATCTAGGATTCTTCAACTCATTTAAATGAGTTAGGTTAAGAAGATCTTATTTATTTTGACGTTCTGGTTTATGATTTTCTCTTGGATGACACATCTCATACTATTTTTACTTCTCTCCCATCATCTTCTAATACTAATAACAATCTAATTTCTACTAACACTTATTTTTCCAAACTTTAAGATCAATCTAAACCAAATACTTCTTCATCACCAAATGATGTACAACATTTTTCTCAACCTCGTCATTATTATCAACATAAATTTCAATACTCTTTAGATCCACCTTCTAAAGATCTTCTTAATCATTACACACCTATATCTAACAATATAATTATGGGTTATGATGAGTGGGATCCTATTTTAGAACTTACTAATCTTACATCTCAGATACCTATTCTTGAACTCATGAGGATATCTCCATGTCATAAAAATTGCCTCATGTAACTCTTATTTGAGATGAATATCCCTTGCCCTCCTCTAGCTGGATGGGAGGCCACTTTATCTAGATCTGAGGATAGTATCTTAAAAAAATGTGAAGAGATGTCTATTAACATTGATGAAACCATATACACTTATTTTTCTTTACAATTTCCCATAGCTTCTATGATTCCAAATGAGATTATCTTTCATGTGGATGATCCTCCATTATTTATTAGCATCTAAATTGGTGATATCCAAGTTAAGTGAGCCTTGATCAATGAGGGTTATAGAACTTGTGTCACTTCCCTTGATTTCATTAAGACTCTTAGGTATTTTGAATGTAACCTCAAGTCTACAAATAACACACTCTAAAGATATGATAGAAGGCAAATGCCTCTCTTAGGGTGTGTGTGGCTTCCCATTACCATCCTAACTATCACCTTTTATGTGAAGGTGATGATCTTCAACTTTCCCCTTTCATATAAAATATTACTTGGTAGGTTGTGGAATCATTATATGCAAGACATTACATCTTCCACCTGCCAGTGCATCAAATTTCCTCATAATGGATCCATTTATAGGATTCAAGGAGAAACTGATCATTGGAATTTCAAACCATTCCAAGATTGTGGTGTCTTCAAAATTCATACTCTTGAACCTTTGCCTAGTGTTCCATTCCATGAGTCAAAGTGTCTAAACTTTCATGTCAACTCAACTAGAGGTTACAATGAGCATCTTGAGATCATTAGTAACATTCCTCCCAACCTTTTAGACTCTTATGATGATGAGTACAATAAGATTAACTTATTGATTAAAAATTTTGATCTCTAACCTCATCTCATCTCGTAGCTCCCTTCTTCCTTACAACCTCATTCTTGCAATCCTCCTTATGATGACATTCTCATAGTCATAATCAAGATTAGGCACTCTATTCACCAATCTGCCTTCGATGACAATGTCATCTTGACCTATGTCATCAATATTCATACTCTAGATTATGATGATGGCTATTCTTTAGATGATCCTCTTTTAGGCAGCCTTGTCCAAGCCTATGATGCTGAGATTATTCATTATTGATCTTTTTTACATGAGTCTTTTCATGTATCTCATCATTATATTTCATTTATAGTTCTTGATTCTTGCATTTTTCCTCTTTATTTCAAGGTAGAGATGGTGCTAATACCTTTAGTTTCTAAGGATTCACTTAGACCATGCTCTTAAATCATGTTATGATCAGACCTTATCACTTTGCCACACCTAGGGTAGTCCTCCTTAGACCTTATATAAATACTTCCCCTCCTTCAATAGGGCCAGCTATAGTTAATCATGTTCCTTTTTCCACTCTATTTGAACCTATTTTCTCTCCTACTGTTTCTAAGTCTCTTCTTACATCTCATCCTAGTGCTCCTCTTGTTGATCCTAGTTCCACTCCTTCCTCAACATCACCCTCCATTGATGATGGTTTAATTTTACTGCCTAAGATGGCTCCTTTGCCCACCAAATGGGTCTATGATTCCTCTTCAACTTCTTCCATTACTATTTCACCTCCTTCCATGAGTGCTCCTAAAACCACTCACAAGCATATCTAATTCTTGCATGAGATAGATAATCAATTTTCTATACATTGTCACAAGTTACAATAATATTTTCATACTTTGCATCCTTCTTTCTCATCATTATACAAAGTCATACCTCCCCCAAAGGTACTTCCTCAATATTTACCTAAGTATGGTGAGGTATATTGTCTATAGCACCTATGTGGCACACATCATATTGATCATTGTCACATTCTACAACAACATATGAAGGATCACCTTATAGCCATTATACCATTCCTCCCATAGGTCATTCTCACAATAAGGCTCCTCCTTCTTATCACATGGCTCCACCTCTAGTGGTTCCATCACCTCTTGTGGTCCCTTCACCACTTTTTATTCCTCTACTTGTGGTTCCTTCACCTATGGACCTTCCCTCACTTGTGGATCCTTCTCCACCCATGAGTCCTTCACCCATGGATCCTCCTCCACCTATGATTCCTTCTCCTATAGATCCTATTTCCATGCATTCTCTTGACTAAAATTTGCCTAATCTTCCTCCTCAAAATGATCATTTGAGCATCCCTACTTTTTTAGTTGAGGAGATCATAATAGAAATATTTACCTAGTATTCACTAAAGATTGATGAGACATTATAGTTAGTAAGCATTCAACTTCATAGAGAATTATTCGATGTATTAGATAATGTTTGTGGATAGATTTACTAGTATTTATGATCACATGCATGGTTATTTCACATTTATATTTAGAGTGGACATGCGGTCTACTCATATTTTTTAATCTATTTAATTATATAATTTGACATTATGTCAAATTATCTATTATCTTATATCATGTTTTTCCTTCTTTTTTTACTATAGTTAGATTATGTTATCATTTTTCATTTAGCATATGATTGTCTTTCTCTTATTATTGGTTTGCTTTCTTTTCCTTTAGATTTTTTCTCAAAACTCTTCCCTTGTATCTTTATGATTGATTGATTGATTTCTTATCTTTATTTTTCATAGATAGTTATCATGGTGACTTGGTTATACTTACCCTATTTCCTTTGGTTACTATCTCCTATTACCATGTGATCAGTTCACATGCAATTTTTCTCATTACTATTTATTTTCACTGGTCCTCCTTTGGATCTCTTTTTTCCATTCTTCCTTTTCTTCTAAACCAAGCATATGCATGGTTGAGACTTGAGATCACATGCTCAGTTCATTGTCGAGCCTAAGTGTTCTAGTCAATATTTTCTCTTAGGTTACTATTGTCATCAAATTGTGCACCCTAGGATACTCTATGAAGCTCTTGCAATTTGATGTAATATTGAATCATATCTCATGTTTTGGGTGAACTTGTAGGAGATACGAATCTCTATATTTTAAGGGTTATCTCCCTAGATATGACTTGATGTGCTTATGCTACTAAAATTGGCTATTATGGGTGAAAAAGGAGAGAAAGATACATAAAGCAGACCTAATTTAGAAGGTGATACACCAAGAGTGTCTTCAATTCATACACTTGGAATTTACATAATGAACTAAGAAAACCAAACTAGACTCAACACCATCAATGGAGCTCCCTATAATTAGTGTTTCTCATGAAGGTAAATAATAACTCAAAAAAAGAAGGCAAGTGGAGGGAAGGTCAGATATGATACTACCAAACTCATACACGCTTCAAGAGTCTATTGCAACAACATAAACTTCATGAAACATGTTAGGATAGAATTCATTTGCAGTAACACATTTAAGGATTTCATGAAAACAAGATGAACTCAATCTATGCTTAACATTCATGATGGATCACTTCAACACATAGTGCAAATGGACTTAGAGTATAACCAACTTGCTTTTCATTAGCTTAAATACAAATAAAGGTATAATTTTGGTAGGGATTTACCATACAAAGAGTTGGAATTAGTATACAATGGTGAAAAGGGACCATACTTATAGAAATTGGAAAGAAAGAGAGGGAAAATAAGTCCAAGTGACACAAGGACTTATGTCCAAAGGTGGAAACCAATTACAATGCATGTAGGTGAAGTGTAACAGGAGTTAGAAACTAATTTACATATGTGTCCCTTCCAAACAATCATCCTCTTATAAAATTAGTGTAGCATCTCTTCAATCACCTTACATGAAATTGAATTCATCATTGGCCTTCATTGGGCATTCCAAAGCTGACTAGGGGTAAGTGTCTCTTTTGCACTGATAAGAGAAAGTTACAAAGAATCCTCTACCTACATTAGAAGTTTTCCAAATCATTTATATTCTCTTGCAAAAGAAGAATCATCATCTGTCATAATGATCACTATTTTTTAGACCTTTATTGACACTTGGCCTTAAAATATCCTTATTGTCCCTAATTGATATTTACTCTATAGCTAGACTGATGGAGTTTGTAGTTTTGTTGTAGGAGTCTAAAGCTGGACTGATAGAGCCCATAATTTTGTTGTAGGCTTCAACATGTCTCTACTAGGCCTAGTGGATTTAGATCATATTTTAATGTTTTATAGATTTTAATGGATCTAAGATAGCTCATGAAACTTTTTAAAAAGGTCTCCACACTTCTTGGTTTATATTTTAGTTCATTCCTCAAGACTTGTAGAGTTGTGTGCACTTAAAAATTCCTTGCCTCTGATACAAATTAGAGGCATCTTGTCCTATTATATTATAAAATCCAAGTGTTTGGGAGGTTATATAGGTCCCAAGGATTCTATACACCAATTTTTATATTCTAAATGCATCATTTGACCCTCCAAATCCTTAAATTCCTAAGGCAGACTTATAGGAAAGCATTGTCTGTAGGGGTGATATGATGACTATATTTTGTTTGCTTGGGGAACTTTACTTTGTCATATGATTATTGTCAAAGGAATATTCTTATTTTATGATCATGTTATTAATGGATTCAATAACATTCTATCTTTTTGATCTCACAAACATCACATATGCCCTTTAGAAACTAGGACTGAGCTTACTTTGTCATGACTGTGACTGTGTCTATCCTATCTATAGGTTGTTTTGGATTTTTTCTAGGTTTATAGGTAGTGGATTTATCCCTCCTTGAGTATTTAGTACCATGAATCTCTCCTCATTCATTCCTCTTTGTTCTTGAGATATGAAAGGCATCAAGACAATCCCATCCTCTACACTGCTAGACTAGGACAATCTCTCTTTTGTTTTGCCATAGGTGACTTTGGGGTGACTTGAAAAATTGTATTAGTTGTATGAAATAAACTTAAATCATTGATAGTATGAAATGTTCCACTCAATCTATAACCACACCAAGACTCCAAATTTTAACTCACTACCCGTTGAGAGTTCACAAGGTTGGTTATGTGTGATGATTTATGTTTTTAGGTCTTAGAAATAGTGTACAAGATATCCTAGAATTTTTCAAGACCTATTCCATCTTATTCATGGGCATGATTCATGTTTTAGGCTCATTGTTCACCTTGAAAGTTCATCACAAGGTTATAACTTCAACCTTCCACATCACTAGTTGGAACCCCTACTATAGATGTCACTTCCCAAGCCTATGTACAAACAAGGGAGAGTGTTTAGGGGTCAAAACATCAAATTCCACCTTTTCTCTATGATCTTGCTCATGAGTGTCTTTTGGATCATTTGGAAGTACTCCCTTATGGAAAAAATACCTAGCTTGAAACTTTAGTTGAAAGAAGCTACTTTTGATTTTACACCCATAGAACTTACTAAGGTCTTTTAGTATTTTTGGGCATGGTTTTGAGTTGTTCAAACACCATACTTCTCAAGTGTTTCATTCTTTTTCTCTTACCAATGGCTAGCCTCATGGTGAGACTCTCTAAAAATCACAATTCATCTTCTCCAAACACACTCTTGGATTTTCAAACTAGAGACAAAAAAGATGTAAGTTCTTTATTTTGTCTATTTAGGGAAAAGATCCTTGTAGATGTGCATGTGACTATGATATGTAAGCAAAACATGAAAGAGTGTGAAAATGCAAGGTTAAGACTCTCCATCCACTTCAATTGAAAATTTCAATTATTCAAATGAATAAATCCAATCAATAACACTTATAAATCCATTTCAAAACACTTTCAAAGGCACCTATAGATGAAGATATCTCTATGAGGGCTAACAATCATGGAAGGAATATGCATTTAAGCCTTATTTTGACATTATATGAGTTAAAAACTTATTTCAACACCCTCAAATGTATATTGATGGATTAAAACTCTTGAATGAACATCACATGCATCCATCAAACATGTAAAATCTCCTTCATGGTGCTTGAGACAACTACAAGTGTGGAAAAGAGTAGTTGTAAGCATACACAAGCCTAGAAGAGGCTTCCTTAGACATTTGAGATCTTAAAAACCAATAAAACCATGAATATTTCTTGTAAATCATGAAAAAACACTTGGAATAAATAAAACCATCAATCCAAAGCAATGAAAACTAAAACAAGTGCAAACATTGACCCCCTCATGGATTGAAGTGCATAAAAAGCTACCTGAAGTGCTAGTAATGGTTCATAAATGATGAGCCACAAATATGAGAAATATTTCTATGAATGTTAATTTTACTTAGATTAATATCCACCCCGAAGACCATTCTTCCTAACTCCACCTATATGGTCCACACCAAGCATCACAAGTTGACCTTCCTTGGCTTGCCAAGAGAAAATAGAAGGAAAATAAGTTTAAAATGAACTTTATGAAATAATAATTTAAAAAAGATCATAGAAACTGGTTTGGGTATGTGAAGAGTCACTCCTCACACATTTTTAGCTAATGGTGAACTCAAGGAGTTCGTACAAGTGCCCAAAAGGGCCTATTTTTAAGGAGAAACTACCATTTCCTGCTCATATCTGATTATTTAACTGAAATATGATATATTTTGACATTATTTTACTAACTAAACGTTTATATTCACTTTGGTGACAAATATCTCCTACTTTTGAGTCTGTATATTGATTTAATAGGCTAGAAATGTGACCAAATACCACCTTTTGCATATGAAACTTAGCAAATGGCCATTTTATGACTTTTAAACACATTGAAACATATCAAAGACCACCTTAGGTAATTTTAAACATAATTTATCACTTTGAATAAGTCTTACCATAGTTGACTAATGTTAACTTTTGTTGACAAGGTCAGTACAAGGATAGACTTCAACAGGGACTAGGGGAAGGCAAGTGAGATATATAAGACAATAAAAGACCCCATAAGACATATAAAAATTTAATAAAAAGTTAAAAATAGTAGGGCTTGACCCAAATTTGACTTGGGGTTAAATTTGGTCAACATTCTTGGTGATTCCCAAGGGTGGCATGTGAGCTATTCCTAAGACCAGTTGCCTAATCCTTCCATTGGGCATGGAGTCATGCATATGGGTACTCAAATTGACTTGAATAGACCTTTGAATCAAGGAAAACAAGTTGGTTGACTCACACACACACAAAAAAATGAATACACCAAATAAAAGGAAGGAAACACACATGTGATATGAAGCACTTAATAAACACAAGACAACTGAAACAAACATACTCTAATGTATACAAACTAAGTAGAAGGAACTGATCCTCCTAGATAAAAAGGAAATTTCTTCATACCATCTTCTTGAAGTGAACTACGAGAATGTGTAAGCTGCCACTTAGGACTTGTTCTTGTATGTTCAAAGCCTTGTTCACCTCCCATGGTGCTTATATTGGTTTCATCTGGTTCTGCAATCAAGAACATGTATTCAATGGAGACATACTCATCTTGATTGGTTTGAATAGAAACCATAGCCCTTGGTTCAAGTGATCTTTCATTGATCCTAGTATCATTTTTACCTTCACACTCAAACTCAATTTTTGCTACAAGTGGCTTTCCATTATCAAGGCTATGCTCATTTTGGAAGGTGATGTCTCCATCAAACTTTGGTGGTTGAATACATGGGAGTGTTTCTTCAAAACTTACTATCTCTCCTTATTCCTCTTATTGAGGTGATCCATAAATTCCAACAGGTTTAGCTGCAACATCTTCTTCATAACTTTTCTCAAGTTCACGAAGTAGAGATGCATCATTAATTTCTTATGGAACGTCATGTTGGCTAATGAGTATATCTTCTTCATCTTGTGTTGAAAATTTATCATTATCATCTTCCACGAAGCATGGCAATTCATCAATCCACTCAAGGTATACTTCTTATCTTACCATTGAAGTGTCTTCTTCTCCTAAAATCTTTGTTGGCTATTCCATATCATCAGCTCCTTCTTCAATATGTTCAAATAACTCAACTATGATGGCATGATCCTCTAACTCTTAAGGAGTCTTATGAATAATTAGTTGATGTGACGGCAATAGAGAAGAAGTACTAAATGGCAATCATTTAGGTTCTTTGTCAACCTTGTTCACATAGTGACTTTGATTCAACACATAGTTATCCTCCTTTTAAAAGTTCATAAAAATATTACTTTGGCTGTTACCTTCTCCATGAGTATCCCTTTGCATGAGATCTGCTTCTTTTGATGTGAGATAAGGAGTAGTTATTTATTTTACCACTAAGGCTTGACAACTTCCTCCATCATCATACACAGACTGACCTTGAGATTGTCCCCAATGATCCAAATGTTCTTCTCCTTAAACTAGGTTAGTATGGACTATAACAACCCTTGTGGATGAAATAGAATTGGGATTATAGGCATTGGGTTGCCTATTGAAACCTTGTTGACCTAGTCCTCCTCCTTGGTAATTGTATTGGGGTGGAGGTATATAAGTTTCTTGAGGATAGTATTGGGGATTGGGTGGAGTGCTTACATGTAATTGAGCTTGTTTGAGTTGGTATTTTAGTAACCTAATCACACCATCTTTGTTTATAAAATTATCCACCTTCTTGGGAGTCATTGTAGATTTAGCATTGGCATTTGGAACTTGTGCTACACTTGGAGTTTCAAACAAAGGTATAGAGACTCTTAAGGGTAACTTCCCATCTTGTATCAAACTACTCTCAGCTTCAATAGCTATCTCATGTTCATCAAGTAGAATTAATCCTCCCATTTCTTGCAACATTATGCCACATTAGTGCCAATAGCCTTGAGATAGGTAGGGAATACAAATCTTAGAGGAGGTCTCATGATAAGTGGCAATCTATACCATGTCCTTTGAAATCTTTCATTGAAATATCCCATGGAATTATTAATACCTCTCTTTATCACATTCAACTGGTGGATTAGTAAAGTATTGTCACTTTTATTCTCAAACCTTTTCACCAATAACTCTCCAAAACCATCTCAACTAGTGATGCAACCACCTCATAATGTTTTATACCAATCACTTGCTTTACCCTTTAGAGACATGGCAAGTAATCTAATAGCTATGTTAATTTGGGTGATATTATAGAAGTTTCAAAAGTTTAATATGTCCCTAATGTGATCATATGGGGTAATAGGACCTTCTCCATTGAAGTTAGGGAGAATTTTGGTAGCATTGGGAGGAATAAGATCATATTCAAGAAGGTTGATTGGATTTTGGGTGATGAAGGTTGGTAAAGGATTTCTTCTAGCCATCTCTTCTTCCTCCTATTGATCTCTTATCTCCTTAGCTTCCTCTTCTTAAAAATATTCTTGTTTAGGATCTTGTACCTCAAGGGGAATTTTAGGTAGAGGGACTTGATTGAAAGCTCTAATAGAAGATGATCTAGTGAAGACCATGAAGTATAATGTGAATAACTTGATCTACAACCAAAAATTATCACCTTTTGGAGTTGTCAAATGCTGGATTAAGAACACTTCTATAACCTTGGGCTTGTCATGGCAAATATTCACCTTGACATGGAAAAAATTAGGACCAACAGTCCCACCAGGCATGCCATAACTATTGTCATCAAATTGTGTACCCTAGGATACTCTATGAAGCTCCTGTAATTTGATGCAACATTAAATCATCTCTCAAGTTATGGGTGAACTTCTAGGAGAGATGAATCTCTATATTTTAAGGGCTAGCTCCCTAGATATGAATTGATGTGATTATGCTACTAAAACTACCTATTATGGGTGAAAAGGGAGAGAAAGATACATAAATCAAACCTAAAATAAGAGGTGATACACCAAGATTTGCTTCCATTCATACACTTGGAATTTGCATAACGAACTAAGATAACAAAACTAGACTCAACACCATTAATGGAGCTTCCTAGCATTAATGTTTCTCATGAAGGCCAATAACAACTCAAAAAATGAATGCAAGTGAAGGGAAGGTTAGATCTGACACTACCAAAATCATACACACTTCAAGAGTCTATTATAACAGCATACACTTCATGAAACTTGTTAGGAGAGAAGTCATTTGCACCAACACAATCATAGATTGTATGGAAAAAATATGAACTTAGTCTATACTTGACATTCAAGATGGATCTTTTCAACATGTAGTGCAAATGGAACTAGAGTATAACTAGCTTGCTTCTCATTAGCTTAAGTATAAATCAAGGTATAATATTGGTAGGGTTTCACCATACCAAGAGTTGGAATCAATCTACAATGGCCAAAAGGGACTATAATTATATCAATTGGAATGAGAGAGATGGAAAATAAGTCCAAGAGACATAAGGAAATGTGTCCAAAGGTAGAAACTAGTTCTAATGCATTTAGGTAAAGTGTAAGAGGAGTTAGAAACTGATTTACATATGTGTCCCTTCCAAACAATCATCCTCTTCCAAAATTGGCATAACATCTATGAAATAACCTTACATGAAACTTAATTCATAATTTTCCTTCATTGGGCATTCCAAAAATAACTAGGGGCAAGTGTCTCTTTTGCACTGATAAGAGAAATTTACAAGGAATCCTCTACCTACATTGGAAGTTTTCTAAATAATTTGTACTCTCTTGCACAAGAAGAATCATCATTTATCACAATGATCAATATTTTTTAGATATTTCTTGACACTTAGACTTATAATCTCCTTATTTTACATAAATGATATGTACTCTGTAGCTGGACTGATAGAGTTCATATTTTTGTTGTAGGAGTCTGACGCTGGACTAATGGAGTCCGTAGTTTTGTTGTAGGCTTCAACATCTCTCCACTAGGCCTAGTGGATTTGGATCTTATTTAAATGTTTTATATATTTAAATTTATGTAAGAGATATCATTAATTTTTTTGAGAATGTCTCCACACTTCTTGTTCATATTTTAGTTCATTCTTTACGACTTGTAAAGTTATGTGCACTTAAAACTACCTTACCTCTGAGATAAAATAAAGGCATCTTATCCTCTTATCTTAGTAAATAAAAGTATTTGTGGATGTTATATATGTCCTAAGTATGATATACACCAATTTTTATATTTTGAATGCATCATTTGACCCTCCAAATCCTCAAATTCCTAAGATAGACTTATAAAAAAACACTGTCTGTAGGGGCGATATGATGACTATGTTTTGTTTTCTTGGGGACCTTTAATTTTTCATATGATTATTATCAAAGGCATATTAATATTTTATGATCATTTTTTTAATTTATTAAATATCATTCTATCATTTTTATGTCATAAACATCACATATGCCCTTTAGAAACTAGGACTGAGCTTACTTTGTCATGATTATCCACCCCCAAGACCATTCTTCCCAACTCCACCTGTACGGCCCACATCAAGAATCATAAGTTGACCTTACTTGGATTACCAAGATAAAATGGAAGGAAAAATAGTTTTAAATTAACTTTTTTACATCCTCCTTGAAAACCAAGTGTGTAAATGGGTGTGGGGAGGTGAAGAGTCAGTCCACCCACATTTTTAGCTAATGGTGAACTCAAGGAGTCCGTACAAGTGCCCAAAAAGGCTTATTTTTAAGGATAAAATAAAATTTCATACTAATTAATTATTCCTTAAATAAAATCTAATATATTATAACATCATTTTACCCCCTCCACATTGAAATTCACTTTGGTGACAAATATTGTCTCCTTTGAAGTCTATATAATTGATTTAATAGGCTAGAAATGTGACCAAATACCACCTTTTGCATATGAAACTTATAAAATGGCCATTTAATGACTTTAAAAAAAAATTAAACATATTAAATACCAAATTAGGACATTTTAAACATAATTTATCACTTTGACTAAGTTTGACTATGGTTGACTAATGTTGATTAGGTCAGTACAAGGAAGATGGATTTCAACAGGGACTAGGGGAAGGGCAAGTGAGATTTATAATACAATAGGAGACCTCATAGGACATATAAAAATTTATTCAAAATCAAAAAATATTATGGGTATACCCAAATTTTAATTGGGGTCAAATTTGGTCAATAGTTACTTAGATTCCTTTAGCCTTAGCCTACATCTCATCCATGTGTATCACTATCTATCTCATGATTGGTCATTAAAAATACATATAGAGGAGGAATATTTAAAATATTTAAAAAAAAATTTAAAATCCAAATCATTTAAACAAAATTAAATGATATCAAAAGGCAAAAACTATTGAATATTCTTAAAATTCTAATCATACTAAAAGACGTGATTCAAAGCACATCTCCTTCTTCTAGTCGAAGCTTAAAATCCATAGTTGGCCTCACGGTAGAGAAATGGTATTTTAGTTAATTTTAAGCTAGTATATTAGAAGAGGATAATTAAAAAAATATTTTAGTGATACCTACTTTCTCACGTAAGTACCCAATCTTTGCAGTAGATTGACAACTTTGTAAGGGGTCCTGAGGAGCGGAGAACATGTTAATTTACTTGTTAGAAGGTAGATCCATTTTAATTTTCCTTGTACCAATCTACCATCATGATTTGATCTTATTACACACCTATTTTCCTACAAATCTTTGTGTCTATATCAAGTGGGTTTATTTTGTACATAGATAACCACTAGTCACTTAGTGTCTTTTCATGTCACTTCCCAATGTGATATTTAGTATGATTTTAATTTTTTTAATTTGGTACAAAAATATTTTACATTGGTTTAATAATAAATCCCATTTCACCATCTTGTTTTCCATTTTCTTGGATTTTTATACTTAGTCATTTTTTGTTATTACACATTTTCCAACTTGAACTAGTGTGTAGTGCATTTTTGATTGATTATGTTTTTCCAAATCCTTTTTGCCTGTTTATTTTTAACCATGCATGTGTAATCCATAATTATAGAAAATAAACCACACCACATATATTTCCTATAGTATATACAAAAAATATAAATACATGTGCTAAAAATAAATATATCCAAAAACATCCACAAACACAAACATCATAAAGATAACATACACAATCAACACTAATAAGCCAAAATGATACATCATATATATATAAACCACACCACATGTATTTCCTATAGCATATACAACAAATCTAAATACATTTGCTAAAAATAAATATATCCAAAAACATCCACAAACACAACCATCATAAAGACAACATACACAATCAACACTAATAAGCCAAAATTACACACACACACACACACACACACACACACACACACACACACACACACACACACACACACACACACACACACACACACACACACACACACACACAAACACACACACACACACACACACACACACACACACACACACACACACACACACACACACACACACACACACACACACACACACACATAACCACATATATTTCCTATAGCATATTCAATAAAGCTAAATACATGTGCTAAAAAGATATATATCCAAAAACATCCACAAACTATATATATATATATATATATATATATATATATATATATATATATATATATATATATATATATATATATCTGTGTGTGTGTGTGTGTGTGTGTGTGTGTTTCCTATAGCATATACAAGAAAGCTAAATACATGTGTTACAAATAAATATATCCAAAAACATCCACAAACACAACCATCATAAAGATAACATACACAATCAACACTAATAAGCCAAAATGATACATCATACACACACACACATATACCATGAGTTTGATACAATATATATAACCATATACAAATCCCTAGCACTAGGGCTGGGATCCATCCTACCTATATTATGGCCTATCCACACTACCTATTGAGGCCTTAGTCTGACTCCTCCACATGGTATGTTGTAACAGGGTAATCCAAGATCTCAATCCCTCTACTTATCCTTGTAGGTATTCTATCTGCACTTGTGCCTATACCAACTCAGCTTGGGTTATTGTATATGCCTATGTCAGTTGATTCTACATCATTGTATATGCATACATCATCTATGTCACTATCTCTAGATGTACAACTCTCTCATCTGCTAAGGCCTACTAGGCATATCTCTCACCTACACCCATCTCTATTCATGGTTGTATCCTCTCTCTCTCTCTACACCCGTATCTACTTTGCTACCTCACTAGCTAATTTGAACTAGCTCACCTAAGCTGGGGTAGATAGTACAATTAGATCCTCCAGTGTCATGGGGTTGTATGGCTACAGATTTTCATCTAAGATTCCATTGAGTACTCCACTTACTAGAGACCCCTATCTCTCCTCATCATCCTTAGGTATGCCTATAAAATCACACTAGATGGATATTAGATCAGTGCCATATCTCATAATATCTACCTCTATCTCTCTACTACCAAATAAAAACTTAAGAAATAATTCCACCATATTCATACCTATATGTGTCTTGGATCCTATGATATCATCATCTACATGATCGTGTAGCAAAATATCTTTATCTACGTAACCTCCTAGTACCTCCTCGATAGGTCACCTCCTTAGATCAAACTTGGTTATCATGGCTCATATCTATCTTAGCCTCCATCTAAGTGGTCTCTCTATCATCTGCTTTGGCTCATTTATGGGGTCATTTGGGATGATTAAAGTCTCCACTCTATCTTATCTCTATCATCATCATATCCTTGATGGCTACTTCATGTCTTGTCATAGGGATGATACTTGTACATCTGGTAGCCATACCTCCTCTAGCTCCTCTTCTACCACTCATCATGTCTGACCAATCCATGGTCACTCTTGACATGGCCTTAGAGTTAGCCTCATTATTAGTGGTCTGAATCCTCTCTTCCCTTATGGCTCCCTCACATGCCAAGCCCACTAGTTGGGCATTAGTAGTAGTGTCACCAAATAAGGTAGGCCCATCTATCTTAGAACCCATGCCATTAGATGTGTCTCTTTCCACTACATATAGTTTCTGATCACCTCTCTTTTTTATATTATTGGTACAACTATGTGATAGCTCACCCATGTAGCTATTATGTGCCCATATGGTTACCACAAGATGTTTGCACATCTCACCAAATATGCACTGACATGTGGGACACAACCCATGCTACCTAGTCCTTTCTCCATCTCTACACTCAAGGTGACCCATCATCGACTACATGGGAAAACCCAATCAGTTGATATATGGGAAATATCTCATATCTCCATGTTGTTAGTAGTATGATCAGTCCCATAGTCTTCTTCCCTCTGACCAGCATCTCAAATAGATCATGTACAAGCTAGACCTAGATGATAGATCCTATATCATATAGTACTTCCTCCTCCAAAACATCCTACTCAAGGTTACCACAAATAGTGGTACCTTACCATTCAACTTGTGATAAAGCACTCATTATGTCACAAGGCCTATCACCACCTTTTAAAGGTCTGAAATATGCTATATATACACATCATCCATACTGACTCTCCATCCTCTCAATATCATCTCTAATCCTATAGCCCATATGGTTAAGGCTCTCTTCTCCTCTAAGTTACTTGATATCCCTATGGTCATTGGTACTCTTTTTATGGGTAGCCCAAGGATGGCATGGACATCCTCTAGTGTGATACCCACCTTGTTAGGAATCTAGAACAACAAACATGCTCTGATACCAACTGACAGGATCCTCTACTGCCCACTAAGGGCACACTTGATTACCTTTGTATTAGCAACTAAACATAGAATTTAACCAGAATGAATAAATAACTAGAAATATGAAACCACACAGGATATGAGAGACAATACCCAATTGTATTAATACTCATTCAGAAGAAAATACAATAAAGAAGATGCCACACTTCTTCTTCCCACACCTCTAGAGCTCCCACACTTCTAGGGTTCACCTGTAATTCTCCTTCAATAGTTCACTCTCTCAATCACAGTCACAACAATCAACTCAAACACAGAGTTGTTGTTCACCTCCACTAGTCAGTAACAATGCTGCCAGTACACCAAGTACAAAACCGTACTCCAAGTAGATCTTCCCTTCTCTTGCTGCCACCTGCAAGTCAACAGACCTTACTTATCATGTAGATATCTCTACACCCTGAAGAACCCTTGTCCTTGCCTCACCAAGTCCTCATGACTCTTCAACCAGTACCCCGGTGGATCTCCTAGTAAAACTTGCACAACCTACAACTCTCCCTGATCATACACACTCAGCACCCCTTTGGAACTAGGAGGAGCTACTCTTGCTCTCTCTTCAAGCACAATGGCTTTCTAGCACAATTTTACAATACAACCCATGAGTCTATTATATATATCTCATGCATACAATAATTAGACTTTCTTAATTACAATAATTTGACTCACAACTCTAAGACCAAAAATAGTCTTTACATGCAAATTGCCTATTCAAAAATAGGCCGGTCCAGAACTCGCATGCAAATTGCATGCACACACAGGTTGCCGACGTCGACTCCTTTCTGACTGACGTCAGTTGATTCATAACTAACTTTAGTTGCTTCTGCACTGTAATATGACCGATGTCGATTGATTAGACTGACGTCAGTTGCCCTATAATTTTTTCTGCAACTCAGCAACCTCCCAGCAACCTCCTTCCCTGTTTGCATCAATGAAGCTTTTAGCTCCACAACCTAACACACCTATATCACATCCCCATCCACCTCCCATCTAAATGTGTTAGTAAATCATTCCCAACATCTTAGGAACATGACTAACATGTCAGCACTGAGGGGAAACCTACACATATCAGATATACCTCCTAGATCTATGGCTACTAGTATAGCTCGATCTCCATTTAACAATCTATCTAGAAAATATAACAACTAAGACACATCCACCACCCTCCAGAATCTAAACCATCTCTATAACTAAGAAACAAAAAAGGATGTATTAGTTCCTCCATGTCATGTATATTCACAATACATTATTTATACATCATCTTTTACAATTTTAATTAAAAATAAGCCTAAATTGATTTTACATTATTCCTTTTATCTTATTTCTAGCCAAATTGGTCCTTCTCACCCTCCTTTGGTCATTTCAAGCTATTCTAACCCTCTTTTAACTTTTTACATGCTTTTATGTGCTTATTCTAGTTCCTTAGTCAACCTAGTTTGACCGAAATTTCCCAATTTTTGTCATAGTTCACTTCAAATTCTAAGTCAAACCTCTTATCTTTCCATCCCTCATACTAAGATTTCATTTTGGCCCTTACATACTAGTTTTTCATTCAATTATAGCTTTTCAATGTATAAATACTCTAGGTAGACCCATACCTACTAGGTCAACCATATGGATTTTACCTTGTTTGATCCTACTAGGTTGACCTGGTTGACCTAGTACATTATGTGTGTTGACCTAGTACATTTTTCATAAAATGTGTATTTCACTCATTTTCTTCCTAAAACCTTCCAACCCATTTCCCATCTTCCTATTTTATATCCTTAGAATATAATTTTGCTTAATTTATATATATATAAATGCTTAAAAACAAATATTATCAAAAATTCACTTAATTCAATATGAATTTTAAAAATTGGTTTGAGATCTGTAATTACATACTTGTAGTGCACCTGCTACCGCCTCTAGGTGTCCTCCTCATGTAGCATGTCATTCCCTCAACATCCTAGCCTTGTTTGGTCTTAGATCTCTCTTTTCTCTCTTTCACAATTGAAAATGCCAAATAACTTCTCTTTGTCCATGTTTAACAACACTTTTTAGCAACTCAATTCTTTCATTTATTTTCAGGTAGATTCCTTGTTTTGCCTCTATCTTTGTTTTTGCTCATCCATTTTTCGAACCATAAAATTCATTAGAATCTTGATGAATTAGAGATTATTTTCCAATATCATATGTATATATTCCATTTTTTTTTAAATTTTTGGCTATTTTGTGCACTAACTTCTACAGGTTTACCTAGTGTACTCTACATTAGACACCTTTATTTCTTATAGTCTACTTATTTATCTACAACACTAAGGTGAGTTAAAGGTATATGTTTTTCAATAAATTTCTTTCATTTATCTTATTTTCTACTTACTACACCGTATCTAGCATCAATATTGTCTGTTATCATGTTCTCTTCCAAAACACCATCTCTTGTTGCACTTACATGGCACGTGATGAGCTTTGGCTGGTGCATATGTATAAACATAATATTTTCAAACTTTTATTGATTAATGACACTTCATTTCTTGTAAGAGCCCATCGAGTCTCAATATCTCTAAGTGCATGCCTTAAGGGGAACACTGGGAAAGGGGTGGGTGGACCATTGAAGCTTCATAAGATTGTTGTTCCTTCTTTCCACTTGCCATCTACACACTATCCTCATAAAACCATTAAACCCTAAGCTTATTATTCTTATTTATAACTATTCTTATCACTTTTTATGTTTTATCCTTCATTTCTTGCCTTAGCACCCTTTTGACCTATCAATTGTGCTAGTTTGACCAGGTTGACCTAGCATAATTTAGGGACTTTTTCTTACTTTTGGTTTGTTGGCCTCTTAGTTGACCTAGAACAAATGTAGTGAGTTAGACCCAAAAATGTGTTAGGTCGACTGGATTAACCTAGCATAACCGGCATTCCTAAATAATTATAGGGTAAAATACTACTGTATATACAAGGTCATCTACCACCATTTCATAAGAGTGAAGAAGTATGAATGAACATCTGCCTATTGACCATTCTACTTAGGGAATAAAGTCTTAGGGTTCAATACATTCTTTGGATCTCTAATTTCATCTTGTGGACAAGTCTTTTAGATGCTTGGATAGGTTGTGTAGCCTATAGCTGATTTATATTAGTTATCTTTACATACTACAATAATATCTTGTGAATCACCTTGTCCAAGGGGGAGATTAAGGCTTGATGGGTTCATCTTCAAAGGTAAGTGTTCATAAATTTATTCCTCCTTTGTAAGATTATATATATAGTGCATTTGTATTCTTCTCTTCCATGTATTAAGATTATGTATACATTGATGTGAGTATATGTTTCTTATACATGTTTAGTTTAATTGTTTAATTATTTTTTTTAACCCCCACTTTGTGTCATAAGCTTTGGTGTGCACAAGATTAGATTTACTTCTCTTTTTATTAGATTAGTGAAATATTAAATCATAGGACTCTTTTAGGGTTGTTATTTGATTTTGTTAAACTATAGGCTTTGGAACCTTACCTCACATGGTGTGTTGTGACAAGTGATCCCCCAATTGGGTCTAGTAGATCCTCACATTGATCATGCTCCCACTTAATAATTATATTCCCCCAATTGAAAGTGGGTGTGCTCTATCCCATCTGATCCAAGATTGATTTATGGATATGATGCATTTTTGATTGCATATATGCCAAAACTAAAATGTGTTAAATGACACTTAAGACTTTGGATTCAAGGCCATATTTTGATGTACATGGTAATATCACCACCACATTTGCACTTGTAACATATGCCCATGTACCATATTATAAATATTATTGGGAAGATTATGAAGATGAGAAAAGAGTCAGGATGAGGGATTATTCCAAGATGTCTCTACAACAAATAAAAGACTATGATCTGGCACCAATTCTAGATTACATGGTAGATGATGAATTTATAGTGGACCCAATTTATTATAAACAAGTCATCACACAACCCTTTCCACCAATAAGGTGGTCTATTCTCAAGTTTCCACTCCACTTTCCCTTCCTTTGATTTCACCTTCCCTTTTCATTCCATCCCCTCTTTCCATTCCATTTATAATCCCTTCCATTTCATCCCCATTAATTTCTAACACCACCCAAAAATACAAATCCATGAACTCAGTCATCCTCACTTTAGTCTTGTAAGCTACCCCAAATCTTGAGGTAAGTACTATTTCACTTTCATCTCCACTCACTTTCCTCACATCACCAACCCTAAATGGTCTCACACATCTCATTAATTCATTTAATGCTTTGGATTCCACTCTTAGCCCTATCCCTAGATTCATAATACTTGTGTATCTCCTATCTTCCACTCACCTAAGGGGGAAAACTATTTTAATTACCCACACCTTCTCCACTTCCACTATTTCCATAACTCCTTCAATAGAAGTTAGAGCAACACAAGTTTTTAATGTGAATTTAGGCTTGCATCCTACTGATGGGGGTAAAATGTCTTAGGCACCTCTTAAACAATCAATAACATCATTCTCCTAGGATTTTTTAATGGTCACAATATCTACTAGTGTAGCAACATTAGCTAATTATTCTTTAGTGACAATTTCTAATCAACTAGAGGCTACTCCTAGTTGTCTAACCCAATCAGTAGGAAATAAGAAGAACAAATGATTGATAGTAGTACATTAGAATTCAATTTCTTATAGGTACACAAGAATTCCAAACCTACTCCCAAGACCCTTTCATGAATATTTAATGATGACAAAGGAGAAAGGTATGTTGAAATTATAATAACCCCATCAGATAAATTAAAGGAAGATCTTGTGGTTGGGGATTATCATATTTCTAAGATTCATCTTGGATGGTTGATAAGAAATGGGTTGAAACATAATGTGAAATATGGCATCAACTCTCTATTTGAATTGATTGATCATGATAGGGGCACCAAAGATGAATTTAAGAGAAAGGTCGATTAGCTTATAACAGCATTGAACCAATTTATAAAACCCAATGAATCATCAAAACAACCATAATTGGTACATCCAATCGATTAGAGTATAGATCAAGCTACAATTGATTCATTTCAAGAGATTTCTCAAATGGGAAGGATATGAAATAATGGTTTGAAGAACTCATTTCTTAGGGGAATAAAATAATTGTAGTAATAATGGATCAATATGAAATGATCATAGAAAGAAAGAATATTTTGAAAGAGCATGTTAATAAAAATGAAGGAGAGATTCAAACCTTGAATCTATATAATCTAAAATTGATATTTGTAGGTTCAATTGACATAGATATAATCATTGTTAATAACATATTGAAGGATGAGGTTGAACATGAGGAATTACATAGGGTAGCTCAATTTCAAATAAGGATACTAATAGAGTCTGCTCACTAGGCCAAGGTTTCTCATGATAAAGCTATTGACATATTGTATGACATCAAATGAATGATGAATATGATGTCATGTTGACCAATAGATGACTTAGAGAATATCTTGTAGTTTGAAGATGTATAAAATAAGTTCAAGAAGTTAGTTGAAAAAGCATCTAGAAAGGATACCATTTTCACCCTGAGTTCTATCCATAGATTTGTCAGGTATGAAAATATAATAGATAGGATAAGAACGGAGATGCAGGGAATAAGCACTTTTGAAAGAGATTTTTTTAATGTTCAAAAATATTATGTAGCCTCTCAAATTTACTCCTATGGAATAGATAAAGAGTGAGTATAAAAGGTTTTCAAATCCTTTGATATATATGCTTAAAAACTCTAGATTGAGAACGATAAAAAAGCTAAGGAATTTTTGAATGTTGATTAAATTTTTATTGAAATATTTTCAAATGTTGTGTTTTATGTTTTTAAAACATTTTAATTTATAATTATGAAGAAACAAATATTTTTTATAACTTTCTAAGAAAGATAAACTTGTATTTTTGACAATGTGAAAGTTGTAAAAAATAGTTGAAAATAACACTTTCTATTTTGACAAGTTACAATTGCTAAAAGTGTAGAAACATGAATTTAAACTTGCAAGTTCCATTTTGACAAAAATGATTGACTTAAAAGGTTTTAAAAGTCTTACTTGTGTTTTTTAAGTTAGGTTTTTGAAAATGTAACTTTAATTTATCTTTTGAAAAGAAAAGTTTATCTTGGGCACTGCTTATTTTGGATGAAGAATTATTTTCAGCTACTAAACAAGAAGAAGATTTGCATGGAGATATTATAGTTCTAGCCATGTCATTACATGCCAAGGATCACACCAAAATATTTCATGCCACTTTCCAAACCATTCTACAAGTCCAAGATGCCAAGAATAGAGCAATTCACCCGTTTTTGCATGAAGTTTCAAATATGCATGGCTTATCTAATTTGATGTTCAAGTTTTGATAATTACATCTCATCTATGAGATATTTTTGTATAAATATGGGCAAACCACATGGACCAAATCATATTTTTATTATTAGAAGATATAAGTTCTACATTTTAAATGTATTTTATACAAGTTATAACCTTTAGAACATAAATAAATTAAATATTTGCCTCTCTTGTCTAAGAAATCTCTATGTACACCAATTATTTGAGTGTTTAGGGATGTTATATTTATTATTTCAATCACAAGAAATTTA
Source organism: Torreya grandis (assembly GCA_037957365.1). Lineage (NCBI taxonomy): Eukaryota > Viridiplantae > Streptophyta > Pinopsida > Cupressales > Taxaceae > Torreya > Torreya grandis. The sequence continues at coordinate 540,240 of JARHVA010005718.1, forward strand.
GTTGTGGTAGTTTTACCCTTATGTAAATATTGTTTGATTAAAATAAATAACACTTTTCCATTTCATGAAAATAACTAAATATTGTCTCTAGTTTCCCATTTTGTATGAGTTCGTGTTGAATCAATTTCATTATAATTTTTTATTCCATTGTGTTTAACAAGTAAGTATTAAGACCCACTAAGATATATGGTGCAATCATTATCTTAGTTTCATAAAGTCTCATTTTTTCCCTATTCCCTATCAAAGTTTAGTTTAGGAGAAAGAACACTAAAAGAGAAAAAATTCCATAGAACTAGTATCCTATTAGTTGCATCAGATTTAGTGAAAGGAAGTTGGCCTTCTCTAGAGGTTAAAATCAACTCACCATAGTCCTATAGCTTAGATTTTTTCCCATTGTATCATTAGGTGTTGTATAATGAGCTATTCCACATCAAAGAATAAGTGAAAAACATATGTGATAATAGGGATTAAGAAAAATATTGATTTTAAAGTTAAGGAAATATATGAAATGATGCATCATATCCAATTTTACTAAATTTATAATGGTACATAGATTTTAATGTTATATTAGATTCAAAAAGTGAAGAAATGATAATGGAAGGAAATGGAGTAATAATATACTTACCATTAGAAATGAGAATGCATTCTACATGGATGATAGTAGAATGGGATGAAGAGGATGGAAGTGATACCAAATTTAACATAGACTATGAAACATAAAAGGATGACTAGATTAGTGTAGAGAGTGAAAAAATTGAGTCAAACTTAGAGGTATATATTGCATCATGGAGATATAAAGAACTTCAGAAAGGATTTAAAATGATATTCTACATAAAGAGTAGGATTTTCACATATACCAAAGATACCAAAAACCCAAAATAAGAGGGTATTATATATTATAGAGGAGTTTTATGTGTGAATACTATGAAATAAAAAATATAGAATACTCCTGCTATGGAGATTGGGGGAAAAGAAGAAGAAGAACCTGTTAAGCATAAAGACCCTGTTGAGACTAGAAAGGAGAAACTGATGGATAGGGAGGAAGAAATTGAAAAGGTTGATTCCCCTCCACATGAGACTGTAGAAGATATTTGTGACTCTCCACATAGGGAAACTAAGCTTTCCTTCCTACATTCTGCCAAGTTCAAAGCTGACTCTATTCTCCAAGTTGATTCTTGGATCTATAATGAAATAATGGCGCTGAAGAAGAAAGTGGAAACAATGCAACACAATCAAGATGTTGATCGGACCAAAATTAACCACTTGGAGATGCAAATGAGAGATATCCCATAAAAACCTAAAGATTATCAACATAATCTTAGAATGCTCATCAAGGAAAGTAGAACAAAGATGGAGTAGTTAACATCAAGCATTTGTGCTGCTGCAGCTAACCTTGGTAAAAAAGTAAATGAAGAAACAATATCCTTGGAGGGTCCAAGTAAGATGACAAGGCATAGTTTTAGGAAGAAAGCCTTGCAAGCTACTACTACTTCAGCTACTAAATCCATTCAGGATACTGCTATGATTGGAAAGGAGGTTGTTCAGATGATTGTGGAATTGCAATAGAAGACTAGGATCTTATCTGCTAGTTTTGTTTCTATTCTGGTCTTTATTGCTGATAGATGCAACTGGTTTTTGTGTTTGGTCCTATTTCTTGGTTTTTGGTTTAAAAACTTTATTTGAGGTTCCAGGTCCTTGTAAAACCTGGGTACTTTTATTGAATTATGTTTGTGGTTTTAGGTCCCTGTAAACCCTGATTTTGATGATGCTCTTTAGTAGGTTTTAGGAATGCTTTTCCTAGTAGTTGTTAATGTTTTATCCTTTTTGATACTGGTATAAGGTTTTGGGGTCCCTTCAAAACCTTCTTTTACCATAATCTAAAAAAAAAAAAAAACACTTAAAGGATTATTTAACGTTAATGCATAGGGTAGTATTGAATAATGGTGTAAGCCTGGAAGAGTTGGGAAATATGTCACAATAATATAATATGGATAAGGAAGTGAAGGATCCCACAAAACATAATGATACCAAATGCCTTAAAATAGAGGGAAAATAAGGTTACAATAACCATGGATAGATAAAATAAGTATGTATACCAAACATATGAAGTTAGAGAAGATAATATTTTGTTACAAAATAAGAAAAAGATGGAAAATTAATGGGAATATTAGGAAGATGAATAAACAACAAGGAAAGTAAAAAAAATTGTTAGTACCAAATTGAAGGTATATAACAAATGTGGGAAAAAAATAAAAAAGGAAAATCAATTTGGAAAAAAATGGAAAATAAAAAAATGATTTAAAAATAAGAGGAGAAAGTCTACAATTTGAAAATATTAGAAAAATAAAAAACAATTTTTAAATAAAATTAAAAACAAAGAAAAGAGAAAAAATATAAAATAAAAGAAAATAAAAATATATGGATTGACCACCAAATTTAACATTAGTAAAGGGCAGCTTGGTGTGGTAATTCTTGAGGATGATCAAATGTTTTAAATGGGGTAAATGGTGGTTGGATTCTCCATAAAGTTATTAAATCATTTTTTATACCGCAAAATTCTCACACATATTGCATGGATAATAAAGGTGAGATATAGATAGAATAGAGAAATAACCATGTGTAGATATTTTTATGCCTTCTAAAGGTCTATGGTATTTTCTATTGGATCATAGAATTCAATAGTGTCACTTCATAGTATAGTTATTTTCCAAAAAATAGAAGATTCTATTTTTTCTAAAAAGTCTTTGTAGTATTGTATTTTCAGTGCACAAGTATTGTGGTAACTTGAGATAAGGTTGGAACACAAAATTGACATCATAAGCATGTGTAGAATCAATACACTTAATTTTGAGATTTCATAATAACCACAAGTAAATAATGTTTATTTTTGATAAGGGGTGACAATTTCCTATAAATATAGATGAGTGAGTCAAGTAAGGATACTATGATATTTTATGCCAAACATCTAAGTTTCTAGTTGTTGATTATGTTATCCTTCTGTGGTAATTTTTTTGTATCATTTTTTAATAGTGATATGAGGTAGACATTTTGGTTTGGATTGTTTATTTTAGGTTTATTTAGATATATATTGAGGATATGAAAATTTTATAAAGGTTGGGTAAATGTTGGTAGGATTATTTAATAGAAATATAAGAGTAGAAATATACATTACAGAGGCTAAAATCATACAATAATTTATGTGTGGCATTATATGGAGCTTTAAAGTATGTTAGAGGAATTTGGATTAATAATATATAATATTTTATATAATTAAAATTCATATATACCATGGTATATAAGTAACTATACTCTAATAAGTAGTTAAGAATGTAAATAAGTATTAACCATTGGTTACCAAAGTAACCATTAGTGAATAGATATAACCTTTAGATTTTAAGGGTTATATAATGATGTAAATGGTGTGGAAAAAAACATAACATTAAAGAAAAATTAATAAATATATAAGAACATAACATAAACAGAATTTAATAATAGGATTAAGGTGGAATATAGAAAGAGATAAAGAGTGCATAGGTATAGAGTAAAGAGATATGTGAAATGTAACATTTAGTTTTATAATTGTGAATATGAATAAATAATGTTAGAGTAGGAAATATATATTTACTATGTATGTGAATGAATGGATAATGAATGAACATATTAACTAAGGATTAAACCCCAATATTAACCTTCATGAAAAATCACCTCTAATTGAAGTTAACTTGAACCACATAATTATTTTAACCAAGTTACAAATTTTATGTCAAAAGTATTGGAATTAAAAACCTCCATATCTATAATTTGATGTTGGGATAAAAAAATTATTAACATATAGATGACAAAAAATATGGATCCTTGGAGTTAAATTGAGAGAGGAAAACACTTGGACAATTGAAAACCTGAGAGTATTTTCATAGTGAAAAATCCTCCTTGTAGATCACATATATATAAGTTCATTATTTCATAAAGAAACATAATTTCTGATTATTTTCAAGGGATATAAGATACAAAAAATTGGAAAACTTTTGGGTTGATTCATGGTACGGAGAACATGTGTTATAGAGGATGCCAATTTTAAAAGATATTAAAAAAAAATTACAATATCTTAGTATATCTATAGTATGTGTTTAATATAATCCCTCTTCCCTCTTTTTTGGTTATAGTAGACAATAGAAGATTTTAATAGGTATTTATGGCACAATTAAATAGATAGATAAAAATATTCATTTTTTGGCACTTAGGGAAATATATCTTAAAAACACAAATGATACCCTTGTATAGGGGAAAATATGGTTTATATAGTTTTAAAGTTGGATATTGAACTATAGAAGGTATAAAGTTGGAAAAATAAAAATGGTATGATCAAATCCTAGTGGAAGGGCATTCGATGGCTATTATAAATTCTATGATAAAAGGTTCAACACCTAATTGGATATTGAATCATATTCTCTATGGTTTCAAATGATTAGTGATACATCTTAAAATAAATTTTTAGAATATTTTTAAAAAGAAAATCAGGAGGTAAATATATTAGCTAATGCTAGAATTGATTAGATTCTTCTAACATCAATTTTTAGTAGTGATTTAAAGGAGTGGTCTAATTTACCAAAAAAAATCACACTATCAAAAAAAGTATAGGGATGCTTGATAGAATTATACTATTTTGGTTTTGGAAGTTACCTTTTTTGTTATACAAGGTTGTAGATGTTTTCTTAAACAAATGTTGTTACAAATAATGGATTCCATTAAATATTCTTAGAAGATTGTATATGTTTTAATATGTGTAATAAATGGAAATATGGTTATATATAATGGCATAATATATAATTTGGTTCTATAAAATGTTATGCTTATAGAATATAAGTATAATTTATTATTTGGGTATTACTTTTTTGTGACATCTGTAGCTTTTGAATCTACTAACATTCTCTTTAATGTTATTTATAATCACACTTGTTTCTAAATTTTTGATGGGATTGGATACAATTTTATGGGATTTTAAACCAATATTCTATGGATTTTGTAGTTCACTTTTTGAGTGTTGTCCTTTCCTTGGTTTCAATAGACTTATTATGCTTTTTTTTTAACAAAATATTATTTTTTATTCCCTCATAATCTCTACTTCAAATTATGTTTATATTTATTATTTAATTTTATCTTTGTAAATTTATAGGTTTATCCTAAATTTATTTATGATGATATGGACAAATGGTCACCTTATGAAAACTTATTTTAAATTAATGAAGAAGGCAAGGAATCCTTAAACCCACTTATGTGTGTGTACACACACATAAGTGGGTTTAAGGATCCATTTCCCTTTTATTTAATTTAAAATTTTTTTGCATAAGATGACCATTGGTCCATATCATCATAAACACATTTAGGAAAAACCTCCACATTTACAAAGATAATGTGTGTGTGTGTGTGTGTGTTTGTGTGTGTGTGTGCGCGTGTGCGTGTGCGTGCGCACATGCGTGCGTGTGTGCGTGTGCGTGTGCATGTGTGGGTGTGTGTGCATGAGTGTGCATGTGTGTGTGCATGCATGTGTGTGTGTGTGGGTGTGTGTGTGTGTGTGGGTGCATGTGTGTGTGCGTGTGTGTGTGCGTGTGCGTGTGCGTGTGTGTGTGCGTGTGTGTGTGCGTGTGTGTGTGCGTGTGTGTGTGTGTGCGTGCGTGTGTGTGTGTGCGTGTGTGTGTGTGTGTGTGTGTGTGTGTGTGTGTGTGTGTGTGTGTGTGTGTGTGTGTGTGTGTGTGTGTGTGTGTGTGTGTGTGTGTGTGTGTGTGTGTGTGTGTGTGTGTACATACATGCATACATGTATGTGTGTTTGTGATCATATCTACTTGTGTGTACCTTTTGAGGAACATATGTTATGAATAAGTTTCCACACATGGGCCCATAGTTAAATAATTTAAGACTAGGAATAATATGCCCCTTGAATGATTAAGGTATAAACAATGTAATATCGGTATAAATACAATAAATATAATGTCATCTTGACATTATAAATAATTTTAAAGCATGATTATAATATGTTCCACCATTGGATGCATGAAATGGATCATGTAAAATTAGACAAGTGCTAACTACATTATGATATAGAGCATGGGACCATAAAACACAACAAACAATTGAGTTAGAAAATAATAACATAGAACATGTAAAATATATATGAGAGGGCATGTAATGAACATTTAAAAAATTTAAGTCATAATAGGAAGATAAATAAAATGGCAGACATGTCAAATATGTGATGAAGTATGAAGCAAATGTTTGAAACATATGAGTCATGCCTATCATGTAGAAGGTATATTGGATAATCAAGTCACATAGAACACATAGTAGACACATTTCACACAATTGAGACACATAAATTGTGAAAAAAATAATATAAATTATATTTAAAATAAAATTAATCATTTCAAGTAGGAGCATAATAGGCAATATGAAGGAAATTTAAGCTTGTACACAAAGCATGCCATTGCATATATTTTATATTAGATACATAGAGAAGAATATAGTGGATTAGAAATAATGTGAATCACATAACACACATAAGTTATATGAATACATTCCAAGCATATGAAAATATACCAAACGTATGAGAACACACAAGGAACTTGAAAACATATTAAGAAAATAAGCTATACTAAACCACATAGATTACATATCACCGACATAAAACACTATATTAGGGAAAATCACGGTAGTATAAAAATAATAAATGGAATAAAAACCTAGATTTGAAAAATAATATGCCCCATATTTCCACAAAATTTCCCCCTAGTGAACATGGGATGTTCCCCAAACTTATTATGAAGAAACAACCATGAACTTGTAATATGTTGCAACACAAGATCTTGCATCTACCTCAACTATCTCATTAGTAGTGTAGTTTAAAAAGTGAAGTAATGCATATATCTACATGCATGTGATATGAACATGAAGTGTGTACCCTAGCATAGTCATATTGTACTAATGTTTTTTCAATCTCCACATAACAAAATAAAGATAAAGGAATTTATACAAACATACAATATTGATTACATCTTATGATAAACATATGAAAATATCCAAAAAATAAATATAATAAAATGTCATAAACTAAAAAAATTATATTAAAAAAAATAAATATAAATAAATACAAACAAAAAGGGATCCATACTCACTCACTATTTCTATTATAATTCATTAGAATAACAACCTTGTTCGAAAGACAAATGTACTATCATCATTTATAAGTTATTATAGACATTTGGGATGAAACCAAGAAATAAAAAATAGGAGAAATAAATCAAAAAACAATAATTATAAAATTAAATCTAAGAATAATAGTAAACTATTATAAAAAAGGGAGATTGGGTGAAGAAAATTCAAGGATGTGAGTAAAAAATAAACATACTAGTTGGACAAGGAGAGATAGTTCAAAAAAATATGAAAATGACACAATGGAATAAAATAAAACATTAAAATAAGTTAAATTTTGACATTGAAACATTATTATAATATAATCCAAGCTCATAAACATCAATGGATGAGGAATAGGAAATCCATGAAAAAATAAAATAAAAAATGTGAGAGAAAAATATACCCCAAGTTGGTGAAATAAAATATAATACTCTTGATTGGAATTGTTGATGTGGGTTTTATGTATATTAAGGAATATAATGAGGTATAATCTAACATTTTTGGATTGATAAAAGAGGATTCACTCCAAGGCACGAGTTTTAGGGTATTGGGTTTTATAAACAACCTAGTGGTGGAATAGTGGTGAGTGGAGAAGTGATTTACCTTAGATGGTTTGGGTATGACATGAATATAGACCTAATTTAGATGGGTGGATAGGTGAATCTAACCTAAAGTGATTAGGATCTAAATAAAATTAAAAAGGAAAGAAGGGTAGATCAAAAATAAGATTTATGAATCAAATTCAAATGAAACCCTTCAAAACTAGATCTTAAACTAGGGATTGGATAAGTAGTCAAAGAACTAATTATTGTTGTAAGTTACTTTTAACAAACAATAAAAAAAACATGATTAGGATTCCAAGTGAACCAAACACAATAAAATTTAGTGCTCATAACTAAAATTTGTGTTTTTAAGACTGTAATAACACATACACAAAGGGAGATTAAGATTATTAAACACAAATAATTCAAATTAGCTATCACACAATATGAATAACCACATCAAATAACACTTATACACAACCCAAGGAGTAAAACAATCTAACAATGTGACTTATTAAATGAATCACAAATTTGGAGAAGAACAAATATTGCACATAAAGACACACTTGTAGAACAATCTATAGAATTTCTTATTTACCTTGATAGCCAAAAATGCTCCTCCCTATGGAATTGAGAGGATATATATATATATATATATATATATATATATATATATATATATATATATATATATATATATATATATATATATAAAGTCTAATTTTAAAATTTCTAATTGAAAAAATCTTACAAAGTATGCATGTGCAAGATATAAATAAAATGGCCATCCAAAATTACATAATTACATTATAAATATGCATATTCATAAAAATAGAATGGAGAAATGAGACTTATTTATAATAAAGTACATGCAAACATATATATTTATATTTAACTAAAATTCCATCTTAGCACCACTCGAATAAGAAAGATACCACATTATTGATGAAATAATTGAAATAGTTAGAGGTATTACATGTGAAGAGCTAGCTCAAGTGGTAACTAATAGTGATGTGTCAATGGTTGTTACTTTAGGAATATGTATTATTATATGAATTGTCACCTATAGCTAAGTGTTCATGTGGTATTGGTGTTGTCCCTTATGTTCTAGTATAAAATTTCTTAACTACCTTTAATTGTTTGTAAAGTGCATATGTAACATTAAACTCAGTGTAAATTAGTTTAAAAATTGAGTAGGGGTGGATTGAATATTCATACATCTATAAAATTTTTATGCTCATGACTCTAAATATTTGAATTCTAATTTGAGGGCCTCAACCTTAGTTACCTCATTTTTTTCAAGATTTATTAATTATAAAATTTGATGTAAGTGATGACACTGAAATCATGTCTACTCCCTTGGTCATCCTCCTCATCCTCTCCCCCCTTGGTCCCCTTCATCCACTTCGACACTCCTAACCTATGTCTTATTAATTTAAAGTAATTATCTTATTTTAAGTTAATAATTCCCTCTCCTTACCACCTCACCGCCCTTGGATACCCTTCTTTGGATTCCTTTCATTCCCCACATGGCCAATATTAATGCCTAGACCCCCATTTCATCCTCTCACATCCATTTAGCCACCTTCGACCATTTCTTCCTCTAACTCGCTGACCCAACAGTTGGGAAAATGGATGAAAGGCTATTTTTAGCCTTTTTCCTGCCTTCCAGCCACCGACGTTGATCAACTATCGACTGATGTCGGTGATATTACTGGCATCGGTTTCCTTCATAACTGCATTTCACCTCTAGAGTGTGGATCCACTTTTCCAATCTTTTAATCCATTTTTCCAATCTTTAATCCGACTCTTCAACCTTCAATCATCCGCCTTTCGACCTTCAACAATCAGCCAATCTTCTAGTCTTCAATCCACCAGACCTCTCACTCTCTCTCTCTCAGGGCTTCTACACTAGCTATAGCAACAATAGGGACTCTGCATTAGTCTTCTACATCAACAATAGGTGCAACCAGTTTGCAACATTCCTTCTCTAGCAGGTATGAGGTAAGTATTTTGCTACTATTTTCGTTTCAGTATTCTCTCTTTAATCTATCTGTTATCCAGACTAGACTTGATTCCCTCTTGGAAAGGCTGAGAGCCCTTCCCATGTCCTTATCACCTCTATCCTCCTTTCTAGAACATACACCCTATCCATTTTCCCTACAACTCTGCCCAGACCCTGAGCATCCAACCAGACCCAAACCCCCAAACCATTCAACCAGACCCGTAGGCTTTCTCAGACCTGTCCAGCCCTGACCAGACCTCATCCAAAGACTATTGCCCTGACCGACGCCAGCCACAGAGACCACTTCCCCCACCAACATCGGCAGACTAACTGACATCGATAGACCTTGACCAACTGACATCGGCAGACTAACCGATGTCAGCGACTGTGACCAGGCCGACAACAACATTCAGGTAAGCATTTGCTTCCATTTCTATTTCAGTCTTTAATCATTTCAGTCTTTTATCATTCTACCTTTTATCAGACATTATTTTTATCAATCAGTGGGTTGACATCCCTTAAGTAAGTCTTTGTACTTCTGGGATCAAGCTTTTGCTTGGCAGCCCACCATCTCCTCATCTAACGCCTTCCTTGTTTTAGTCTCTTTCTTCTGCAGGTGTCATCCTCCACAACCAAAGAGGAGTTCTCACGACGTCTGGATAATGGTGCGCATGACTTCATCCATGTACATATAATCTTTAGACCATTTCTTTTAGTTTCTCATTTCCTCTTTTGAATGTAGAAAGCGAAAATCATATAGAAACATTTTGGCATGCCCGGTGGGATACTAGGGTCTTCCTTGTGTTCTTTTCTTTCTTTTCATATAGGGTACATTAGGTTTCTCCTTTTCACCTCTTCCTTCTATCTCTTCCAAAAGACATCATAAGTAGGATTAAAAAGAACTCTTCTTTCTTTTCTTGCATCATAGACTAGTCAAAAGTCATACTTTTCAACCCTTTCTCCATTTGTCTTCATATGAACTAACATTTTGACTTGGGCTTAAAACACATTGCATTTCATTTATACTTGCTTGCATTTCTTAGTCCACATCTAGTAATTAACAACTGCATCATGAATTAATCGTAGATCACTTTATGTTACACAACCAAATCACTTGCACAAATCAAACATCAAAACTCACCTGAGACAAGGCCCAACTAGGATTTCACCACCCAGTGGATACCTTACCCGTCCTGGCAATCCCACTTAGATTTCATCACCAAGGGGAAAGCCCACTCTGTTCCCTGGCAGAGGATAATCTCTAGGGAAAGTATATTTTGGCTAAGCGAGACCAGCTTATCACTAGGCTCGTGAAGTGAGGGGAGCTTGCTCCTTAGCACCAGGCCATGTACAAAACCTAACACATACTCTTGAGCACCTAAACAAACCTAAAACCATCCATAAACTACCTCTTCTAGGACCCGTTCTGCAAGCCAACCTCCCAAACACATTCTATGGCATAAGCCAACATGATCCTAATAATTCATTTCTAGGGATTTAACGTTTAGGATCTACTTGTGTTCTTCATCTTTTCTGTTCTTATCTACTTGTTTGAGCTAGTGAGGATGTTCTTCTTCCTTTTTTCCAAAAACTCTCAAATATTCTAAGTTTTTAGAAAAACACAGTCACCGACATCGGTTTTACCACTGACGTCGACAACCTTTCCTCGCTAGCATCGGTTATCTGACCGACGTTGGCCATATTTTCTCACTGACATTGGTTTTTAAACTAACGTCGATCACTATCATAGTGCTTTTTTTCAAAACAACAGCCTTAAAACCTACCCCTTTTTCTACCAAACCCCCATTTTGGTTTTTTGAGACTAAAAAACACAGTTTTTGGAACCTGACCCTTTTTTTGCCTTAAATGGTTTTGACACGTAGTCAAACCAAGGCTCTTCTTGACCAAGCAAGGCATCAACTGCTTCCACCTTCATTGTCCATAACCAGCCCCCTAATGGAGTTTTGTTCAGAGGCCGAATGAACTCCTACTCGACCGACCCCAACTCAGTCTCCCATTGTCCTTGAAGGGGACCAAGACTTCGAAAGATTCTTGGACCTCAAGGGCAGAGCCCTTCAACATTATCTCGTGTGAAGCTAAACACGAGACTCTTTAGGCAACCAAATTTATGGGATGTCAACTTCCTTAGTCAAGACAATGATCACATCAATACCATCCACAATTCAACCTATAGACAATCAAGCCAACACCTTGACTAATAACCCGACCGTGTCCTACCTTCAAAATTTAGCCTCTCCTTCTAGACCTACCTCCATGGGGGCTCCGGCACCCCCTCAACCTCAAACTACTCAACCAAATCCTACACCTTTCCAAAACCTAATGGTCTCTATCCCCCCTACTCTTGCACCTATCGACACAAGAGTAACTACCTACCCTTCAATAAGTGTGGCCACTCCTCAACCACCTTTGACAGCCCCTATCCAATTTGTGCCTACCAACCCCATAACACAAGTGCCCTTGGCTTCAACATCCACCTCGATGACTAGCTACCCATATGTTGCGCCTACACAAGCGCAACCAACCATGTCATATGCCCCTCTCAATACCTTCCAAGCACCTTACAACCTAGGGGGCACTCCACCTACCAATCCGTCAGATGACATAATCAAAATGCTGATGGACAAAATGTCCAGTCTTGAGACCTCTATTTCTGGTTCACGTAATGCCCTCTCATATGAGCAAATTTGCAATGAACCCATCCATCCCTCTGTCCCGATTAGGCCATATCTCAGTCAGTGGGAGCTTCCTAAATTCTCTCATTTTTAGAGCAAGGAAGACCCGCAACAGCACCTACGGGCATTAAGACATGCCTATTATCTCATTGCCCATGACGATGCATTACTTTTATGCACATTTCCTATGTCTCTCTCTGGTGCTGCTCTTGACTGGTATAGCTCTCTCACCTACCATTCCCTCTTCACGTTCACCCAACTGGCCCAACTCTTCCTTGATCACTTCTCTATCACCATCACCAAAAAGGTCTCAATCACAGACCTCTATTCTATCTGGCAGTTCGAGGATGAATCCATAGCTGATTTTGTTGCTCACTGGAGAGGCCTCATCAATCAGCTCTCCTTTTCTCTACCCCAACCCAAACTTATCAAACTTTTCTCCCAAGCTTGTGCCAAGCATATTTCTTCCACCTTGCAGATTTAGACCTTTCGCACCTTCGACGAAGCCTTCACGATGGCCCACAAGCTTGAATTACATGCCATCGAGGAGAATAAAGTCAAGTTGTGGAGTAATAATCCTAACTCCAAGACCAATGATTCCTCTTCTTCTAAACCCTCTTCATCTAATCTTAAGTCTAAGGCATCAACAAATGCTGTAGTCATTAGACCTTCATCCTCTTTGCCTTCAACCAACTAGCCTGAGCCATCTACATCCCAAAGCATCACCCACCAATTCTAGTAGAGATATGTACAATGACAGTATACTCCACTCAGAGAGTCATACACATTTGTGCTAGAAAAACTTGTCAAATAGGGGGTTCTCAATATCCCCCAAATCTGACCACCTCCACAATTTGATCCCTCACATGCCATCCTTGCGTGGTATAGGGAAAACGATTTTTGCAACTACCACCATGTTAAAGGCCATGACACGGGAAACTACAAGACCCTTAAAAATATCATCCAAGACATGCTTGAAAAGGGTGACCTCGTCCTCAACAATCCTAATGTGCCACCCAATCAAGGCATTGACATATTCAAGCAACCATTCCCCAATCATCTACCAACCCAGAATAACATGCAGACTATGACTGATGACATTCATGAACATAATATATGAACAGTCAATACGGTCTTGCCCTTCATCCCCGACTAACCTCTCTCACCAACTCAAGAGGTTAGTCCACCCATCAGTCCCTCACATGTGGATGAACCTCCTTCTCCAGTTAGTTCTCCATCAACCTCTCTCATATTGGAGGATGCCTCGACCATGCCGGCACCACCGGTCTCACCATCCTCCTTCTTGCTACCTATGGAGGACCTGACCCTTTCTACTCCTCAACCGTAAGTGGAGGGCACAATCATCCCTGCCCTTTACCCTCTTGAGGAGCCTCATTCTCTAGTTTCTTCTCCACCCAGGGAAGAACCTGTCTCTCCTCCGTCTCCAACAAAAGATGAACCTGTCATGACTTCATCATGCCTTGGGTCCAAGACTATTATGCCAATCTCATCTTTGGCCCCACAGCCATCCACATCCTCTCAAGGACCCAAACCTCATCCAACATCTTCTCAGCCATTTTCTTGACTAGTGGAGAAAATCAGACTTCTCCCTTTAAGGAAAGTGGAGCATCAGGTATTGTGGGAGCATCTCAAAGCTCTTTAGCATGCCCGTGTCCTCTCATATCATGCTACCAATCCTCCCATGGTAGAATCTCCCAAGACTTCCAACCAAAACTAGACTTCCACTTCTAGACCTTCTAATCCTCAACCAACCACATCAGGACCAAAACCCACATCTACCCCATCAAAACCAATCAAGTCACTTGGTGTTCGCCTTGTCTCTAACCTCACTCATCTGCAAGTGAAGGTGAACTTAGACCAAACTCCAACCAATAGTAGTCTTCCAACCAAATCAAAGAAGACTGCTAAACCATAAAGGCAAACTCCTCCTCCCCCATCACCATTGCCCTCCATTTTGGGCCCTCATCCTTCGACCATAACCAGAGTCCTCCCCACTCCAACCTCTAATCAAAATAAGTTGCCTCCTCTGCTCCCTTTTCCTACCACCAGCCTATCCTCTCCCAAAAATTCAGCACCTCTCACAAATAAAATGTTGTCTTCCCCTGTTGCCGCACCATCAACCCAAAAGGTGGTACGAAAGCCTCCTTCAACACCACCCAAGCAAAAGTCACTAGCATCTCACACATCAATGAGCACGGACCCTTTAGTGGGCTCATATTCTTTTATATTGCACTAACTTTTGCAGACCTCCAGCATAACCCTTCCACCCATTAGGCCCTTCCAACCTCTCAGGTCTAAGCCCTCCTAGTTTGATGATATGAAGATTTGTCTATATCATCGTACGCCAGGACATGACACTGAGACTTGTTGTGCCCTCAAGGCCGTCATTCGCCACTATATGGAGAAAGACACTCTTCTTCTTGAGGACACTGTCGACTGACCCCTAACACCTTCCCATATCCCTCCAACCTCTTCAACCACATCAACATCTCATCAGCAGGCCATGATCCCTTCATCTCCTTCACCCCCTATCTTTGAAATCAATGCCATCCACATAACCACTATGTCACAAAAGGACAAGGTGAAATAAAAAGCTACCATTCCTTGGACCTACCCTTTCATCAAGCCCCCTCAATCGCTGAAACCTAAAATTTCTATCCTTGGTGCATCTCAACCCTCTTCTTCCTCCTCTTCAGGGGCAATCCATGACTCCATGTTAAAATAACTTCACCAGATGCTCGTGAAGATGTCCCTTTATGACCTTATTCAAACCTTGCCCCAGCATCGTCAAGCTCTCATCCAAGCCTTGCAGGCAGTGGAGGTTCAACCCAAGGACCCCCAACCACTCGCTTCCCATGTCCACTCTTTATCCCCTGTTGCCTCCATCACATTCAGTGATTCTAAAATTCCTACATCTAACATAGAAGATCAGGACGCCGCCCTCTTCATCACTACCTATGTTGATCGAACCCACATCAAGCATGTTATGATTGATGGAGGCACCAGCATCAACATCATCTCCACCCATGCCTTCGATCAATTGGCCCTCCCCAAGAATTGCGTATCCAAAATTGATGCAATCTTGCTATCCTTCAATGACACCACTGCCACAACCATTGGCACTATCATCCTTCACATTCACGTTGGCCCACGCATAGTCCTAGAGCTCTTCTATATCATCAAAGGAGAGTTTCAATATAACATGTTGCTGGGCCGACCCTGGATCTGTACCATGGCTTGTGTTCCCTCTACCCTGCACCGTTGTGTGAAATTTGAGCACGATGGGCAAGTCCACACCATTATCGCTGACCCATCACCCTTCAAAACTTGTAAGACGACCTACCGTCCAAATGACATTCTTATTCCTATCAAGCCATCAATCCCGGTGCCGCCTCCATCCACAGAAGCTTCGACCAGTTCGTAAACAATGGTCGCCCTCACACCTCCTCTTCAAGAAACAACCAAAGACCCCATGGAAGACATCTTACAACAACTTTCACTTGTGGAATATTGCTTGCTGACCTTAGACATGTTCCAAACTCTGCAAGAGTATGGATGCCTTCACCACAGCCCCAGTTACGATCACTAGATCGAGATGGTCGTGTCTTATGGTCCTCCTCACCTCTGAACCAATCTCATCTATGGGGGGGGCTCAATCAAGCTCCTACTGATGGGAATCCTCTCTCTTCACCTCAACCATTCACATCATACTTCTCATTTCTTAGCAACCCCGCCTTTGCTCACACCTACCTCTATAGGTGCGCTTGAAAGGGTTTTGGCTTCGAGCATTATGAGCAAGGCTCCCATCAGCCTATCGAACCTCTCAATGAAGACAATGCCAAAAAATGGTATGGCCTGGGTTTCCAAGACCTTACTCAAGATTTTGAAGACCTTTGCCTTGAACCCACCATCAACCAATCTCCTCCATGCTCACCCATTCTTCCCCCTTCACCTACAGAGTCAGTGGTTTCCATCCCTCCTATTTTTTTTTACATAGACACCATCCACCTAGAACCCCTGATCTATCAGCTAAATGGGGTGTCCAGGTCTCTCCCTCTCATTTTTCCCAGCATGATATAGGATGAGTCGGTGACCATTCACACTATCCACTGCGTAGATGATGATGCCATTCTTTCCTACATGGGCACTGACGACTCTTTCATCCAACGCTCCCTCCCTTCTGAGACCTAGGTTATGTTAAATGAATCAACCATTGACATTAACCTTCCCTCTTTCAATGTTCCTCATGTCTTAAAGATTGGCCAATCTCTAGATGCTCAGGAGTAGCTTGACTACACCCAGTTCCTCTCAGACCATAGCAAGGCCTTTGCCTGGACCTACAGTGACATGCCTGGCATCGACCCCACCTTTGTTACCCATAACATCATCACCAAACCAGAGGCTAAGCCTATCAGGCAAAAGCTTCGAAATATGCATCCTCATGTTGCGCTCCTTGTCAAAGAGGAGCTTCAGTGCCTTCTTTCTATCTCTTTCATCTAACCCATTGATTATCCGCAGTGGGTCTCTAACATCATCCCTATCACCAAGGTGACTGGGGGGATCTGGATCTGCATGGACTATCGTGACCTTAACCTAGCCTATCCCAAAGATGACTTTCCTCTTCCCAACATTGACCAACTTATTGATCTCACAGCCGGTCATGAGATGCTATCTCTCATGGACGGGTTTTAAGGATACAACCAAATCCTAATTACACTAAAATATCAGCACAAGACTACCTTCATCACCCCATGGGGGACTTTCTACTATCAGGTCATGCCTTTTGGCTTAAAGAACGTAGGTGCCACTTATTAGCATGCCATGACTTACATTTTCCACAATCTCCTCCACAAAATCATGGAGGACTATGTGGATGACCTGCTCGACAAGTCCAAGCTTTGCCACGACCATTTGAACATCCTCAAGATCATCTTCTCTCACCTTCTTCAATACAATGTCCACCTTAACCCCAAGAAATGTGTCTTTGGGGTCCTCTCCATCAAGCTCTTAGGCTTCATTATTTCTTTTTGTGGCATCGAGATAGATCCCGCCAAGATCTGCGCTATCCTCGAGATGCTGCATCTGACCAATCTCAAGTAGCTTCATAGTCTACAAGGGAAGCTCCATTCCATCCATCACTTCATCTCATAGCTTTCTGACTGCTACCAACCTTTTCATCACCTCCTTAAAAAGGACATCTCCTTTAAATGGGATAAAGACTATCAAGAGGCTTTTAAAGCCCTCAAATGCTATTTGGTCTCTCCACCAGTCCTCATTCCACCTAAAGACGACCAACCCTTCTACCTTTACATCTCTACCACCAATCATTTGTTAGGTGCCATGATCATGCACCGAGATGAGCATCACCGTGAGTAAGCAGTTTACTACATCAATCGAACACTGGTCGACTATGAAACTCAGTATACTCATACTGATAAACTCTGTTTGGCATTAGTCTTTGCTGCTACCAAGCTCTGCCATTATCTTCTCAACCACAAGACCTTTGTCATCACTCACACTGACCCCCTTAAATACATGCATTCCAAGCCATATCAAAATCAACGTATGGCTCGGTGGCTCATGTTGCTTGCTGAGTTTGACTTCAAATTCATCTAGCAAAAATCTATCAAGGGGCAAACCATCACTGACCAACTGGCAGATGCCCCTCTTCCTGACAATCAACCTTTGCAGTGTGAGTTTCTTGACTAATCTATCACCGCACTTTTCATCGATGACACAGTATATCAAATGACCATGTTCTTCGATGGCTCCAAATGTCAACTCAATGGGGGCATGGGGGTTATCCTCATCCCATTCGAAGGTGAACCCATGCCTCTATCTTTTAAGCTTGACTTTGATTGTAATAATAATATGGCTGAATACAAAGCCTTAATTTTGGGACTTCAAACCACCCTTTCCCTCAGCATCAAGACCATCAATATCTTCGATGACTCACATCTCGTCGTCAATCAAGTCAACGGTTCATACCTCTATAAAAATAAAATTTTGCAAAGGTATAAAAACTGTGTTGACACTCTTCTGGCCTCTTTTGACCATTACCTCTTATAGACTATTTTGCGCTCCATGAATAAGTTTACTAACACCATGGCTTCTCTTGCCTCGCATATCCCATCTTCATCATCTTCATCTAGAATTTTTGTCATGGTGCATCGTGTGCCATTGCCTTCATACATTTCTCCTAACATCAACCATGTCAACACCATGAACTCTAGTCCACGAGATGATTGGTATAAACAACTTGTGGACTACTTATCTCATTCTATCATTCCTCCCCATCTCTCTAGCAATGCACAGTGGGCTTTCATCAAATGCACTGCTCACTACACCATGCTAGGGGGTCTTCTCTATAAGCAAGGCTTCGACGGCCTCCTTCTTCACTGTCTAACCTCCACTGAAGCCTCTCATGCCATAAAACAAGTCCACAACAAGATTTGTGGTAGACACTTTATTGGGAACTCGATTGCCAAGCGCATCTTTCACCTGGGCTATTATTGGCCCACTCTTCACCAAGACTATAGTGACTACATTCGACATTACATCAAGTGTCAGCAGCACTCTAACTTGCTTCATCTTCCTAGCCATGCCTTACAAGTTGCTCAAGATTTTTGGCCTTTTTCTCAGTGGGGCTTAGATCTCATCGATGAGATTAACCCTCACTCATCTCTTCATCATCAATCCATCATCACTGCCACTAAATATTTCACCAAGTGGGTGGAAGCCATTCCTCTCATCTCCACAAAAGCCGGCAAGATTGTCAACTTCATCAACACCCACATCATCTGTCATTTCGATGTTCCTCACAAAATCATCACCGATAATGGCAAGTCCTTCAAAAACAAGACAGTCCAAAAACTCTGTGACTCATTTGGCATCAAGCTCAGTTTCTCTTCACCTTACTACCCACAAGCAAATGGGTTGGCCGAAGCTTCCATCAAAATTTTGACTAAAATTCTCATGAAGATGGTCAATGACACTAGAAGGGATTGGCACATTCACATTCCCTTTGCTTTGTGGGCCTACCACACTAGCATCCGAACCTCTACGGGTGCTACCCCTTTCTCTCTAGTGTATGAAATAGAGGTTGTCCTACCTCTCAAAGTATAGATCCCATCTGTCTGCATCTCTTTGCATGACATTCTCTCCAATGATGACTTTCATCAAGATCTCTTAGCTCAACTTGAGTTACTTGACAAACGTCATCTTGCTGCCCTCAACCATCTCCATGTCTATCAAAATTGCATCAAGCGAGCCTATGACAATAATATGTGAGAACAAGATTTCAACATTGGATACCTCATCCTCAAATAAAATCAGCATGTGACCAATATGGAGTGAAGTAAATGAGGCAAGTTTGCCCCAAATTGGCTCAGACCTTTTATCATTATGCATAAGTATGGGTCAGGGACTTATCATCTATCCTCTCTCGATGGACAGCTAGAACCTGAACCTCTTAATGCATTGCATCTGTGACCATTCTAATGTTAGTCGAGTACTCGTCCACTTGACATTTAACTTGAGCTCGTCCCTTGAGAAACCCCTGCCCTCTTAGTCCTCATTCTTTTCGACCCTATTCTCCTTAACAAATCCTATATAACCCTTTTATGACATATGGATGCTTTATCTTAATAAAAGGGAGCCCTTGAACTTCTATAGTCTTGTCCATGATTCCAAATACTGTCAAAAAAATAAATCAAGATGTCAAAATATCCAAGGTCACCAAATCAAAATTCAAAAGGTAGACTACTCCCTCGAAGGACAGTTGTACTATCATTGCTGTAGCTAATAGACTGCTCCCTTGAAGGATAGCTATTCAAAAGCCCTCAAATGTATCAAGCAAAAATATAGACCACTCCCTCGAAGGATGGCTATGATTAAATCTTGCTACAAACAGCACTTTCTTAGAAGCTTCCCGCATCGATCAGCTTCACAAATGACCACCAAGCAAAATGACATCTCTATGTAGACTTCCCACATCGATCAGTCTGCACCAAAAAAAAAAGGGTCATGGACTTGGCTTATACTTGTCTCAGGGTCTCCTATAAAAAAGGGAAAGGTTATCTTTGCTCTAAAATAGGTTACCCTATCTTCCCTTATCATATCACCTGCTCAAGGGACTTCGAGCTCACTTTAATGTCAAAGTGATTCGATTACCACTCTAACACAACCCATGGTCAAACGACGCAATGCATGAATGGGGCTCTTGGATCTAATAACCCCTATTTATGCTATCATTCTGGTCCTTGTTAATGAAAGAGCAATATGCCTTTCACTTCTTTTACACTTTGGTCACATTCGAACTTCATCACTTGTCAAACCCAATCAACTCGACTCTTTTCAGACCACTCACATGGCCTATTCACACTAGTTTCTATGGACACCAATACACATGGAAACTATGGACTACACAATTTATGTTAAGCATAAACCAATACTTGTTGAAGCATAAATAGACCTCAATTCATCTTTAGCATACATCCATCACCTAATAAGGAAAATTGCTAGGGATGAAAAACCTTGACCAATGTTACAGAATACACCATTTTAAAAAAACTGTGACATCATCTTATCCTCATCATTCTGACACATGACCAAACCAACCTATCGACCTCTTTGACCCCTTTGTCTAAACTACGTTGGTCTGAGGCCCTAAGACCAGGGCTATGTAGGTAGCACTCAGATGACACGACGTCCTCTGGGGTTAGCTCGACCACCCTCGTTTGTTCATCTACCTAATGGACAAACCATATTCTTCTCTTTTGGCCATGACTTGACCTCGACCAAAACCACTCCATAACCTTTGACCCTCTTCCTCCCTTTTAGGGAGAACTACATTGCCCTGAGGCCCTTCTAACAGGGGCTATGTAGGTAGCACTCAGTCTTTTGAGGTTAGCTCAACCACATTCTTTCATCCATCCATCCACCTCGACCAATGACCATTAGAGATCATGACCATCTCCTCTGACCGTGACCACTTCCAAGACAACATTGCCTTGGTTGTTTTTTTGCATGTATGCTACCTCATGACTGGTTAGCAAAATTCTTTGTAGACCACATTTTGACCCTCACAAGTATAAGATCACAAGGCGGTTGATCCCCACTACTTGTGATATTTTCGTGTTTCCAGGAGCACTTCCTAAGCCTATGATACCTAGAACATGATGACCATTAGAGCTTCAGCTTAGATTGAATAACCCAATTAGCTATGACCAAATGCTGGGGCCCAATTACTTCAATTTTGGCACTCCTCGACCCTTGACCTATGATAATTTGACCTGATCATCTCTTGAAGTGGTACACGTGCAATCATGACTTTTGCAGCGTTCACACTCCATCTTCACCATTTTCATCCACTCTCTGTCAAATCGACACTTGATCTCAGTTTCCCCTCCCTCGACTCCCACTTTGAGGGGGAATACCGGATCCCACATCTGGTGAAATCAACCTCCTATTTTTGTCTTGCAGTTCACTTGAACAACCAACAAGACAAAATCAACTTTATCCCACACCTGGGGTAACCAACTCCTATTTTTGTCTTGCAATTCGTCCAGAACAACCAACAAGACAAAAGGGGCAAATGTAGACACTGAAATTGTGTCTACTCCCTTGGTCATCCTCCTCATCCTCTCCCCCCTTGGTCCCCTTCATCCACTTTGACACTCCTAACCTATGTCTTATTAATTTGAAATAATTATCTTATTTTAAGTTAATAATTTCCTCTCCTTACCACCTCCCCGCCCTTGGATACCCTTCTTTAGATTCCCTTCATTCCCCACATGGCCAATATTAATGCCTAGACCCCCATTTCATCCTCTCACATCCATTTAGCCACCTTCGACCGTTTCTTCCTCTGACTCGCTGACCCAACAGTTGGGAAAATGGATGAAAGGCTATTTTTAGCCTTTTTCCTGCCTTCCAGCCACCGACGTTGATCAACTATCGACTGATGTCGGTGATATTACTGGCATCGGTTTCCTTCATAACTGCATTTCACCTCTAGAGTGTGGATCCACTTTTCCAATCTTTTAATCCATTTTTCCAATCTTTAATCTGACTCTTCAACCTTCAATCATCCGCCTTTCGACCTTCAACAATCAGCCAATCTTCTAGTCTTTAATCCACCAGACCTCTCACTCTCTCTCTCTCAGGGCTTCTACACTAGCTATAGCAACAATAGGGACTCTGCATTAGTCTTCTACATCAACAATAGGTGCAACCAGTTTGCAACATTCCTTCTCTAGCAGGTATGAGGTAAGTATTTTGCTACTATTTTCATTTCAGTATTCTCTCTTTAATCTATCTGTTATCCAGACTAGACTTGATTCCCTCTTGGAAAGGCTGAGAGCCCTTCCCATGTCCTTATCACCTCTATCCTCCTTTCTAGAACATACACCCTGTCCATTTTCCCTACAACTCTGCCCAGACCCTGAGCATCCAACCAGACCCAGACCCCCAAACCATTCAACCAGACCCGTAGGCTTTCTCAGACCTGTCTAGCCCTGACCAGACCTCATCCAAAGACTATTGCCCTCACCAACACTAGCCACAGAGACCACTTCCCCCACCAACATCGGCAGACTAACTAACATCGATAGACCTTGACCAACTGACGTCGGCAGACTAACCGACGTCAGCGACTGTGACCAGGCCGACAACAACATTCAGGTAAGCATTTGCTTCCATTTCTATTTCAGTCTTTAATCATTTCAGTCTTTTATCATTCTACCTTTTATCAGACATTATTTTTATCAATCAGTGGGTTGACATCCCTTAAGGAAGTCTTTGTACTTTTGGGATCAAGATTTTGCTTGGCAACCCACCATCTCCTCATCTAACGCCTTCCTTGTTTTAGTCTCTTTCTTCTGTAGGTGTCATACTCCATAACCAAAGAGGAGTTCTCACGATGTCTAGATAACGGTGCGCACGACTTCATCTAGGTACATACAAGCCTTAGACCATTTCTTTTAGTTTCTCATTTCCTCTTTTGAATGTAGAAAGCGAAAATCGTATAGAAATAGTAAGGGTATCCTTATGGTCTTAACCATGAATAGTTTATTCTGACCTATTAGGTCTATAACTTACTTTC
This sequence comes from Torreya grandis, assembly GCA_037957365.1. Taxonomy (NCBI): domain Eukaryota; kingdom Viridiplantae; phylum Streptophyta; class Pinopsida; order Cupressales; family Taxaceae; genus Torreya; species Torreya grandis. The sequence continues at coordinate 563,790 of JARHVA010005718.1, forward strand.
TCTAGGCCTATTTGGTGTTTCTAGAGATTATAAATAGCAATAAATCTTTTGGATGAATGAATGAAATTAAACATTCATATACAGTGACAAATTGTTGTCAAACAAATCTCATACTCTTCTTAACCTTAACATTTAAGCAAATTTGAAATTTCTCTCTAGCCCTATTTAAGGCCCTATTGAGAGGTCTGTATAAAACTCAATATTAAATAACTTTCATCCATGTGAATTTAAATACCTTAGAAAACTTATATCATATGTAATATATCCTATGGAAAATTTCTACAAGTTTTTAGATGATATGAGTAAGATAATCTCAAAAACCACTATTTGTATACTCTTAAACCTTAGCTTAGGGTCTATTTTTAGGTTTACTCTTAAACAGTCCCTTATATATTTTTATAAAGGGGTTTTAAAAGTTTTAATTCACTTTTAAAACTATATTATCATCACATATAACTTAATTACAATGTTTTAAAAACTTTTAGTGGATAGATCTCAAGAAAACATAAGTTTAGTCTCTTAAGCCTTATACTAGTTTTATAGTCCATGGACTACCCAAGTGCATTTAATTGAAGATAATTTAAGACCTAAAGAATTTCAAGGATTGGTTAAAATTTTATTATGAAATATAATATGTAATTATAACCTTAAAATTACTCTATAGGTCCTTTATCCACAAAAATTATGTGAAGTATTACTATTTTGTTAGACTGTGTTCATAAAAACCTTGTTTACAAATCTTGTAGACTAAGAATTAGCTTGAAAACATACAATATGAGCCAATAAAAAAATAAGGATTTTAATATTTAAATGTTTATTAAAAAAATATTCTAATCACAACATAACTTATTTATTCATATGATTTTCACAAACTTGATCTTCAGACCTATAACTTTCTTTGATAGACCACCAAAATTACACATTTATACACACCCTTTATTCCAAATTTAAATCTTTTCTCTAAAATATTTATCTATACACTTCATTATATTATTTTTAAAATTCTATAATGTGAAAAATTAAGTCAAAACTTGGTTTCATATTGTAAATATCTCTCAACAGTTCACAACTATCTTAGAACACGTTAAATTTGACCTTCTTCCTATGTTGCACACAACTAAATTGGACTTACAATATATTAATATTAATTTTATGTTTTAGGGAAATTTATAATATTTATTTAAACCCTAAGTTACCATTACAAATAATTTTTTAACTTTACAACTTTCTAAGGCTCTTAACACTCATTACAAATTCAAATTTTTGAAATTTACATTTTGGTAGGAAAACATGAAAATGCACCTAAATGACCTCTAAATGACTAATTAAACATGGAAAAGGTTCATTATTGATTAAATATGACCTTTAATACTATCTAATATGACAAAATAATATAATTTAGTTATGTAAAAGCATGCACCTACATCAAAATCTCTTCAGTAGTTTTCTACATAGTGCCCTCAACTTCTACTTTATAGTTATTGGCAGCTACTTTGATCACCCCTTCAAAATTGGGCCTATTCACAAAATTAAATATATAATTGGTTACACCTATTACCATAATATATTTATAATTTTATATCACATCCCTTTCATGGTGTATAAACAATAGTATCGAGGTGTTTATCTATTGGTGTTATGTGAATTCACCATCCCTCTTAGGAATCACATATTTTAAGGCCCATATAGTATTTGGGATTAACATTAGGATAAAATTTTTTTAGTAAATATTATTTTCACATTGGAATATGAATTTAATTTTTTTTTAGTATAATTCCTTTAGTTGATTCTAGAAGGTGACTACCCTACCCTGATGGTGTTGGGATTTGGCCCTAGAAGCTCTAATTGTACTCATGATATGATATAATTTATTCATTTTTTTCTAGACATTGTCCACTATTTCGATCAAATATTGAATAATTTCACCCTCTAGGATCCTCTATTTGGATTTCTCCTAGCTTATATACATTTATTTTTTTCCCTCCCTTGTGGTATACACAAAAGAACAAACGTCTTATGCATATTTGTGAGGATCATTGGGGTTATTTTTTTATTTCTTTCCTAAAGGAAATAAATTCTACCTTTATTCCAATATGCATGAGATCTTAAAAAATGTTTACAATATGCATTTAAATCTTGATAAAAGCATGCATAGAGATATCTGGGAATGATTAAAGTCATCTTCTATATGTGTCGTGCACAAGAATTTTGATGGTTGGAAAGCTAGACTGACTAAATTTTTTAAATATTTTTACCTTGTGAAAAATCCAACATTAAGATATAAAAGGATTTCCAATGTTTTAAACTTGTCATCTCATACTTTAAATTCTATAAAAGTAAAAATTCTTAAACTTGGAGTAAACTTTGTTGTTTCTCCCAGATGCCTATCCTTGGAGGACATCATTAGTAGAGTTGAAGAATATATTAAAATAATACCAAATGATGTCTCAGAGGAGGTTATAAATGAATATTCCATTATATTTGGGAAATGGGGTGTTCAATTTAAACATGAATAAAGTAAAATTATGTTGACCTCTCTCATAATCACTTCCATAAGTTTGCCTTAGTTAAATATTCATAGAATATGGGAATCATATATGTATAGATGAAATTAATTTTATCATTAAAGAATACTATTATCTAATAAGATCTTGTGAATCTATTAAGATCAAAAAAACCCTAATAACTTAAATAAGGATGAAGGTTGGAGGCTTAACAATCTTTGGAAGTTGGTTATCCACTTACTAAAAAATAATGATAATCTACCTAAACAGCTAGCCAACCTATACTAAACAATCTATTTTTATTTTATTTATACAAGGTTTTTTGAATCCCTTCTCAAGAAAATTCCATCATTTCTCCTAATGATGGGCTTGGCTTGAGGCTTGAAAAGTTGAGTTACTAATTCTTAACACAATTTCCTTTATCTTTTAAATTATTTCACTGCATACTATGAATATTTTAATTATATCCCTCCATGGAAGGGAAACACTTAGGGATATAAATATATTTGATAAGTTATGAGTTAATAAGGAACATAAGATGATCAATTTTGATTTTTTTTAAAGATGCAAGGACTTAGAGATCATTTTTAGATTTGAAAAAAATGAAACATAGTTTATTAGAATGTAATTGTAATACCCTTAAAGTTACAAGTTTATCCATTATTCAGACGGAATTAAAACAATATATAAAATCATTACATGATCTCTCAAACAATATCTAAAATATTCATTTAAAAATTACTGGAAACATGTGTAGAGATACTTGGAAATGATCAGAGCCATCTTCTATAGGTGTCATGCATAGGACTTTCAATGGTTGCAAAGCTAAACTAATTAAAAAAGTTGATGATTTGTACCTTGCACAAAAGCCAAAATTGATATACAAAAGGATTACTAGTGTTTTAAACTTATCATCTCATACTTTAGATGTTGCAAAAGTAAAAAATCTTGAACTTGGACTAAACTTTGCTATTGTTCCAAAATGCCTACCCTTGGAGGACATCATTGGTAGAGTTGAAGAATATATTAAACAAATACCAAGTGACAGGTCAGAGGAGGTTATATATGAATTCACCATTATATTTTGGAAATAGGGTGCTTGATTCAAACATGAATAAAGGAACATTGTGTTAACTTCTCCCATAATCACTTTCATACGTCTACCTTAGTTGAACACTCATAGAATACGAGACATCATATATGTATAAATGAAATTAAGGTTATTACTAAAGAATACTATTATCTAAGAATAATATTCCATGAATATATTGAGATTAAAAAAACCCCCTAAAAACTTAAATAGGGATGAAGGTTAGAGGCTTAACAATTCATAGAAGTCGGTTATCCATTTATTAAAAAATAATGATAATCTACCTTAACATTTGGCTGACCTATATTGAACAATATATTTTTATATTATTTATACAAGGTTATTTGAATCCCTTATCAAGCAAATTATGTGATTGGATTGAGGCCCAAAATGCCGAGTTACTAATTTATAACATAGTTTCCTTTGTATTTCATTGTGTACTATGAATAATTTAATTATATCTCTCCATATAAGGGAAACACTTGGGGATATAATTTTATTTGATAAGTTATGAGTCAATAAGGCACATAAGATGGCAAATTTTTATTTTTGAAAATATGCAGGGACTAAGAGATCATTCCTAGGTTCATATAAATTAAACATAGTCTACTGGCACGTAACCATAATACCCTAAAAGTTATAAGCTTAACCATTATTTTGATGGAATTAAAAAAATATAAAAAATAATTACATTATCTCTCAAACAAGATTTAAAATATGCATTTAAAACTTTTTGACATCATACATAAAGATATTTGGGAATGATTAGAGTCATCTTCTACAAGTGTCATGCACATGACTTTCAATGGTTGTAAAGCTATACTCACTAAAAAATTGATAATTTTTACCTTTCAAAAAATACATTTTTGATATACAAAAGGATTACTAGTGTTTTAAACTTGTCATCTCATCCTTTAGACACTCTAGAAGTAAAAACTCTTGAACTTAGACTAAACTTTGTTGTTGCTTCCAAACGCCTACCCTTGGAAGACATCATTGGTAGAGTTGAAGAATATATTAAACAACTACCAAGAAACATGAAATAGGAGCTTGGATAGGAATGTACCAATTTATTAGGGAAATAGGTTACTCAATTCAAACACAAATAAATGAACATTATGATGACCTCTCCCATAATCACTTCCATAAGTCTGCCTTAGCTGAAAATTCATATAATATGGGACATCATATATGTATAGATGAAATTAATTTTCTTGTTAAATAAGACTATTATCTAGGAATAAGAGTCCATGAATCTATTGAGATTGAATAAAATCCTAATAACTTAAATAGGGATGAAGGTTGGAGGCTTGGCAATTCTTGGAAGCCAGTTATCTGCTTATTAAAAACTAATGATAATCCACCATAACATCTGATTGACCTATATTGAACAATCTTTTTTTATTTTATTTATGCAAGTTTTTTTATTCCCTCCTCAATAAAATTATATCATTTCTCCTGATGATGGGCTCAACTTGAGGCCAAAAACATTGAGTTACTAATTTTTAACATAATTTCCTTTGTCTCTTAAATTATTTCACTACATACTATGAATACTGTAAGAATATATTTATTCTACTTGGAAACTGGTGTGTCTCCACTAGATTGGATGATATTGTAGTAGTATATTTAGAGGAAGAACTTGGAACTACAAGTGTTAAAGTGGGAGCTTATTTTAACATAGATTCAACATTTGACTCTAGTGTCTTATCTTTTTCCAGTAATTCAATGGATGTTGAATCATCCTTTTCTTATTCCAATCCTCCTTCAACTTATATATTTATTATCTCAATTTGTTTTACCTATTCACCCTCTCTCAATATATCAATATCTTTGATTCTATTTCTTACTCCTCACCTTCATTTATTTCCTTAAAACATTTTTTTATTATTCAAGTTTTTTTTATCTTCTCCAGATACCCACTCTTATTTGGTATACCACTCTCCTTCTTCATCACTATCCAACACCTAGATATGCTCCATTTATTTTAATTTTACTTTTGGTTAATAATTTTTCTCTTATGATTCCTCATATAGAGGCCCCCCTATGTTAAATGGATCTTTAATATGTCTTTCTTCTAGTTGCACATTTGGAAGAGATATAAGAGTCCTAAGTTTTCTCTTGTAGGCTACAATGGATGGCTGGGAAGAAATAGGACCCTACCCAAAAATGGATGGGATGGGAGATACAAGGGATTTAGTAGATGGAGGTGAAGTTAGAAAAAAATAAGTGGTATGAGTTGTAGTAATTGAAACTATAGTTTAAGGGTAATAAAATAAATCTATAGAAATGAAGGAAGACTTACTTATTGAACCATGGTTAATGGGGGTAAGGGTGCTAGAGAAATTGATTTTGCTTATCCACTTATAAGAGGTGAAGTCCTTATAGTTACTGAGGGAAATATATTATAGCTACTAGATGAGGGGTTATAATTCCCTTATGATTGTTATTCTAATCTAGGGATCTATATCCACTTGAGAGGCATATTCCTTTGGTATACTAATTTATGTTTGTTATGGATAGTAAGGATAACCATGCTTTGGTGATAATTGAGCTTGTGATGGCTTACAAATTTATCTGCCTCCTCCATAATTTTATTTTCCCATTCCTTGGTAATTGAAGGATCATATTGAATTACCTAGGATACTACCATTGGTATCTTATGTTAATTCATGTGAATGTAGACTTATGAATAATCTATAACATTGATGAAAATTTGATCATGTTCAAAGCTCTTATGACCATAGGGAATGTGGACTCCCTTATTTCCATGGTTAGTGAGGTATTATTTCACTCTTTTTCAAGGTCACAATCATGATATTATGATTGATTTAAAACATAGTGTGCCCTAATCTTACCAATTGAATTGAGGTGACTCCTCAATGAGTATTTCATTTATCTAATGCTTAGAGGGGTATTTTGATATTACCCTCAATTTTTGGCACTAATATCCTCATCCTCACTATTATATATTTGAAATTACATATCTTTCTTTTCTACTTTATCATGAAAAAAATGAGGTAAATTCAGAAGAGAGGTCTTAGTTTTCTCTATCCTAATTATAGGGTAGTCAAGATAGTACCATTAGTCTCCCATATTCACAATGTTTTTCCTTATGTTGTCAGAAAGCATGGGCATGGATCACACATAAATGGACTAATATACTAGTGGGTATATCTGTTCTACAATCTTATTTATTTCCATTCTAAACTTATAGACATGAAGTAAGGAAAAGTCATCACATAACATGTTATTCACATATTCTATAAATGGATCCTAGGGTTTCTATAGGTTTTGTGAATTATTCCCATGATTGAATTTGCTACATAAGACATCATGTAAAAATTTACATTAGATTTCCTTTCATTAATTTTCAACATCTATGCCTTGAGCTAAACATTGATAACCTCCCCAAGTGCCAAGATTTTATCAAAAGTCAAAATGATTTATAACAAGGGTGCCCAAACCTCATATATGTAAGTGATGCTAGGAAATTCATATAACCTATTCAATAAATCCATGGATATTCTAATACATGGCCTAAATTTAGTTATAGGAACTAAAGAAACAACTCATCGAATAATTAATTTTTCTCCTTTCTCCAACCATTGTTTGGGCTTAACTTCCACTGTGTTATATTCCAATAAGAATTGGATATAATATACTTATAATTTATTGTGGGAATTGGTAGGTGAAAATAATTTTCAAAGGCCTCCCCATAGATATAGGCCAAAAAATTATTGTAAAGCCTACAGTGCAAACAGTCTCCAATAATGGTTCTATTAATAAATAAATCTTGAAGTAAGTCTATACACAAAATTACCTTAAATTTCACTATCACATTATGTAAAACCATTATTTTCACTAGCAACAGATCATCTATGTATCTTCTTTTATCGTCATTCAACCAATCTTAGGACATATATGTTTCAATGCTATCTATCTCATACCAAAGAGCAAAGTAATAAGGGAATACAAGTACCCCTCTGTCAAAGATTATGCCAAGTATTCAGTTCCCCCTATGACCAAATATTGAGAGGGAGGATTTTTAGCTTTTCATGATGAGGAAGCCATTGTTATTCTATAGAATTTATGGTAAATAGACTAGTTTAATTCAAAAAATCACTTATAAGGAAAATTAGGGATTTGATATATTGGTGGCTCAAATTTATAATTCACAACTCATTGATTAATGGAAAAGTGATCTGATGTTCTTAGGATTTTTATTATATTGTTTAAAGTTTGAAATGTAAATACCTAGTTCATGTGAAGTTAATGCAACAATGGATTTTATCTCTACTTCCCATTTTGATTTAAAATTCATGAGTCAACTTTGGTGGGTGTCTTTCACCAAGTGGAATTTTTTTGTTTATCATGAATGCTTAGTCATGTTTGCTAGCTAAGTGTCAATTTATCATGTACTCAACTTTTACCTAGCTTTCAAATCTTGAATTTTTATTCTATCTATAGATATTTGAGATTGTGGCAGTTATTTTGATCTTTCTTAATCAAGGTCTTCAGCTTTTTGTAATGCTAATTTATATACTCAATGGGATATAAATTAGATTTTTCTACTTGGAACATTCTTGGGGATTTGAGACTCTTTGAAATTTAATCTATGTACTTTTACTAGTGTGATCCATGCACATGAAATGGTGCCAAGTGGAGAAATATTGAGGATATGAGGTTCATAAAACTCTAACATTATACTTCTAAATGATAAGCTCCAGATTTATAGGAAGAGGATATTGGATGGCTCATGTCTCTCTAGAGACTTATCTATTTTAATCTTATACCTTCCTCTTAAAAATTATTAGGGGTCTTGAGATGGTGACACATAGATGGTCCTTGGGAGTCTATAAAAATAAAACATTGATGATGTACGTTCAACTGATAGGGTTTGAGTAAAGGATATCATGCCACAATGATGACTCTCATTAAATTGGAAACTTAGAACTTTTGTTGTTGTACTTACAACTAATAGGTTATTAATGAATGAGATCATGCCACATAGATGAATATCATTAACCTAGAGTCTTAGAACTTATGGAATTATACCTTTAGCTGATAGGTTCTTAGTAAATGAGATTATGCCACCTATCATGATCTTTCAATGTATTGAATCAATGGGATTATGCTAAGTGGGATGATACTGGGGGTCCAGGATCTTGAAAGACTTAGATATTTTGTGAATATTGAATGAGTCCAAATTTAATAATATTTTGACATGTGGACAACTCACACTAACCAAGGGAAATCAAAACTTTTCTTAAAGACTGAGGCCTTCAATGAAAGAGATGATTTTATGTGGAAATATTTTAGGAATTTAGATGCTTAGAGGGATATATAATATTTTTACTATGTGACCATAATTGGATGTGAGTAAAAGGAATGCTGACAAATGTGTTGATTTGGGAACTTTGATAAAAATTTGAATCTCAAGAACACAATGCTACACATCAGATCTTAGATATAATAATTTTAGGGCTACCAAAAAAATGAAGGGCATGGTTGGAGAGGATCTTAATAGATGGAGAAAACATTTACAAGCTTAACTGATAATTGGGTGAAAGATTATGAATAATGGAAGTGTTGAGGATGTTAGTGTGTTTCTTGCTACCATTTTTCTAACTTTTGCCTATTTTGAGTTGTTATTCTCTCTCTCTCTCTCTCTCTCTCTCTCTCTCTCTCTCTCTCTCTCTCTCTCTCTCTCTCTCTCTCTCTCTCTCTCTCTCTCTCTCTCTCTCTCTCTCTCTCTCTCTCTCTCTCTCTCTCTCTCTCTCTCTCTCTCTCCTCTCTCTCTCTCTCTCTCTCTCTCTCTCTCTGTGTGTGTGTAATGATCTTGATATATAATATATGAATAAATACCCTTAAGGTAGGGAAACACCATATAATACTCCTTTAGGAAGGAATAACTCCACAATGTATCTTCGAGGGGACAACCTCCAATATCCTCTTGCAATAGAAGACTCAATGCTTACGTGATATATTTACCATGATATTCATCTCCTATATATATATATACATCTATCTAACCCATGGATGGGTAACCTCCTAATCCAATGTAGGTTGACCATTACCCAATGTACTACTTCCATAAGTTACTCTATTATCTTAATATATTATACCCATATAACTAAGGGGATGTGTGCCACATGTCAGCATCTCCATCAACCCATATATCATATCCCTAGGTACATAAAATTACTTCCCTCAACATGTTTCATCCCTGAAACATAGGAAAAAACCAAATAATGAGTGTGCTTCAAATCATTGCACACTTGTCTCCAATCTCGATCATCTAGGCATCCATATGTGATCTTGGCAGGTGATAGCTCTCCAAGCTTGTTTCCAAATTCCATTATGCTCCTCTGATTTCATTCATGATCATAATTATAATGCTTTGGTGTCCCAACATAATTACTCCTCTTTTTATTCCATGTACCATATTCTATTGCGCTACTCTGATTCCAACCATGACCATAGTAGGTATTCTTCCATGCATAGTCATAGTGATTCCCCCATTCATTCCATGTGCCATAGTATTTTTTCTTTGAATTCCATGCATATCCATAATGATTTGAAATTTTATTTCCTGTATAGACAAAATGATTGTTGTTATGACACTTCCTCACCTAATTCCATGATTGTTTCCTCTCATGATGATTTGGGTGTCTATATACCTCAACATTTTCCAATACTTTGACCTTATCCACCTTTGCTTCTACCTCTTCCACCTTTTCCTTCTTTGTCTCTTGAGTATATGAAGTGCTCATTTGTAGTGTGTCTTTATCTATATCATCTAAATCTTCATCATGTTCTTCATCACCTGTTTCCATCTCATCCTCACGATCTACCTAGATTGTTATTGGTGCCTTTTTCACTATGATATCTTGTAAAGTGATCTTTTTCTTATACCAAAACTTCATGAACTTTTTCTGAACATTAATATTAATTGTTCCCAAAGTCTCTAACCATAGATATCCAAGAACTATATCCATATCATCCATATCCAAAGCATAAAAATCTGAATGCAAAACATATTTTTCCATAATGAGCTTCAAATCTTTAAACAGTGAAATATTATTACCATCTACTTGAACCTCCTTGATGTTATTTGTTTGAACATGTAGATGCCTTGCCCACATTCACATTAATGGAGTTATACTTGCTAGTAGGGTTTATGGACACAACCACCTTCTTCTTTTGAATGCATCCATGAAATTTAAAAATTGACTCGGATTTCTTTGGAGCCAAATTATTTGAACCCTTATCATCCAATTCTTATTCTTCTTCTTCTATTACTTCTTGTTCTTCTGTTGATTCTTCTATTTATGCTTCTTCTACTTTTACTTCTATTTTTTTTGCTAATTCTTCTATTTCTTCTTCTTCTTCTACTGATTCTTCTTTTTCTACTTCTTGTTTTATAGCCCATCGATCTAAAAAAAATCTGTTCCGTTTCTTTCCATGAAGAAAACCTTTCTATATATCTCAATTGATCAAACCAATCTAGTGTAGGCCCAGACAAAAAAGGAGTTAATCATCTTTGCCCAAAAGTTTTTGTAAAATGATTCTCCAAAAGGAGCCACCATTCTCTAGCATCAATATCATCTTCCCCTAAAAATATTTGCAACTCCATGATCCACAAAAAATTTAAGGTTCATGAAACCCTAAAATGTCAAAATTGATCCATAAAATCACAAAAAATCACTCCAATCAACTCAAAAAATTTTGAATTTTTGAATTTAATTTTATTATATTTGCTTACATGTCCAAAAAAAATTTGAATAAAAATTCCTTATATTTCAGAAGATATAGCAAAATTATTATAAACCCTAAAATAGAAATAACTCCCTCAAAACGACTAAAAAAATCTCAATTTTTTTACTGTGACTTATTTTAAATATTATCCATATCCAGTAAAAAATTTATGAAAAAATTCTCAATCAATCAAAATTTATTGACGATTCAAAAAAAAAACTAGGGTTTCTCTCCACAAATTGCCCAAATCGAAGCTCTGATACCACTTGTAATGATCTTGGTATTCAATATATGCATAAATACCCTTAAGTTAGAGAAATACCATATAATACTCCTTTAATAAGGAATAAATCCATAATGTCTCTTCGAGGGGACAACCTCCAATATCCTCTTACAATAGAAGACTCAATGCTTACTTCATATATTTACCATGATATTCATCCCCTATATATATACATATATCTAACCCATCGATGGGTAACCTCCTAATCCAATGTAGGCTGACCATTACCCAATGTACTACTTCCATAAGTTACTCTATTATCCTAATATATTAAACCCATATAACTAAGGGGATGAGTGCCACATGTCGGCATCTCCATCAACCCATATATCATATCCCTAGGTACATAAGATTGATATCACTTGTAATGATCTTGATATATAATATATGAAGAAATACCATTAAGGTAGGGAAACACCATATAATAATCCTTTAGGAAGGAATAACTCCACAATGTCTCTTCGAGGGGACAACCTCCAATATCCTCTTACAATAGAAGACTCAATACTTACTTGATATATTTACCATGATATTCATCCCCTATATATATACATCTATCTAACCCATGGATGGGTAACCTCCTAATCCAATGTAGGCTGACCATTACCCAATGTACTACTTCCATAAGTTACTCTATTATCCTAATATATTATACCCATATAACTAAGGGGATGTGTGCCACATGTTAGCATCTCCATCAACCCATATATCATATCCCTAGGTACATAACACTCTCTCTTATTCTTGTTGGGAAGACTTTATGTTGTATCTAGTTTATGACTTATTTTGCTAGTTTTTTGTACTAGTTAGGATCCATTTCAAAGCCCACATTTACCTTTAATAAAAACATACTAATATTTTTCCATAGGGTGAGCTATGGTAAATAAGCAACAAATAAAAAATATAAGACAAAATTAAGTTTATACCTTCCTTAGAGATTTACTTGTAAATTGTCATGAAAGGAGGCTTGAGCTTGGCTTATAGGATATAAGTCTTTAAAATTTTCAATTCCACATAGGAAACATCTATCCTTGTCCAAACTAAATTAATCTTGGCATGTCTTGAAAAAAAATGAAGCTACGTGATAGAATTTTGCATAATAACTTTGCCTCAAAAGTTTCTCTATAATGGAGATGAAGGCCTTAATTTATAGACATGGTAGAATGATAAGGACCATTCATATTAAAATGAGAATCAAGGGCCCAAGATTAGTCAAATTTGATGGATCAAATTCATTCAATTAAAAAATAAATATTGCACTTATGAGGCATGGCTCAACATTATTGATATTTATTGTATTTATGTTGATGTTTTGGATTTTTAAATTTTATGATTGATGATGTCATGATGATGTCACTTTTTACATATTTTATTGAATATTTAATTTAAAAAATTTGATAATCATCCAATTGATATGGATTTTTGACTTAACCATTTAATTGGATTTGCTTAGTTAAATAATCCTAATGAATTTTTTTGTAATTTTTGGAATTTGATAAGTTGTCTCACATAAGTGGTTGAAAAAATCTATTTTCTAGGTCACAATTTGACTAGTGATTAATTAGAGGAAGGTGATGATTGTGTATGATGCATTTATAAAACTATGGATAGATTTATGTGATTCAATACATTTCCATACAACATGCAGAATAAATTTTAACATAATCCAAACATGGCAAAAAGTTATGGGCTTAGGGGAAATGATTTATCCTAGAACAAGTCACACATTTTGAGTTTCTTGAAAGAAGGAAACATATGCAAGGTTAGAATTAGAAGAAATACTAAATAATTGAACTGACCTAAATAAGGGAGAATGGTAGACAAATGTTCTACCCTATTAGGGTGGGCTTGATCACTGATTGATCTAATTAGTTTGCCCCAGTAGGGAAGATTTTCATTTTTGGGAATTTGATTAAGCAATTAATTGAGTTGCAAGCATAACTTAAGGGGGTAACTTATTACATAGATTAATTATGAGTAGGATCAAATGTAGGTGTAAGGGAATAGTGTATTTTCAAAGAATAAATAAGCCACAAAACACTAGGCAAATGAGAATTATCCAATGGAAATGAAATAAATTATTGAAAGAAAATAATTAATGATCAAAAGAATGATTTGATAATGGTGAATGTGAATAATTTTTTTTATTAATGTGTATTATTCTGTTGTACCTACTGATGCAGAGATGCATGTCTTGATTAGCTTTGATATAAATACAATGTTAAATTGTTGATTTTTTCAAGGAGACATTGATTATGTAAAAGGATTATGATTATTTGTATACGTTCATTAGGAGTATCAGATATGTATTCATGTGGTCTAGTTCATTATGGTGTAGATTGGTAGATACAAAAAATGTTTTTATGACATTACTTGTATGACCTCCAATAATTTATTTATGATATAACACAAAATGGTATGTATCATGATATAAAACATCATGGTGATTGAGCTATGATGTGTATAAGGACAAACCCCTGATCTAATAGACAATTAAAAATAGTACATTAATAATAAAAACCATGATGATAATGCTAAAATATGAATATAAATGGACTCAAGTACAAGTGAATGACAAGGAACACCATGATGATGACCTTATGGCACAATAGAATAATTCAAGGCAATAATAAGAAAAATAAAAAGAAAATATAGGTAAATAAACAAATAATCAAACACAAGTCAAAACGAAAAAACAACAAAAAACATCAAATAGTTAACTAATTACATGTTTTTTCTCTTCTGATTTTGAGTTTGTGAAAACATGAGGTGTTACTCTTAGATAGTTTCCCCCCAAGTGTAAGGGAACACATTTTAGGACAAGGTGGGAATTTGGACAAAAGGGGGGAATAAAATAATAAGGAAGGGGTGGCTGTGATGTCTCCAAATACTCTATGCAAGTGGATGTTTCCTACATAGTCCAACAAATTTTAAGCCAAATGTAATTATCCCAGGGATGTGGGAAAGAATAAAAATGATGACAAGAGATTTTATTATGGAGGAATAATAGGGAAGATACACTCACAAAAAGATGAGAGTGTTAAATAGACCAATAAAAATAGAATGATAATAAGATTGGTCAAGCTAACCTGAGATGCCTCATGTATTTAAGCATTACCTACATAGTTTGTATAGACCCCAGGTCAATGTAGTTTTCCTAGAAATGGGAGTGTTAATTATAGAATGGAAATGGTAAATTATAAATGACTATGATTGAATAAGTTGTTCTCACCCATGATAAGTTGTAAAATACATCCAAAATAGGACCAAAGGCCACTAATGAATAGGATGATATGATATACAAAGACTTTTTAGATTTATATCTCTCATAGATATTTTAAGCCTTTATGGGATTTTTTAATTTTTAGAGTTTTCACATTTTTGGAATAAGGTATTTATAGGAATGGCTTTGGCCAATGGGAAGCACCAAAGGGGATTGTAAAATGGTGAGAGTGTGGCTTAGGTTGCTCTAAAAATTACAAGATCATGGATTATGTCACTAAAAAAATAACAAGATCATGGATGAAAGAGTGATTGACCTAACCTTTGAAACTAATTATAATATACATAGTCCAAATGGAGCTCAAGTTTATGTAATTCCACCTTACAATGAAAGATACTACTAATTAATAACAAGGTGGAAAATGGAAATGGAACATGATGGAATGAATGGTACAAGACTTGGCAAGAGTGTAAAGATGTAATTTGAGTGGTCTACTATACAAGAAAACCATGCATAAGCCAATGTGAGATATTTCTTGATATGGATGTGCTAATGATGACCAATTTTACATTTGTCAATTGAAACTTTATCTAAACTTTGGTATCTAAATCCATCTATTGTACTTGTAAACCAAAATCAAGATTAGAATGGTAAGATGATAGGGGAATAGGATTAGGAGGGACTAAGATAATGAAGGGAAGGTATGTGCCATGCCCCAAGTTGGGGCCTTATAGATAATATTCAAGCATAGCAAACATATAAGCACTTAAGATGCATAATATTCATAGTCTCATATAGTATTACCCATTTGGTGTAGCCAAAATATCTTCTAAACCCAAAGTTAGTTGTGATGATGAATGATCCTAACCAGTTAGGATCAAATTTATGTTTCTTTTCATGTGATGCATTTGTATTTTTTAATCCTCTTTTAGCAAAAGATCACCAAGATAAAATTATCTAGGTTTGATGCACTTGTTATAGTTATGACGTAACCTATTTTGATATGCTTGGATTTTTTTTAAAGATGTTACTCATTTATCATCAAGTAGGTATAAGTATTATAGTTGTACCACTTTATAATCATCTACATTGATAATATCTTGCAATGAAATGTTTAAAGAAGGCAACTCGATATTGAAAGGGAGAATATCTTTAGTGCCATAAACTAGGGAATATGATGTGGCTCTCTTTGGGGTTTAGGTATTGGTATGGTAGGCCCAAAGGGTGGAAAATACTAGAAAGTTCCAATCATAATAGTATTTTTGAAAATTTGGATAAGGGTTTTGTTAGATTCTTTGGCTTGGCCATTGATTTGGGGAAAATAGGTAGTGAAAAACTGTTATTTGATATGGTATTTTGTCACAAGAGGCTTTGACATCCTTATTTTTAAAGGAGACACCATTGTCAAAAATGAAGTAAGAAATAATTTCAAAATGATACATAAGGTGATATAAAATGAATTTGGAGATATGCTTACTAGTTATGTAAGTAAGGGGAGTGGATTCAACCCACTTTTTAAAATACTCAATCATAGTGAGGATGTGTTTATGGCCATCTAAACAAGTAAGATTCATTTTCCCTATGAGATAAAGTCCCTAGGTGAAAAAAACCAAGGAATATTGATTGGCTAAAGTGCTCAAGCTAGATACTGAATGAGATTGGCATGTTTTTGACATGTCACACACTTCTTAACATAGGCACAAGAATCTACTTCCATAGTGGGCTAGTAATACCCTATATGTAAGAGTTACTTGTAGTGACCATTCCACTAGTGTGGGCCCCAAAAATCCCTTTGTTTACTTATTTAATAATTAATATACATTATACTTAAGTTAAATAACAAATAATAGTTTAAACATATCCTCTATGATTGAGTGTGACACTAATAAGGGTATAACAAGAGGTATTACGAACAAAGGTTCTTTATTTTTTATGAGAAATATTGGCAGGGAGAATGTTGTCATGGAGGTAGTCATATACATTAAAGTACCATGGTAAGCTAGGACCAGTAATATCACATACCATTTTAGATGCTGAAAATTCATGAGCTAGTTTTAGAAGATGTTCAATAAGAATTTGGTAATGTAAAGCATGATATATTATTGATATTAATGAGACAATGATTGCCATTATGTTTATAATATTTTTGTTGTCCCTTGGGATTTGTTTAAATTAGATGTGTTCAAAGTTTTTCTTGAGATTATCGACCATGTTTTTTGTAAGGAATGAAATTGTCACCCTTGGCCTAGTATTTCACTATCACCTAGTTGATAATCAACGTATAATTTCCATGAACATGTAATTTTTTAATGTTCCATTGTAATGGATAATGAAGCCCCACAAAGAGTGATTCTTATTTTACTATATTTTAGGTACAAGTGAAACCAATATGAAAGGATTTGGTAATAAGATCCCCTTATAGTGTAATGAGTAGAATGCCAACTTGAGATCCATGAGATATGTAGGAACCATCAAAATAGAACATCCAATGTTATGATTCATAAGAGGTTCCATCCATACTCATGATTGACTCATTAGGGAAACTAAAAGTGAGTGGCTTGGTATATGATAAGGTCACTTCAAAAATTTGTTCTATAAGTACTTTCACCTTAATCTCCTTTTGATTTACATATTCAATCTCAAACTCACTCAAGAGAATGACTCATTTAGCCATATGACTAGTCAAATCTACCTTGGTAAGTAGATATTTTAGTGGATCTATTATGATGATAACAAGGTTCTTGTTGTTGATAATTTAATGTCATAACTTTTGGGATGTAAAAACCATTGCTAAACAAGATTTTTCAACTAAGCTATAATTATGTTAATAGGAAACTAATGTGTGGTTCAAATAGTATACAACTCTTTCTTTCCCCTGAGCATCTTATTGGGATAGGATTACCCAAGGGCATGTTTAATTGATGAAATATAGAGAATAAATAATTTTACATGTGTTGGTAGAACTAAGACCAGTGGATTTGCCAAATATTATTTTAAATTCTCAAAGGCCTAATAATAGTCAATGTTCCATAATAAAGTGGCACCCTTATTTAAAACATGGGTGAATTGATGACACTTTTCTACTAATTGTGAAATGAAGTATCGAATGGAATGAATTTTTTTCCTAAAAGTTTTGGAGATAATTCAAATTGGGAGGAGACATTTTTGAAATGGCCTTAACCTTGGTTGGATCAACCTCAATGCCCTTACAAGAGACAATGAAACATAGAAATTTTATTGAAGTGACACCAATAAACACTTATTAGGATTAATACATACCTTCTATTCAAAAATCATTTCAAATATTCTTCATAATAATTATGTATCATTTTCTCTAGTTTTAGATTTTCCCAAAAGTCATGCATCATGTCATGGAAGATGATAGTCACTGCACATTGGTATGCATCAATAGTGTTCTTGATGCCAAATGGAATCACTTGTTAGCATAACATTGACCATGGAGTAGTGAACATTAATTTGTGTTACTATTATAGTGATATTTTGATAAAACTATACCCTAAGAATCCATCCATAAGAGATAACATCTCACACCTTACTGTGGAATATAAAATCACATCAATGTTTGGTAGAGGAAAACCATCCTTTAGGCATGCTTTATTGATATCTTTAAAATTGGTATATAAGTGGATTCCTTGTTGTTTCTTACTAAGTATAATTATGTTTTATATCCACTCTATATAATCTATTGGAAAAATACATCACGCCTCAAATAATTTCTCTAATTATTTCTTAACTAGGATGACAATGTGAGGATGCATTTTTCTCAATTTTTGCTTGATTGGCTTTGAATTTGGTTGTACAACAAGGTTATGTAAAACTAAAGAAGGATATGATCCAGACATATCTAAATAAACCAAGAAAAAATATCAATGGAATCTTGAAGGAGGGTAGTAACAATTTCATGTTCCACTTTAGTTAGGGATGCTCCAAGTTTGATCTATTTGGGATCAATTGGTGTTCCAATATTGACTTCCATCATGTCCTCCACAAGTAGTGTGGAACCATCTTATATAATAATCAATAATGAAGTTTATTTCTCATCATCATCTAGTGACTCTTTTGGCTCATCATGCTCACCCATATATTAATAATCTGAGTTAACAAAGGCTAGTAATGGCCACTCAACAACGCCATGTAATAAATATTGAACTAGTTATTTGAATACTTTCTAATCTTTTGAACTGACATTTGATTAGCATGAGGATATAGGACTTAATTCACCCTAATATACATTCAAATAAGGATGAAATTACCCATCCAATGGTGCTTGAAGTAGGTTTTCACCAAGCGACTCATCTTTTTCTTTACTTTTTCCTTGGTTCAAAAGCACCTTGAAGAAGTTTTCACTTTTGGACCTTAATGTTTAATTTTATTTTATTTTTGTTTTTGACAAAGGAAGTTAACCTAATCTCTAATATAGGTTGAAGGTTTCAATTTAATAGTGAATCCTTATTTATGATCTACCAATTGGCAAACCATCTCCAAGGCCTAAGAATTCAAAAATTGCCTCTTCATTTTGGAAATCATCTAATGGTATTTGTGAGTCTTAATGGTCCTAGTTATTTAATTAGGTATGGTGGAGGAAAAGAGGGGAATTATAAAAATATAATTAATGGTATATATGGTGTTATGATCAAATAGGTTGGTTTTAGCTAACTCGTCTTAGATGTTATAATAGGACTCTACATCACTATCAGTATCACCATCATTAGATGGTAAATTAGTATCACTTTTGATATATAAGGTTTCACCTCCAGATGGGTTCTATTCAATACCTCAAGTACCTTTATGTTTGCTAATATATACTAGCTTAGGCCTTATTTTTTTTCCCCTTAAGCCTTTACCTTGATAATCTTGATTATCCATTATCCTATTTGGGATATGATACTTTTGGCTTTGGTAGAAAGTGGAAAAATCATCATTATACAACCATAATTCATCATCATATTGAATTTAATTTATGTATTGTGAAGTGGTTTTGATGAAATTAATAGGCCCATTTTGGTAAGGATCATCATTATTGAACCATTCCATTCAATTAAGTTTTACTTTAGGTCTACCATATGATTTGGGTGTTTTAGGTAGTTTGATGATATGAAAGGCATTTCCCATTTGATATTCACCAAGGCCTATATCTTTAATGGTGAAATGGTTGGATATTTAAAGAGGTGGTCTTGATGAAGTAGATGTGAGGCTACTTGGAACTACATAATTTGACTCAAAAGGTTTAACAACTACCTCTTTGTCCTTTTTAGGGATATACTCTAGGCTTAGGTGATAATTTTATCTTTCATATTATTTTTTAATATGTTTACAATATGGGTATGGATGAAAATCTCTAGTTATAGTGACCTCTAAACATGAGTGAGGGAAATTGATGCATTGATGTAGTGTATAAGGTACTGCATGTAATTCATGTATTTAAGATCACCCAAAGAGTAAATTATGTGACAATTCTATATCTAGGACATGGCATAAAGTATCATGGGTTAAGGACCAAATGATAACATGCAAACAAATGGTTCCCTATGATTCTTATTCCTCATTATCACATTCCTTGATTGTAATGGTATATGGTTGTAGATATACTATTGTGTATCCCAAATTTGTATCAACTTTAAAGTTAAATATTCAAACCTGGCCCATTATCTATAAGGACATGTTTAAATTTATGCCAAGAAATGATTGCTTCTATATAAAAATGGGTTATTATGAAGAGCAAGGGATGACATATCACTTTGATAAAATGTAAGTTGTTAGATAGGGGCCAAGTGACTTACAAGTGTTTGGAATTTTTTAGGAGCAATGTCATTTGGAACCTTGGATTGGATTATAATCTCAATCAATATGTTTTTTTGGACATAAGATGTAAGCAAAAAATCAAGTTTAAGGGATGACATATCACTTTGATAAAATGTAAGTTGTTAGATAGGGGCCAAGTGACTTACAAGTGTTTGGAATTTTTTAGGAGCAATGTCATTTGGAACCTTGGATTGGATTATAATCTCAATCAATATGTTTTTTTGGACATAAGATGTAAGCAAAAAATCAAGGATAGAAACTTGAAATGGTGTATTTTAAAATTGTTCCACAATATAATATGGCTTGTCATTAGTAAATGCAATTATCTTGGTATTTTACGTTGGAAGAACTTGAATGGGTTGATTAGAGGAAAAGGTGTGGACCTTGGATGGTAACCTTAGAATGTTGAATTATGATTACATAATCTTGAGTTGGTGAGTGGTTATGATAATTAGAAGGGGGATGAGGACATGGAATGTTAAACTTTGGTCACTATATAACATGAAAGATGAGTCATACTATGGAGGATTATCAATGTAAGAGGGAGGAAGTCATATAATAGATGGTAATGGATGTTTGTAATGATTGGTTATTGGCTTAGAATTGATCTTAATAGTGGTTATGTGTCCACCAATAATATGACCTATGACATTGTCATAGTCATAAGGGACATTATTAGAACTAAATTGGTTAGATTGGGTTTTTTGACCTTGATTATGGTTTTGATACTATTATTGTCAATGTTGGCCTTGATTTTGATTATTTGGAGGCCTATTTTAGTTTTGATTATGAGTTTAATGCTAGTTTTGATTATTAGAGTTATGTTATAAAAAAGGGTTTTGATAAATACCCAAATTATTATTAGACATTGAAACAACATTATCTATCTCTATTTCACCATTATATAACAAATAAATGAAGTTGTATTCATATATAGAATAAATTAACTTTAACTTGATGGTAGTCATATAACTCATGTTCATTGTACAAAAAAGGTTTAAGTTGGAATTATGGGAAAATTTTTGGTACTAGACACATAACCATGTTAGTTACAACCAAGTTCTAAAATTCCACTTTGATTAGCTCTAAAAGGTCAATAAAAACATAATTTTGGTAGTGAATTCTTCTTGGAGGTGGTCTTTTCAAAGTGGGTGGCTAAGTAGGCAAGGTTTCTTGAGTAGGTGATGGTTAAAATGTTTGCATATGTCTAAATTTAGTTACTCCATCAACTACAAAAATTTTATTCCTATTAAACAACTTAGGCTTTTCTAATTTATTTGTTTAAGCTTGCATCAGATCTTGTGGTTGATCCTTATTATGAAATTGGTTTGGATAATAAATATTACTAATTCCTTTATAATTAAGGTTTTGCTCAATTTTTAATCCCTTGTAAATAATTTATTCAAACATATTGGTACAATAAGTATTGATATTATAAGCTATGTCATATTGAAGATTAACAATAAAAACTTGAACCAATTTTTTCAAGGAGATTCTATGAGAACTGGGTGGCCAATGCATGCTACTAATGTAAATAGGTATAAAAAATCTATCCTTATTGTTTAGCTTGACATAATTTGACCATAGTTAGCTCATGTTCCATATTATAATAGAAGTGTTTTACAAATTTATTAGATTGGTCATCAACATTTTCCACAAAAGTCTTAGGGGGATGTAGAAAACACTCTAAGCCCTGCCTAACCAAAATAAAAGGAACATGTGAAGAAAATATATACTAATGTATGAAAAATTTAAGTGCTCTTTGGGATCACCTTTCTCTTTGTACTTATTAATTTGAGCATCTAAAAATGATGTGAGAATGGTATTTCAAGATAAATCATATCAAGTAGATAAGACCATACATCATTAAATTTAAAGTTCTTTTCATAATTTCCTACTTGAATCGTAGAAACTACATATTTCACCTTTTGTAAGTTTTGGTAAGTGGGACAAAAATGAAAAGGAGTGCGCATATGTTGTTGGGTATTAAATGGGGGGTTTGTTTGGCTTGTCTAAATAGGTAGTATGGAATATTTGTGAATTTTTACTCAATTAGTTATAATAGGAATATTCACCCTTTGATTGAATTTATATCATTGATAGTGTACTTCTTGTTGGTATGACACTTGCTATTGAGTTTGAAAATGATTTAGAGGGAACTGAGGTCTGAATGGAGGAATAGTTTGTTGAGTATTGAATGGTATCTATTGGGAATAAAGAGGAACCTACTGTTGATTGGTAGGGATTTTTTTATGAGAGGAACTTGTTTTTGTTTAAGTGGAACCTATTAGATTGAATAAATAAATTGTTGATGTCAAAGATTAGTTACCATTTGTTATTGAGATGGATTAGTCTTTACTTGTTGAAGTGGAATATAGGTCACCATTTATTGAAGTGTAAGATTGATTTCTATTTGTTGAGGTCAAGTACTAGTTTCCACCTACTAATGTGAAAGATTAGTTGTTACTTGTTTATGTAAACGATTGTTTGGAATATGTGCAACCAAATATTGTAGACTAGGTGTGTTTAAAATCTATTATTGAGATGTGTTTAGGATATTAGAAGAACGGTTTTGTTGAGAAATTGGAGGAATGTTATGTTATGTTATGGATGGTACTAGATTTGGGTTGAAATGTACTAGTTGGGAGTTATCAACTGTGTGTTAGGAATAATCGACAAGAGTATTGGTATTAGTCACAAGATTGCCTTTAGTTATAGGTGTGTTAAAAAAAAATTCAATTAATGTGGTGTTGGAAAAAAGCTCAAGGTTTGGTGTGAAATGGAAAAACAAATATGTTTGATATTTGGTTAGAGGATTATCCTCTATTAATGTGGGATTATGAATTTGGAGAGTAGTTAAAGAGTTGACTAAAGTAGCTAAGAATTGATTAGCTTATTGTATTTGAGAAGCAATAAATTGGCTTTGTGTAGGAGGGTCAACTAGTTTAACCTTTCCTTTGTCAAACACCACTAAGGCTTGATTAAAAGCTTAGATAAAACCTTGATCCTAGATAAAAGTAGCTTGGTTATATAATAACATGAAGGGTGTTTATTTAGGGGTTTTAACCAAATAACATAAATCTTCCATGGGAAATCCAATGGTAAATTTAACACCCATTTCTATCAATATCATAAGGTGCTCACCTTTATTATTTAAGATTTATCATGTAAATTGATCCTTTCCATATTTATTACTAGGTGGTGTATTGACAAGGTACATTGGATTACATTTATATTCTATATCAAATGGTACATGTGTAAGGTACAGTTGATATTTTCCTTGTTCAACATTAGGTGGTATAGATGGAAGGTATGGGTTTTTTTATTTAGATTTGGTATTAGATGGAATTTTTTCAAGGTATTATTGATCTTCCTCATCCTATACATATTTGTAATACCCATATGGGTTGTAACTACCTCTTCATCAAAGGAGGGGTTATATATAGCCCCGATACATGTATACTTTGGCATGTTTAGATTTATGATCTTAATTTTGAAAGAGGCTTGGATATTTGAAAAATATCTTGATTTGGCATGTGAATTTACTTGGAATAGTACTTGGGAATGTTTGAAGTAATAAATCTTGATTATGTCAAGGTAAATATAAAATTATAATATCACAATTAATGGTACATCAATGTAAATGGTTTCAACAAATAAGGCTAGGATAAATTGAATGTGTTTCCAAAAGGTGTAAACAAGTCACAAGTATATTGGTTCCAAGTGCAATTCTTCAACTCTAAAAAGTGTTTGAACCTAGTAATTAATTGAAAGGATTTATTTTGGTAACTTGATGTTGTGAATGAATAAAAGAGACTTGAATTTTTTTGTAACTTTGGAACTCAAAATGTATGAACTTTGGAACAAAGCTGGCTTTAGATAATATTTAATCAAGATTGAAATAGGCTTTGATATTTGAATTTTAAAAGGCTAGACTACCTGAATGTAGTTAAATTTAGATAAATATTGACTTTTAAAATAGGTTTGAATTCTAAAAGAATTGACTTTGACTTAAGAATGGTTGATTGGAATTAAAACTTGGATTTAAACTTTGAACTATGTTAGGAATAAAATGAATGGCATAATGAAATGATTTGGAAAAAGATTTGGATCTTTGGTCTTGAATTGGTTTAAGTCACAATTTGAAATTTTTTTTGCAACTTGTTTCAAATTTGATAGCCTAATGGCGTGGTTTGGATAAGAATGGTAAATGTTTGAATAGGGTGCAACAAGGCATCTAAAAAGAGTATTTTTTTACTTGGAAAATGGAAATAGTAATGCCTCTTTTTGTAAGTGGATATAAAGTTATGTGTTTAAACTTGTTTTGACTTAATAAATTTGGTGCCTTGGTTTTTAATGTATTTTATCAAATAAATAGGTTTGGAGACAATAATCATGCAATCAATCAGAAGGTCTTATTTGTAATAACTAACACTAGATTATATCATAATCATTTGATTCTTTGAAATACTCACATTTGAGGAGATTAAAATTTTAAGAGTTCATTAAATAATTAAATAAATTTATTGGTGTTGTTTTTATCTGACCCTTTTCTCAAATGTTTGTATGTTTAATGCAATCTTCAGGGGTTTTTACCTTTACACCCCTTCATCAATGACTATTCCATGGTAAAGATGTTTCAATATATATATTTTTTGGATTTCTAAATGGTCCTTGAGGGGCATAAATCCATAAATTGGTATAAATATTTAAGGGGTCATTTGCCAAAGGGTCTTATCCATTTTTGACCACTTCATTTGTAAGATTTTAGTGAAGTGTTACAAGAAAAATCAAGCTTCAAGGGATGGGTTAATCAAAGACCCATAGAGTTTAGCCTCAATTTATATACCCCAACACATAATTAGGTTGGTATTAATGTTGGGTAATGAAGTTCTAGACATTGCACCCTAAGGACTTGTAAGAAGGCAATGAACTCCGCCCTGCATACTCAAAGAGAAAAGGAAGAGTTACATTATTTTTGAGTCATATACATTCCTAAAAAAAGGAGAGAACATACATAGGGATTATTTAGAATAATTTTTTTTGGTGAAATTGTGTTTCTCAGTCACCCTAATAAAGGGGAGAACATAGCATAATTCACCACATGAAACACTCAAGAAGAAAAACAAACCCCTTTGTACAAAATGAAATAACACCAAAATAAATAAGTTTTTATGAGATCCAAATTAAAATTGTGTTATTTGTTAATAACTTTAAATTAAATGTTGATTCAATTTTAATAACACCAAATGAAATGTGAAATCAAAATCGACTTGTTTAAATGTAAATATATTTACTTTTTCTCTAGGTCCTACAATAAAAGAATTAATAGTTTTTGAGAATATGGTATTGAAATATAAAGGTAAATTGAAAATAAGTTTGTTTAGGTCTCATATTTTTCCACATAATGATTTCATTGTTCTATAGGTTAATTTCACTATTCTATAGGATGATTTCACTATTTTGACCTAATAAAAACATAGTTAAAAAGAACAAAGAACAATTTCATCACCACTAAGGATGATTTCACTATTTTTATTGATGAAAAAATTATTTTTAATTACACATAAAATAGAATTAAAAATAACATAGAATAATTTCACCATTGCTAAGGATGATTTCATTATTTTGATTAATGAATTCAGTGTTTTGACTGGTGTAAAAAATAATTAAAAAGAATTGAGAATTATTTTACCACTGTTAACGATGATTTCGCTATTCTATAGGAAAATTTCACTATTGTTAATGATGATTTCATTATTTATCTATTCAAATTCATTGTTTCACAGTCTAAATTTGTTGATTTTTAGGTCTAACCTAAGAATGAAAAAAAACTAGTTTTTAGCCAAAACAAATAAAATTTATCAATGAAAAATAATAGAATAATATGATAAGAAGTAATTAGATGAATTTTTGGGGTGTGATGGGTCCCACCAAGTGTGTCATTATGTATAACAAGAATATGAAGTAGGTTAGACTATTTGTTAATGGCCAAAATGAAAATAAAATAAAATAACTAACATACTAAGCTTATGCTATAAGGTGAGCTATGGTAAACAAGAAACAAATACAAAATAAAAGACAAAACTAAGTTTGAATCTTCCTTGGATATTTACTTTCAAACCAACATGAAATGAGGCTTGAGCTCAGCTGTAGGCTAGAAGTTTTTAACAATGTTAATTCCATGTGGATATCATCTCTCCTTGTACACACTAAATTAGGCTTGGCATGTGTTGATAAATATTAATCTTCTTGATAATTTTTTTCATAATAACTCTGCACTAAAAAAATTATCTATAATGGAAGTTAAGGCATCAATTTATAGACTTGGTAAAATGATGAGGACTGTTTATCTCAACATGAGAATCAAGGGCTAAAGATTAGTCAAATTTTGTGGACAAAATGCATTCAATTTTAAAATTAATATTGCACTTATGAGGCATCACTCAATGTTCCTAATATTTGTTGTATTTATGTTGATATTTTTAATTTTTTACTTTTGTGACTGATGATGACATGATGTTGTCATTTTAAATATATTTTATTGAATTTTACATTTGTAAAATTAGATATTCATCTAATTGTTATTTATTTTTCACTAAATCATTTAATTGGAATTGCTTAATTAAGTAACTCCAATGAGCCTTTTTGTAATTTTTTGAATTTGATAAGTTATCTCACACAAGTGGTCAAAAATGCCAATTTTCTAGGTTAGAATTTGATTGGAGATGAATTAGAGGAAGGTGATGATTGTGTACAATGTATTGACCCAATTAGGGATACACTGACATGATTCAAAACATTTACGTCTAATGTGTGGAATAAATTAGAATGTCCAATGATTTCTAGGATTACTTTATATTATTTTCATGTAATCATTCTAATAACCATTTATGCAAAAAGTGGTAAAAATGGAGTGTTTACATGTGCAACCTAACACAGTATCATATATACAAATATTGTACATGGGATAATGTTTATGGGCACATTATCCAAAATTTTAGAGTGTAAAAGAAATAAATTGATAAATTAGTCTCAAATCACAATCCTATATGATGGAAAGTTGATAAACATGTTTATTTTCTCAACCAAGGAACTTTTGTGAGTTTCATGGTGTCACATAAACTTTATTATAGTTTTTTAATAACTTAAAATAAATAAAGAGTCCCTCCACACAAAATGAAGTTAGTCACCTTCACCTTCACACCACTCAAATAGTCAATCTCTAAATAAAGCTCATGTACACATCCCCTAGAATGGGGGTCATTATATTTTTAAATATGATTTCTATTCCCACTCAAAGTATGAGTATCAATAATACTAGAAATATATAACAATTTTAATGGATGGAGGAATATTCTTACCAAACAAAACATGGAGGAAACACCTCCCTATAACATTAACCATTATTGGAAGATTAAAAACATCATAATTCTACTTTTAATTTCTCCATCAAATTTATTCACAAGGCCATCCTAGCAAGGATCTCAAAGAAATGGGAAGAAATAATAGTTAAATAAATATATAGATTACAAAAATAAATATATAAAGTTTTTGATGAATTATGTAGTGAAAATATAAAAAATTTATGGGATATTATACGGTATATCATTTGAATCATGTTTTAAGTGTCATATTAATATCTTTAGCTCTTTTTTTGGATGAGAAATGCACAATGGTAAATGAAACCACAATAATAATTAAAAACATGTTTGAAAGAAACATTTGAAATAAATATAATAATATAGTAATAAAATAATTTGAAATATGCAAGATAAATTATAAATTCTATGAACAAACAATAAGAATTCATAGATAAATACTTGAATTTTGAGTTACTTATGCACTGGCAGAGACTAGAAGTGACTAAAAAATAGTTTTTATGTAGTCTTTGAGTATACCAAAAAAATTGGTATAAAATATAGTAGTGTATAAAAATAACCAAAATATAAGGTCTCAATTTTAGTAGTGGCCATGATCAAATATCTTAATTTGTCAATAGGATTCATTTTTGGAAAACAAGGTTTGATTTTAGTTAAATACTGTCATATCCTATTTACATTTTGTGATCACCTTTGTCGATGTTGTTTGATCAAAAACCTCATTTATATTTTTGAATTGATCTGTATAAATTATATAAATTTT
Organism: Torreya grandis; assembly: GCA_037957365.1. Taxonomy (NCBI): domain Eukaryota; kingdom Viridiplantae; phylum Streptophyta; class Pinopsida; order Cupressales; family Taxaceae; genus Torreya; species Torreya grandis. Next base: position 592,619 of record JARHVA010005718.1, read on the forward strand.
TTATCCTTTTTGAAAACTCTAATACTCTCCAAGAAACATTGAAAAGACATAAAAAATGGGTGTATCTATGAGGATCTTGCCTTAGTCAAACCCTTATTATTATAGATTCATATAATCAACATTCCTAAAATCTAGTGTAATACGAATATCATAACCCATATCCCTATGTACGATATGCTAGAAAATACTAGATTCTATATTCTCTTTTACTATTCTTCAAAATTTGGTACAAGTGGTGCAAATGCATCAATACATGGAAAAGAGTAGTAAAATCAAAGTGCAATAGCTTAAGTGAGATTCTCTTCTTATGAATGTTTTTTTTTAATAAATGGGTATGAATGTGTATAAATATACTTATTAAATTAAAAATAAGATACATTGGCATGAAAAATAAAAATAAGGTGCAAAAGACTAACACAAATTAGAAACAAGGTTAAAATAACCCATAAATAACAAGGATAAAGATCGTATGGTTGATCTTGATCACAACCAAAGTCAAATGATTTGATTTTAAAAACATCTAGGATTGAAAGTTTGATATTAGAAGTTTACCCTAAAACCCTAAAATTAGTGTTTTTAACCTTTTGGAAGTAGCATTAGTTGTTATAGGATAAACAAATAACTATTTTTTAGGTTTAACACATTATGTATAAATGATGATATTATCACATATCCAAGGCAAACCAAAATTAAAGTTGTAAGGACAAGGAAAATCAAGGGAAGGAAATATAAGGCCCAACATGATGAAAAACATGTTAATAAGAGCCTAATATAAACTAATGATCTATATATAATATAAAAAATAATACCATAATAAATAAATAGGCTATCTTATCATAAATTCCATCTCCTGCAACCTTTCAAATTTTAAAATTAATGTCTTCTTTCTAATTTACATGAATTTTTAGATTTCCATGGAAGGTATGTGAATAATAACTAATTCTCATTTATCTAACATGAAAAATATAATGTACCTAAAATTAAATATGGAAATTTTCATGTAAATAAATGTCTATATAAATTAATTGATGAAATAATAACCGAGTTATATAAAATAGTAGGAATAAATACACCTGTTGGTATGTGAATTATTCCTTTATATGTGTAACAAATCTTATCATGAGGAAGGTTAATTATAATTTTATGGTGTGCATAATATTCCTTATAGATATCTATTATGCACCTCTTAGTTGAATAAGAAAGTAATTATAGTGTTTAATGTGGATTATCTCTATGGATAATAGAATAACCTATGGTGGTCATGTCCAAGTATGCAAGGGAAATGTCTTGTAACTCTCTAGTATGGTGAATCTTCATGTATATGAATATATAATATTTAAATCATTTATCCCTCTTATGAGGTGTGGCATAACATTCATATCACTAATTTAAAATTAAAGGTATTACATATACCATGTTAAAAATATATAAGATCTAATTTTATGTAATCATATAAAACACATTTATCACATGTTTTTTTAATCATAGAAATATATCATTTTGAAAGTAAATATATGATTCAAGAAAGTATGACCATGATGGGTCAAAAATATATAGGAAAATCTAACATTTGATACCCCTAAATTGGTAGGGGGCAAGAAATGATAGTGAAAATCATATTCCAAAATATAAGTAATGAAGTCACAAAAAAATAATATGTCCTTATGTGGATGAGATATAGACAGTGAAGGCACAAACATTAATATGCCCTAATATAAGAAATATGTAATCAAAATAGGCATGCATGTATCATGTCCATAGTAGGAAACATATAATCAATGAACTATAACTATAATATGACCCAATAAATGTAATATAGAGACTATGACAATATATGAAATAAGAACATGAGAAATACATGTCTAGTGTGCATGATATAGATCATGGAACCATTCATAGTAACATAGCATAAAATTGAAAGTAATGTAAGAATATAAATAAAAAATAAATCATATCACACTCAAAGTAAACATATCAAACAATATTTCACATTGAGCATATAATTCAAACAATGTCAAAACAAGTAAAAAAATAGTAAATGTCACATATAATAAATAAGTTAAGTAGTTTCACATAAAATAGACAAGTCACACAAAGTATAAAAAGTAAGGAATGTCACAAAGTGTAAAATATATAATTATACTCTCTCTCTCTCTCTCTCTCTCTCTCTCTCTCTCTCTCTCTCTCTCTCTCTCTCTCTCTCTCTCTCTCTCTCTCTCTCTCTCTCTCTCTCTCTCTCTCTCTCTCTCTCTCTCTCTCTCTCTCTCTCTCTCTCTCTCTCTCTCTCTCTCTCTGTGTGTGTGTGTGTGTGTGTGTGTGTGTGTGTGTGTGTGTGTGTGTGTGTGTGTGTGTGTGTGTGTGTGTGTGTGTGTGTGTGTGTGTGTGTGTGTGTGTGTGTGTGTGTGTGTGACATAGAGTGTACAAATCAAACATCCCCAATATGAAATATAAGAGATATAGGCCCAATAATAGACACATACAAGTAAAGTAGACAAAAAGAAAACAAGAGAGACATGCAATTTATCAAGAAATGGAAATCAATATGTAAAATATTTCAAACACTCATATAATAGAGGAAATAATTAATGAATTAATGCACACAAGATATATGATAGATGAGGATATAAATAACCAAGTATAAAAATCAATATGATATGTAAATATAAAAATATAAAATATAGAACAAGAGTCAAGATGCCTCAAAAATTGATAGATGGAAGCCCCTAATGTGATCATAAATCTACCTTCAAAGAATTGTGAATCCATAATCATATGTAAAACATAATTTCTTACACCTAACTTAGTAAAACAGTTAGAATCAATTGCATAAATAATGTATAAATAAAACCTCTATTAATAAGACACTAATCATGATATGATAAACTTGTGTAACTATGTAACAAACAAAGATAAAGGAAAAATATATTATTATTTTGGTTTTATTATTTAGAATAATTGAGAAAATAATAAGATAAAATAAATTGGGGAATAAAATAAGTAAACAAGTGAAAAGTGAGAATAATCAAGAAAGGAGGGATCCCTAGTAACTTACAAGTTATGTCACAATTATGTGTGCAGTAGGGTGGAAGGCCTTGATATGTAATGTATTTTCATCATGGAGAAGCTAATGCATTAATTTTTAATGGGAATCTACTATTTAAATAAAGGGATCAAAGTTAAGAAATAAAACAATTAAATAAATGAATAAAATTGAATAATGATATAGAAACCATAAGTGAAATTGGAGAAGGAAGCCAAGAGACAACAAAAAAATTAAAGCATAGAAATAAGAAGGTAACTTAAAAATTAGAAAAATAAATATTAGAATTAGAAGAATCTAGATAATGAAATGGCCAAGAGGGAACAACATGAAATATATATGAAGAAATAATCCTAAAATACATATGCAAGATAGAGTAGTAATCAAAACTAAACACAATAAAATGAATATAAAATAAACATATGTACAAAACAAATTATTTAGTTAAGACACATGGGGCTAACACATAAGGCTAACCAATAAAACCTTTTATCTAACCATATGGTGTATAATTAAATGTAATCATGTCTTTACATTCTATATTTGGATGTCTTAGGGCCCATGATTTCAACAGAAGACAATGCATCATCATCATCATCATCATCATCATCGTCGTCGTCATCATCATCATCATCATCATCATCATCATCATCATCATCATCATCATCATCATCATCATCATCATCATCATCATCATCATCATCATCATCATCATCACCATCATCATCATCATCAATATAATATTTAGAAATATAATAGGTATCATCGTTAAAATGATCACCATTGAAATAATCTTCAACATAAATTATTTCGTTATTTTTTTTAAAATTTGAAATTTCTTTTATTTTAATGGTTAGTCATATAATAATTATATATTTGGTAGGCCATTTAGTTTGCATAGGTATAGGAGTGTGGGATAATTAGATTTTGGTTCATGGATGAGTATGCACATATATTATAGGTAACGTTGTTGAGGTAATATTATGATTTTTTTGGTTTCTCTCTAGGTAACACCTCCTATTTCACTTATTTTGGAGGTTAAAAAATAATGCCATGAATTTTGATCACTTTATTAACATGGAAATGTTTTAAATGATGAAAGTGTTAGTTGAATTTATTTCATTTTATTAAAACCATAATTTCTTTAAATCTGTACATATTCCAATCTAGATTAAAACCCAAAACTATTTTTACCAATTTTATAATATCAAATATTAGAATTCTATATTATTATTATCGGTTTTCAAATTGTTGTTTTTTGGTATTAGATATCATATTTTTCAGATTATAATTTAGTATTGTTTGGTATTACAAATTATATTTTTTGTAATTCATTTTGAAAGCTATTAGAATTCGGTATTAAATAAATATATTTTTAATGGTTTATGATGTAAGACATGGCACTAATTAATTTTGATGTTAATTTTTGAATTTTACTTTGTTTAATCATTTCAATATTTTGTAGTAATAGAAACATCATGGTAGAATTTAATATTTTATTTAAATTATGTAATTAATTCAAATTTGACCACAATAAATTACATTACATTTAACACAAAATTTCTATTTTTTATTAATTTTTATTATGAAATATTTTGTTGATTTTTAAGTGACAATAATAAATTCAATATCAAAAAATATAAATTTGATACAAAGAAAATATCAAAATCATCCATGAAACATTTTTTTGTGGTGACTTTATTACACCTACAAGTTTGTAACATTTATTACAGAAAAATCCTAACAAATAAATCTATATAGGAATTTAAACATGAAAATTTAAAAAAGAATATTTAAAATAGTTTGTGTAATATAGTGTAAATATTAATTTTATATGATAAATATAAAGGTCATAATTAATTAATTTATAAATACTCAATGCAATCTATTTACTACCTACCTTACATTTGTGACATCGTGTATAAGTAGCAACATTGTCCATAATTCATGAAGCAAACAATTATATTCATATATAGATCATTATCAAATGTTTTTGTGATGATATAATTACCTTTATAATTAGGATTTTTTAAATATGAGTCATCAATTAACCCTATTTTGAATTGATTTTATAGACCCCCACTATGCTTCTAAATTAATTATAGTGGTTTGTGAAATATTACAGGATTTTTAAATCCTTTATAATGATCTTGGTGACATGATTTGAATTATTTTTTGGAATATATAAGTTCAAAGTTACCACATGTTAGAATAAAAATAACTAGGGGGTGAATCAGTGTACCAAAAACTTTATTTCAACAATATACAATCATTCATGAACTATGAAAGCAACATTAAGATCTATCAATGCATAAAATCCATTCACACGAGCAAACACAAGAAAACACACTTATGAACAGGAAAACCTCAAGGGGAATAAAACCCACTATGATCCCTAAACTTGGAATAAATTCCTATAAAATAAAATATAAAATTATTTTGAGCACCAACTCAACTTGGAGCCCTAACCCTAATACTATCAAGCACTCACTTGACTAGGCTTTAACAAGCACCTACTTGTACGGAAGCACCAACTCCTTAAGTGACTCAGAACCAACTCAACCACCTCATATATTTATATCACCACACTTATGATCTATTTTTATGGTCTCATTTCAATACCTACTTTTGGTCTACCAAGGAACATTTTATTTTCTTCATTTGTTTACTTCCAAATAAACCTAAACTTCCTTGTATATATACCATTCTCATGGTCACACACTACTTGGTCAGCCACACAGCTTAAACCTCTTAGGCCAGCCTTATAATATGTATTATAAAATATATTAAACATTATTTAAAAAAACTTTTGACCCCTTTTGGTCTGCAAAAACTCAATTAGGCCTCATTTCTCTTTTAGGTATTATAGAGACCTAATTACATTAGATCTATCTTCTTAGAGTCAAAGTTTGATCCTCTTGGGCCTAGATGGATTTATCTAAAACCTAAAAATAATTAAATAACCTACCAAATACCTATACTTACCTTCTCCATACTTGGTTAGACCTGTATCCTTCACTCATACCATGAAAGCTCTTTTAGGACAAACTGTCCTATTAGGCATGTGTACCTCAAAAATTTATCTTTCAAGAATGAATCTTAAACACCATTAAACTATTTAAATCTTAAAAAAACATGTATATAGGTTATCCATGACCTTGGTCTCATCACAAAATTCTTGTTAAAATTTTACTTGGGAGATAAAGGCTCAATAACATCTCTGCAACTCACTCAAAAGTGCTAATTTACCTTAAAGACTAGTCATGGTGACCTGGACCTAAAACACCTATGTAGACACTTGTCATGACTCCTAATGCATTTAAATTGTCTTATTATATCTATATAACATCATAATATATAAATATTATATGGTCTAATGGAAAATGTTGGTCTTGCAGATCAATTTCTTAACCTTATATCAAACTGTCTTATCTAAACTAGACATGTCATTTTATGAGCAATTTTTTCACCATATTCACTAACCTATAAAACTTATTACAAGCATGAAAATGACTTAAAAATTCATAAATACAGTCTTAATGCACTTTTTTTTAGTAATATGACATGCTTAGACCCTCAAATCTATCTAATCTTTGCCTGGGTTTTTCACTGTTCACACAATTAGGTTTATCTACGACTGGCTAACTTGGAAGACTAATTTAGTATATTTTAAGGGTAGAACCTATCCATAAAACATCATGGGAAATAATTAATATTATCTATCTTCTTATTCCATCTATTTTCTTTTATTGACCAATGCAACTTTTGAGAACTACAATAACTTCTTGACACAATTCTATATTTATGTATTTTCTCTCTCATCTAACCACCTTAACCTAGAGGTATCTAGAAAAGTTGAATACATGATCTAATAGATTATCTAGGAATTTTAAACCATTATGATATTATTTGAATAATATCTTTCACATCAGGTCTTTCTTAGGGTTTTAGGGAGGTCTAACATAGTTTTTGGTGTTAATGATTATTCATAAAGGATTGTCCCTTAAATCCAAAACCAATGCCTAGTGATATTATCTAGGACACTTACCCATATCTCCTTAATATCTTATGCTCCCATGTATAGGTTACACATGCCACTAAACATCTAAAAGTGCTTCTCGGGTCTTGAGATCTTATTTTGTGAACTCAAGAAGGCCTAAAATAGTGTTTCATGTAATTTCATTCAAACCATCACCTAAAACTTTTTGAACATGCCTAAATAACCTTTCTCACCTCTATACATTCTCACATATTCATTGTTTCCTTGAAATTTGATATTTATACCCCATTAAGCTAGGCAGGGTTTAAGAGAGGTCTAGGTGTAAGCTTAGTCTGAAGATCCTAACCCTATAGGCTCACCCTAAAACTCTCATGAATAATTTAATTCCTCACATACATGATCAAATAGTGTTATAAAACCTTCACATGCATGTTTTCATTCATTTCCATGAACATACCTCTTCATGTCATGACTAGGCTTCCTATACAACTTTGACATCAATGACCTACACCTTCATACAACTACAATGCATTATTTGCCTTCAAATTCACTCTTTATCTTTCTCTCATGATAACACTTTCTCATGAATAAACTCTCTCAATATACATTGTCACATCACATACTGCCAACTGGACTTAGTCACCTTTGACATCCACATTCTTAAGATGCACCTTTGGCATCAATGAAAAAGCTTAATAATTTCCCCCTTTGTCATTGATGGCAAGAACTTCAAAAATTTATCTTAATAGGATATTTATCCCCCATTATGAAATTTTTCCTCCTTTGACATAAATGACAAAGAGATGTCTGCAAATTCTTAGATCACACCTCTTGCAACCAAAACACTCAACACACATGATTATGACTTTATGAAGCAACATACAAACATGCTCCCCTATCTCTATACATACCTTCTCAGCACTACTCACCTACTCTTGAAACTAATGAACCACTTGATTATCTCCCCCTAAGACATTTTCTTCCTTAATGATTGATAGGATTAGGAATTACACCCAATTCTTATCTTAGATGTTCAAAAGTTGCCTTTGGAAGTGGCTTCGTCAAAATGTCTACAATCTAATCCTTTGTAGAAACATATTCAAGTCTAACACTTTGTTCACTTACCTACTCTCTTAGGAAATGATACTTGATGGGAATGTGTTTAGTCTTTGAGTGTATGATAGGGTTATTTAATATGCTTATAGCACTTGTATTGTCATAATAGATAGGGCTAGGACCATCATACTCAACCATGTGGTCTTATAAGGTTTTTCTCATCCATAGGACCTAAGTGTAACATGAAGATACTACAATGTATTAATCCTCATAATTAGATAATTCCATAGATGGTTTCGTCTTGATTATATACGAAACTAGGCATTCACCTAAGAGGAAAGCTCATCCAATAGTACTCTTCCTATCATCTAGACTCCCTACCTAGTCTGCATCTATTTAGTTTTTAAAGTTAAATTCATTGATCTTTAGATACCATAACCCAAAATCAGTGGCTCCTTTGAGATACCTAAGTATCCTTTTGATTTATTGCAAATGATTTTCCTCTAGGTCTGCTTGAAATATTCCCACAAGGCATACTATTTGCATGATGTCAGGTCTAGAGGTAGTGGTGTAGAAAAATATTCCAATCATTGACCTGTATGAAGTTTGATTGACCTTTAGAGACTCATCTTAATTGTTTAACTTATACCCTGTCAACATAGGTGTGTTAATAATCTTGAAATCTTTAATTTCAAACTTATTCAACATCAATATTATATATTTAACTTGTGAAATGAATATACCTCTTTTTGATTGATTAATTTGTAACCTAAGAAAGAATGGTAGTTATCCCAACATGGACATATAAAATTATTTCTTCATCACATTTTCAAAGGCCTTATTCATATTCTCATTATTTCCACCAAATATGATGTCATCCACATAGATAGATACTATCAGTTGATGATCATCTTCTATCTTTATATACATATTACTATCTGTAATTCCTCTTTTAAAACCTTGATCTAATAGATACATGTCTAATCTAGCATACCAAGATTTAGGATCTTTCTTAAGACCATAAAGAGTTTTTTTCAATCTACAAAAATAGTCATTATTACTTGATAATGAGAAACCCTTAGGTTTCTCTATGTATACCTCTTCTTCCAAGTTTCCATTCAAAAAGGCATATTTGACATCCATCTGGTACACCTTGAACCCTTTGAATCTTGCATATGCTATAAATAATCTAATGGCCCCCAATCTTGCTACTAGAGAAAATGTATACTCAAAATCTACACTTTCAACTTGTTTATACCCCTTTCATACCAATCTATCCTTTCTCATATTGAATTCTCCATCTTCATTCAACTTGTTCCTAAATACCCATTTAGTGCCATTGGCATTTTTATCTTTTGGCCTAGGAACTAGTTCCCAAGTCCTATTCTTTTTTATTTGGTCTAACTCCTCATTCATAGAAACTATCCAAAACTTGTCTTTGCTTGACTCTACAAGTTTTTTAGGTTTAATCTTAGATAATATAACAAAATTATCTTGATTTAGGTTACTTACCAGCCTTCTCCTTATTTGCATACTTTCATCCTTGTTGCCAATGTTTTATGATTCAAGACGATCTCTTTGAATCTATCTTGAGAGGCCTTTTGAGTCTTTTCTTTCCTCAGCTTCTTCTTCCTCATCAATATCTATTGTTTCATATTCATTATTAAAGTCCAAATTCTCTTTTATATCCTTTGACTATGAGTGTGATTTCTTTGACTCATCAATTTCACATTGGTGCTTTCTATTATATTTTATAGCCTCTTATTATAACATCTATAAGATGACCTTACAAATGAATACCCCAAGAATATACCTTCATCAAACCTAGATTAAAACTTACCTAAGTCTTCCTCATATCTTTTTATGAATCATTTACTTCTAAACACTCTAAACTGTTCCACATTAGTAGGTCTACCTTTCCAAAATTCATAAGGGGTCTTGTTGTCATTAGTCCTTATCTGTCCTCTATTCAAAACGTATACTATAGTTCTCACTAACTCTCTCTAGTATATATTAGCTAAAATTGTCTTATTAAGCATAGTTCTTTCCATATCTTGAACTATCATATTCTTTCTTTCCACTACCCCATTTGTTTAAGTGCCTAGATGTTGAGAACTGTCTGCTTATCACATGAATCTCACAAAAGTCATCAAAATCATTGGACCAAAAATATCCTCATCTGTCAGATCTTGATATTCCCATTCTTCTCATTATAAACTATATCCTTGAATGCCTTGAACTTATCAAGAGTTTAAGACTTTATTTTAAGAATGCTAACTAAGTCATTCTTGTGTAGTCATCTATGAGTAACATGAAATCAATATCTCCTTGAATGATTTGTATTATTTTAGGTCCATAGAGACTAGTGTGTATTATCTCTAAATGTTTTATAGTAGAGTACTCCTTAGAATTGAACCTTATTCTATTCTACTTATCATGTTCACATGCCTGGCAAAGTGTGTTTGTAGGTTTGGTGATTCTAGGCATGTTCTTCATAGACTTATTATAGATAATATTGACCAGATTATCAAAGTTTAGGAGGCCTAACCTTATGTTACATATCCAATATTCATCTGTATTTCTCATAAATCATCTCTCCTTATTAATATCATTCAAGACATATACATTATTCTTATTCCTCTTAAGATTGGCAATTAGCCTTCCTGATTTGGCTCTCCTTATATCACACCCTCTATCATGAAAGGTTAATGTATGTCATTGGTTGCACATTTAGCTTAAAATAAGTAGGTTATATTTCAAGCATTACATATATAACACATTCTCTATCTTCATCTTCCCATTTTCCAAACTTAAGATACCTTTGCCAAATATATTAGTAGTTGTGTTATCTCCAAATCTCACTATTCCTACAACAATATTATTGAATCAGATGAACTTGATATTGTCCCCTATAATTTTGCTTGAAAAAAAACTATATATATACCATTTCATGCCTTAATATTGAATTTGAAAGGTTGTTTTATCAATCATAAATTATTTTTCTTTAGTCTTCTGCTCCTCCTTCACCTTGTCCATAGAGTATAACTTCTTGATTGAATTCTCAGTGGTATGGCCATATAACCTTTTGTATTTATTGATTTTCCTCATATACCTCATCTTTAAATCTATTAAAATATGTCCTTTATGATCACACTTATATCATAGAATCATGCTTATATTATTGAGATGAGTGTTAATCCTATTCCTACATGAAGAATTGATTATAGGATGATGTCTACAATACATAACTCTATGTCCATATTGATTTCATGAGAAGCGGTAACCTTTGAATGAATATACATACTTTTTCTACCATGTTTAATAAAGCACATCTTCCTTTGTTGTCTCTTGAAGGAGTCATAATATTCTTGATTTATTGATGATCAATTTGAGTCTCAGATTTGAGAGTTTCTACATAGATTTTATATATACATAATATTTTCAAACATTTATCACTTACTGACACTTTGTATCTTGTAGGAACCCACCGAGTCTCAATATATTTGAGTGCATACCTTAAGGGGTGAGCCAAAAAAGGGGTGGGTAGACCGTTGGTGCTATTAAGGATTGTTGTCCCTTTTTCCACTTGTTATCTACACACTTGTCTCCTAAAAAACATTATCCCTAAGCTTGTTCTTCTCTATTGTACCCTTTTTAGTCATTTGATACATTTTATCCTCCTATTCCTTAATCCCCTTTTATCAATTATCTATACTAGGTCTATTGGTTTGACCCTGTGTAATTTTGGGTAATTTTTACTTTGGAACTAGTTTGACCTTTGGTTGACATAGCTCATGACCTAGTGAATAATTGTCTAAAACTATGCTAGGTCGACTAGGTCAACCCTATCAATTAGGATTTTTGGAATGGTTTAGGGTTAAATATGCCTATATATATGAGTTTATTTCACCATTAATTAGAGAAGATAAGAATAAGTAAGAGTTATTTCACATCTACTTATTGACTATTCTACTTGAGGAGCAATCTTAGGGTTCCATACTTTTTTTGGAGATATGTATCTTGTCTTGTGGAGAAGTATTTTGGATGAATGTATAGGTTATGTAGCCTAGAGTTGATTTATCCTTATCATCCTTACATACCACAATAACCTCTTGTGAAGCACCTTAGCCAAGGGAGAGATTGAGGCTCGATGGGTCCATCTTCAAAGGTAAATATTCCTAACTTTGTTCCTCCTTTGTAAGAGTAGATAGATATGCATTTATACTTCTCTTCCATGAATTAATATTTTGTATACATTTATGTGAGTATATTTCTCTTAGGCATGTTTAATTTTATTATTTATAACCCCCACTTTATGCCATAAGATTTGGTGAGCACTTACTTGTTATTAGTTTAGTGAGATATTAAAACACAGGACTCCCTTAGGGTTATTACATGATTGTGCTTGACTAGAGGCTTTAGAATCCTCCATAGCACAGTATATTGTAGTAAGTTATCCCCTAATCAAGTCTAACAGATTCTTATATTGGTCATGTTCTCACTTAACAAATGTGTCCCCAATCAAAAGTGTATGGTACGATCTATCTTATCTGAGTTAAGATTGATTTATAGACATGATGCATTTATGATTATATAAATTATAGTGAACCTAATGTGAATTTAACCCATGCAAATTTTATCTCACATTTTTCATTATTTTATCATTTTATTTATCTTTATTTGTAATATTAGGTCCATAGTGTTGATATAGCTCTAACTTCTATGCATAGGTTTAACACATTGTCAAATCATTACAAATTTTTTCTTTTTTTTTAGGTCATCATCAGATACATGTTACTAGATCAAGTAGGTCAACATAGTATTCTTTTTTAGCTTCCAAATAACAAACTAGGTTAACCCTATCAAGTTAGTTTTACAGATAGCTTCCAGATAACAAATTAGTTTGAACCTATCGACTAGTTTTATAAACAACTTCTAGAAAATAAATTACATCAACCCTATCAATGTAATAATTTTTATAGGATTTAACAGTAGGGTTTTATAGAACTAGGTTGACCCTATCGACTTAGTTTTAAAAACTTTCAAGTAGCTTAAAAAGAAATTTTTCAATTCTAAGCATATTCCAACCCACCAAGGTTCCTTTCTTTCCTTATCTATCATTTCTATTATTTCATTATAGTTCTATTTTTTATAGTTTGTAGGCTTTAAAACATCCCCTACGTAGTCAACTAGGTCGATCATGTCAATGTAGTTTTGTATTCTATATTTTTTTTTGTAAATATAGGTCAACATTATCAATGTGGTTCTTTTTCATACCCTTACTTCTTCAGTATAGAAGTGACATTGTTGAATCTATTATGTATTCTTTACATACACTATTCACTAAATCGATAATGTATTATGTTTCAAAGTTAGAATTAACACTTATATGCTAGTAATTAGCTCATACATTCATTTCTATTTACTTGTATGCTTAGAATAGATCACATAGTATAATTAGGTGGTTTTTCAATATACCATTTAGTTTTAATATTTTATCTTTTATGCACACACTACTAAATAAAAAAATCTTAAAATGCATTTTAACAATTGTCTACCCAAGGCTAACCTACTTGGATTTCATCACCAAGGGGGAAGATGACTTGGTTTTTTGGCCAAGTATAAACACATGATTAATGGTATATTTTAACTTATCACCTAACACCCTTAACACTATGGTATGTGAAGTGAAGTGGTAGGCCTTAATACCAAGCTAGTACCATTGCCAACATAGATCCCTTTTAAACAATACATCTTGAAACCATCCATAGATTGATTTCTATTTCCTTGATTACATCCAACTTTCCATCACATCTAAAATCATATTTTAATAATCTAACAACATTTAGGATGACCACTTAGTTAGCTTTTCCTTTCCAAGTTGATTGTTTATTCTTTGCTTAATTGTATGTTGTATTACAAAAAATTTCATTGGCTAGTGTTGATGCAAGGTTTTGTGTTGTGTGCCTCAATTGGCTCATCTTCACTGATCCAATTAATTGTGTGTTTACTTCTATTTTTTAATTTTAAAGTACATTGTATTTTTTTCCCTATTTATTTTATCCATAGATATTGGAAACATTTCTCCAACTATCACATATAATGGGACTAAGGACCCTACTTTCTTTCTTAAGTATTTTGGTAATCTCTATAAGGAATGGGTCTAAACTAGCACCTTTTCTACCACCAAGCTCTTAGCCAAAAACATTTATGGGTGATGCACTTGAATGGTACAACCAAATTCCTAGGCATTCCATCTCACAACTAAGGATTTAACTAATGCTCTAATAAGGGAATTCTAACATGATGACCTTCCTAAAAATTACCTTAGCCATTTCATCAATGTCAAATAACTTCCTAATGAATCTGCTCATACTTTCATCAAATGATGGAAGTATCCAACTCACAAAGTGAACTATAACATGAATGATGATCCTGTTTTAAAACTATTTGTTACTAATCTTAAACCTCCCCTTCAATACAAAGTTTACATCTTTTCACCTAAAAATTTAGATGAAGCCTTAGACCAAGCAAAAAGGAAAGACTTTCATATGACTCAATTTGAAACACCTCAAATAACTACTAAAGAACCTTTTCAATGATTTTCTCATCACATTGATTCATCCAAGGCTTCCTGACCTAAAATTGGAGCATCCAACTCAACCAGTTTTAACCCAACCCATCCACCCTTGCATGTAGAACAACTTAAGAAGAAATTACCACCCTCTAAACCCATGAGCTTTGATCCTTTCAAACCTCCTCTAAAATGGTACAACCCTGATAAATTTTGTTGGTGGCATGCTACTATAGGTCATTTTCATGAATATTATCATGATATTCACTGATTTACTCTTTCTTCCTTGCTTGGTCTACATTTCAATCTTGATACTCTCACAAAACAATGTTATCAAGACTATATTTCAACTTCAATCTCAAGAACCACAATCACATCAACATCAACTACCTAATGAATACAAATAATTAGTCCATACCTATACGTCATATGCTAGTGTTGTTCAAACCATAGTTGATCCTTCTTCCTACACTAATAAGGAAATGATAGCTAACATGAAAAAATTTAAACATATTGTTGCATCCATTGAACCTCAACGTCTTAGGTCACATAAATTAAAAGAGTACCTAGTCCAAATGCCTACTCCAAAGCATATCATACATGGTCCTCCTTTACCTTGTTTCCCTCTTCATACCTCTCCTACATATATATGTGACATTAAACCTCCTTAAAATCTAAAAAACTGACAAATTTACCTATCTCCAAATGCACCTAACAACCCAATGCAAATCATTCTAATGATTCAATATTACCTCACTCCACCTCACATGTTGGTGCATCTTGTGATGCCCATCCACTTGTCCCTTTAGAATTTGGGGAATCTTACAATGCTCATCCCTACATCCACTTACCCATTGGGGAATCTTATGATGCCCACTCTTATTCTACAATGCATAATAACAAACAAATCTAGCTTCAAGAAACCTTTTGAGACTTATAAACTTATATTCCCATTCTCATCTTTGATACAGATGTTAGCATAGATATTACTTGTTATTTTTTGTCTCATGTTTCTTTGTTTTTATGCATTTTAATTATTTTAGTGTTACTTCACTAGCATCATTATTTTTCTTTGGGTTATTTGGTTTTATTACAAATTAAATTTTAGCATTTATTTTCATTTTGCTTCTTATGTATCTTTTTCATTTTTTTTTATCATTCTTTGCCTTAGTATATTTATGATTAATTTCCCCCTTATTTACCATTCACCTCATTGGTGTTCACCTTGTGATTTGTAGTGTAAGAACATGGATAGGACATGGACTTCCTCACAAATTAAAACATTAAAATATCTTTAAACTGCTTTTATTTTGGGATGACTACTACTTTCATTGGTGCTTATGCTAGATCCATTATAGGTTAGAATGGCTTCTCTAGTGACATGACTATCATAAGCATATCCCCATCCATTTTAAAGCACTATTTTACCTTCTTATGATCATATACAAGCATAGTCACCATTATATCACTTATTACATAGATGGATCTCTCATGATCCCCACATTTCCCTTATTTCCTTTCAATTAAGGCTCACATCAGTCAATTTTGAGATTGTGCACTTACTTGTGTACAAGTCTAGGAGTCTTTAAACACCTTGGTCTTTAGGTCCTTTTATATAGTGACCAATTGTAAGCTCTCTTATGTTTGTCATCTTTAACACCCATGGTTGGTTTTTCAAATCTGTATGGAGGAGGAATAGAAAAAATCCATCAAAAAAGTTAAAAGCCAAATCATAAAATATAAATAAAAGGTAATGATCCAAAAGGCAACATTCAAAATTATCAAAAGTAAAATCACACTAAAATGAATTATTCAAAGCACATATCCATCTTCTATTCAAATATCAAACTCCACAGTTAGCCTCACAATAGAACCAAGGTCCATTAGGGTGTGGTAGGTTAGTAGATAAAAAAATGAGAATAAAAAAATATTTTAGTGCTACCTATTTTCTCATGCAAGTACCCAATCTTTATAGTATACCAAAGGCTTTGTAAGGGGCTCTAAGGAATGAGGAACATGTTGTGGGAAGGTAGGTCCATTTTACTTTTCATGCATATAGCCTTGATGCGATGATCTATATACTTCACTTGTTAGCCCTAACTTTGTGTTCATTAGTCAAAATGTCCTAAGTCCTTGGCGTTGATAGTTCTTAGCCTTTATCACTTGCCTAGTGGGTCTCATTATTTCTAAGGATGTTCACATCACCCATGTGGTGCCTCATATTCCTTATTTCCATCATATTTTCCTTATTTTTCCCCTTGTTGGATATTGATTTTAGTTGATCACATCTGCCTTATTATACCTCTTGGTTTATATTTTTCGAGTTGTATTGTAAGACCTTGGATAGGACTAGGCCTTCCTCACAAACACCCTTACACCATTTAACACACCATCTCATTTTCATGATAGTCATGTCATTAGGTGGTTGGGTTTTCTTACATTGTATCTCAAAATAAGTACTAAGTTTGAGTTTTCATCCTTTAGAGCAAATTGATTTTCATTTATCCATCATGTTCTTATTTGATTTTTTTAGGTTTCACTTGTCTTACATATGACATTTTACATTATTACATATTTATCTTTATGTATGACTTCTTTATGTTTGTCTTACATCTTGATTTACATTTCCTTTTCAATTATTCATGTTTTTATTTATGTTTGATTTGACATGCTTGTCTTACATGGGGTTACTTGTCATTTACTTCCATATTTTTGTTAGATTTGTCTTGCATTAATATTTCATTTGTCATTCATGTTTTACATACTCCCAATGTGACTTATATTCTCTATATTCCTTTTTTCCATTCATGTTTTACATGATTCCCATCGTGACTTAGTATGGTCTACATTCATTTTTATCATTTATGTTTTACATACTTTCCAACATGATTTATTATGTTCTACAATCATTTGTTTCATTTTCCATTATTTTGTCATTCATTTTCCTTCATTATTTTAACCTTACCTTAACAAACACTAGGTTGACCAAAATTTCCTTATTTTGACCAATTTGAATTAAAAAATAAGTTAACGCTTTACTTTTTCCCTTCTCAGTAAGAAGTCTATAGAATAGATTTTTCTACTAGGTCGATAGTCATACACTAAGTTGGGAATCTGAAAAACACACTAGGTTCTTACTTTTTCCTCTTGGTGTCAACTTTATGCATGATTTCCTATTATTTTTAATTCATTTCTTATTCCAATTTCTATCACTTGGATTTGTATTCCTTCCTTCATTTTTATTCTTATGATTTCTTCTACTTGTTCACTTCTTTTTTCTAGTTTTGTTCTTCATCTTTCTTTTGCTTATCTTCATCTTATTTCTACTTCCTTTATTCTTCTTCTTCTTTCTAATTCTTGGTTATGCCAATAGAAACTTACCTTTAATTTTCCTCCTTTGTATCATATTTCTTGCCTAATTCATCAATGGCTTACTATGGTTTGGTGGCTTCATCCTCAATATCATTCTTGCATAGTTCCTCCTCTTTCATCAATTGTACTTGTGGCACTTCAACTTCTTTAAACAATGCCTTTGTATCCTTGGCTTGTGTCTAAGCCTCAACTTTTTTGACTCATGGTTGCACCACAACCCATTTTTATTTTTGTTATTTTATAGTAACTTTTTTATGAGCCTTTTCTTTCTTATCTCTTCTTCTCCTTCGTTTGTTGGTGCTTTGTGGACCTTGATGCCTCTTCTCATGTAGCCTATTATTCCTATAGTGTTAGGTAATCTAATGTGACTTCCTTAATTTATGTCATTAAATCTTTAGATTATGATGGAGAAGGTGTAGGCACAGATATTTGAACCATTTTATTCAACACCCTAGTATTTGGGTGCCTTTGGCTACTTCAGTGTCATCTTCTACCATTGTGGCACTGTCCTTGGTGAAGGGGAGACCGAGGGAACATTTTTATATGGTTTTTTCATAGGATCATCCAATGTTTCTATGTCTTCGTCCTCTATCACTTTCATATATATTCATTTCATGTTATTTCTTTAGTGAAGTGATTCTAGATAACATTTGAGTAAAAGATCCAATGGTTGTGGACATGAAGAACTTCTAAGCACTCCCACTATAGTGAATTATTTTGTGATCTCTTTTGGATGGGCTTCTTCTACCATAGTATCTACAATAATTAATGGTGGTAAAGTAAGTAGTTCTACCCAAAGGTGCTATATTAGCTTTTTACATATTTACTCAATGTACACTAATTTTTAGAAGACATACTCTTTCTCTTGTTCCTCATATAAATCACCACCCATGTCAGCCTTCATCATTCAATTGACATTTTGTGCTTCTATGTGAAACTCATACCATGACATTGGCTTATGATTTGGGGCACAACCTATTTAAACATAATATTTTCAAACTTTTATTGATTACTAACACTTTGTATCTTATAAGAACCTATCGAGTCCTAATCTCTCTAAGTGCATGCATGAAGGGGTGCACTGGGAAAAGGGTGGGAAGACCATCAATGCTTCATAATATTTTTTTCCATTTTTCCACTTTCCATCTACACACTTTTCTCCTAAAACCATTTATCCTAAGATTATTCTTCTCAGTCCTATCTATTCTAGTCTTTTCCTCTTTCCATCCCTCCTTTTATTGCCTTAACACCCTTTTGGTTAGTTGGTTATACTAGGTTGATTGGGTCAACCTAGTATAGTTTCAGGGTATTTTTCACTTTCTTATATTGTTATCATTTTGGCTAACCTAGCTCAGACATAGTGAATTATCCTTGAAAACACATTGGGTTGATTAGGTCGACCTTATATAGTTGATATTTTTGGAAGGATTTAGGGAAAGATCCACCTATATATATAAGTTTATTTCCCACCATTTCATAAGAGAATAATTAATATAAAATAAGTGTGAGAGAACATCTACTTATTGACCATTCTACTTGAAGAATAAAGCTTAGGGTTCCATACTTTCTTTGGAGATATGGATTTTGTCTTGTAGAAAAGTCCTTAGAATTCTTAGATAGCTTATGTAGCCTAGAGTTGATTTATATTTGTTATCCTTACATACCACAATAATATCTTGTAAAGCACCTTGGCCAAGGGAGAGATTGAGCCTCAATAGGTTCATCTTCAAAGGTAATTATTCCTAACTTTATTTTTCCTTTGTAAGAGTAGATAGATAATGCATTTGTATTCTTCTCCCATGTATTAGGATTTTCTATACATTGATGTGAGTATATGTTTTATAATACATGTTTAATTTAATTGTTTTATTATTTCTAACCCCCACTTTATGCCACAATAATTGTTATACACTAGATTAGATTTACTTTCTTATTATTATAATAGGTGAATGCTCTAAACCTTAAGACTGCATTAGGGTTGCTGTGTGATTATGTTATACTGTAGGCTTTAAATCCATTCCTATCATGATATTTTGTGACAAGTAATCCCTTAATCAGGTCTATCAGGTCCCCATATTGGTCATGCTCTCACTTAACAAGTGTATCCCCAATCAAAAGTGTAGGTATCCTCTATCTTCTTTGATCCAGGATTGATTTATAGACATGATGCATTTTTGATTGCATATATTCTTGTGAACCCAACATGAAACTAACCCTTTTAGGATTTATTTCACTTATTTAGTTATTTTGATCATCATTTTTATCATATATTTTGACATACTAGATTGATTCTATTGACCTAGATATTTTTCTTTGTGCACAAGTTTCTAAGAATAGGAAACTAGATCAACCTAGTTGACCTAATATAGGATTATAACCTTTCAAACACCTAGTTCATCCTACTAGGTTGACCTAATTAACCCCCTATAGTTTTATCACTCTATAATAGGTTCCTACACAAATTGATCGATCCTATCCACCTAGTTTGTAGGTTTCTCAAGCATACTTCAAGGTTCTTCATCAAAAATCTTCCTTCATTGCATCTCTAATCCACCAAGGTTCCTTTCTACCTCTCTAATTATTATTTTTATATCTTTCCTTTCATATTTTACAATTTTTAAAACTTCCCTTACACAATCAATTGGATCGACCCTGTCGACCTAGTTCTGTGTTCTATGTGTTGTCTAAAATAACTAGATCGACCTTGTTGACCCATTTCATTTTCAAAATTTTCTTCCATAGTAAAATTTCAACCCTATAAAACATATTCTATATTTTGTGCATATAGTGTCAACACTATACCTTGTTTCAAAGTTATAATTAACCTCATATTTATTAGTAATTAATTCATAGTTTATTTTCTTATTACATGCATGCTTAGAATAGATCACATAATCTAATTAGGGGATTTTTAATTAAATTCTTAGTTTCAATATTTATATTTTATGCACACATGGACAAATCATAAAAACATAAACAAGCACTTTAACATTTTATCTACCCTAGGCCAACCTACTTGGATTTAATCATCAAGGAGGAAGCTTAATTGATGCTCTAGTCAAGTATAAATTATGGTTAATGGTATATTATGGATAAACACCTGACACCCTTATCATTATGATGTGAGAAATGAGGGGTAAGAATCTAATTCCATCCCTATATCATTACCACTATAGTCCATTTCAACCTAAACTACTTGAAACCATCCTTAGATTTTTATCTAGTACCTTTATTATAGCCAACTTCCAATCACATTAAAATCCATATATTAATAATATAATAAACATTAAAGTTAACTAATTAGTTATTTATTTAATTTTTAATTTGATTTCTTTCTCTTTATTCAATTATGTGCACAAAATATTGCATTAGCTAGTGTTAGTGCAAGATTTTATTTTGTGTGTTTCAATTGGATTGGTTAGTGTTAATCCAATTGACTGTCTATTTCTTTTTAGTACTTACTAGTTTTAATTACTTACAAAATTATTTATTTTCATTGTCAAAATTTGATTTAGGATTCTTAAATTCCCTATCTACTATACTGGATCGACCTAGTAAACCCGGTAGCATTTTTGCCTTCTATACATTGTATTGGATTAACCTATTCAACCCTATATATTTTTAATATCTTTATTTATATGCTAGGTCAACCCAATTGAACTTGTAATATTTCAATCACCTCTTTATCTTTTGCTTTCTTACCTATCTTATTTTCCCTTCATCATGGACTTTTTTTTGGATAATTACATCAAGTTATAGTCAATAATCATGATCAAATTTACCAATCCTAATAGGGTCTCCCATAAACAAATTAGGGCTCCTCTTTTAGATGCTAGTAATGTTCATATTTTTACTTGCATAATAAACTATGGGACTCCTCCTCATATCTCTTTGTAGCATAATCCTCTTTTCTCATTAGAAGACCAACTTAAGTTAGAGTATACTCTTGAAATGCTTTTCTTTATTTTTAATTCTCCTCAAAAGCAAGGAAAGGATCTTTCTACCATTTATAACCTCATGATTAGTGGTAAAACTAAAGATCCTCATTCAACTACTCCTACATTCTCAACAAGATTTAAAGGTACCACTTTCTTTGTTTCTCATTCTCTTCCTTCAATTTTGACTCCTTCTTATGCCATGACATCTTCTTTTCTAACCTCTTCTACCTCCATGCCTAGTATTTCAACTAACATGGTAAGGTCTAAATCTAGTGGTAATCTCATAAGATCCACTATCCTTAATCCTTCCACTAGTTCATTATTTGCTACCCAAGGCAATCATGCTTCTAGTGATTCTTCCTTTCAACCATTTACTAGTTCATATTTTGCTTCATAATAAAACATTTCCACTAGTGCCTCACATTCTCACAATTCATCTCAAACTCATATCAACACTAATAGTGGTACCCAAGACACTAATACCAACACAAATACCAATTCTAATGCTTATAATGTTAATCAAACACATCAAATTTTGTTGCAAAATCTCAATCAAATGAATACCTTTCAAGCTCATAACACAAATAAAATGATAAGAATACAAAACCACCTTAATATTCAATCTCATCCACAACCAATGGCTTGGGGAACACAGCCAAAATTTCCCCCCTCCTCCTCTTCAAGATTCTCAAGGCAACCTCATTCCTCAACTCCTAAATTTTATAAAACCATCAAGCATCTACAAAATGAACCTCTCACTACTCAAATCACCAACATTTATATAGGAGGTATAAACCCTATAATTTCTTATAATGGGTCAACCGATCCTACCCTTCACCTCAAAATATTTAGAAATATTTATAAGGATTGGTTCAAATTAAACACCTTTGCCTCTAACAAGCTCCTAGACAGAACTCTCATGGGTGATGATTTGGATTGGTACACTCAACTTAGAGTTCATTCCATTTCTAGTTTGGAGGACTTATTAAATTCTTTAGTTCAAGAATTCCAAACTAATGATCTTCCTAAAAACACTTTGGCCCTTTTAATTAATTGAAAACAACATGAGAATTAAACTACCCAAGTTTTGTTAAGATATGGAAGACTTTGTCAAACAAATGTGAACATAACATGATAGATGACAATATATTTCATCTCTTTACAAATGTTATCTTTCCTAAACTATAATATCAAGTTTACACTCTCTCCCCACATACCTTGGAGGAGGCTATTGACCAAGCTAAAAGATAAGATTTACTAATGCATTAATTCAAGCCACCCTAACCTTATATAGGTCCTTGTATATTACTAAATAATAAAAACCACAATGTTAACAATGATGGTGTTACCGATTCTTATGACACCATTCATAATGTTCAAGCTATTGTTCTTAACCCTTATTCAGAACCAACTCCTTCTTTTCAACAATATATTAATCCTCATTTATCTTCACCAAATAAAATTAATGTTCACAAACCTCTATCCTTAGTTGAATTTCTTAATCATCTACCTAAGCCTCTTCCACGAGATCTTGGCCCTACTCAACCTATGAAATCCTAGTATGATCTTAATAAATTTTGTTGGTTTCATGCTAGTTGGGGTTATTCTCATGAGACATGTAGACAACTTCATAATTTATCTATGGATTTTATTCTTATCCTTAATTTTTATCATGATTTAATTATTTTTAAGTGTCAAGAAGCCTATGATATTTCTTTTAAGGACTATAAAACACATGACAAAAATAAAGCCTTAAATCAGGCAAATGTTCATTTAGCTATCTATAAAGATATTGTACCTAATCATTAACCAATTCAAGATAACCAAGATAAGACCACCCCTTCCACAAATAATGTAGAAACTCTTTTTGAACTAACTTCCAAAGAGAATGTGGTTAGCATGACTAATATGTGAAGGGTGGTGGATTTCATTGATTCCCAACCTATCTTTACTCTTCCTTCATCTAAGACACATCATGTTATCTAGGATTCTTCTCCACCTCATTTAAATGAGTTGGGTCAAACTAACCTTATAACTTTTGATGATCTAATTTTTTATTCCCATTTGGATAATACATCCCATACTATTTGTACCATTCTTCCATCATTTTCCAATACTAATAATAACCAATCTTCTACTACCACTACTTCTTCTCCTTTTAAAAATCAACTTGAACTAACAACTTCTTCATCTTCACATGATTTACCAGTTTTTTCTAAACCTTCGTCTTATCAACATAAATTATAATTTACTTTGGATCCTCCTTCTAAGGACCTCCTTAACCATTATGCACCTTTATCTAACAACCTTTTCATAGGCTATGATGAGTGGGATCCCATTATGGAGCTCACTAATCTCCCATCTTAGATTCCATTCCTTAAGCTTATGAGGACTTCCCCACATCATAAAAATAGCCTCATGAAGATATTATTCAAGATGAATTTCCCTTGTCCTCCCCTAGTAGGATAGGAGGTAGCCTTATCTGGTTCCAAAGATAGTATATTAAAATAATGTGAAGAGATGCCTATCAATGTTGATGAGGCTATATACACTTCTCTTTCTCTATGATTTCCCATAGCTTCTATGATTCTTGATGAGATTTTACTTCACGTAGGAGGTCCTACATTATTCATTAGCATCTAAATAAGTGATATATAGGTTAATCATGCATTGATTGATGAGGGTTCTAGCACGTGTGTCACTTCTCTTAATTTTATTTAATATTCTTAGATATTTCAAATGCAATCTTAATTTTACACATAACACATGCCAAGGAATGATAGAAGACAAATACCTCCTCTAGGTTGCATGTGGTTTCCCATTACTATCCCACCTATTACCATCTATGTGAAGGTGATGATATTTAACTTCCCCCTTTCTTATAGCATCTTGATTGGTAGGTTATGGACTCTTCGCATAAGAGCTATCACTTCTTCTACCTATCAATGTGTTAAATTCTCTCATAATGGATCCAATTATAGGATTCAAGGTGACACTAACCCTTGGAATTTCAAATAATTTCAAAATCATGTTGTCTTCAATATTCTTACACTTGAACCTTTGCCAAGTGTTCCATTTTATGAGTCTCAATGTCTCAACTTTCCTATTAATTTAACCTAAGGTTAAAATCAGCATCATGAGCTCATTGGTAACATTCCTCCTAATCTTTTAGATTCTGATGATCTTGATGAGATTAAATTAAATATTAAAACTTATGATCTCTCACCTTATCTCATCTTGTAGCTTCTTACTTCCTTGCAACCTCATTCTCACAAACCTCCTTATGATGGCATTCCCATAGTCTTGACCAAGACTAGGCATTCTATTCACCATGATTCATCAGATGACAAGGTTATCCCTACCTGTGTCATTGATCCTTACACCCTAGATTACAATGTTAGTTATTCATTAGATAATCCATTATTAGGTGGTCTTATATAGGCCTACGATGTTGAGATTATACGTTATTATTCTTCTTTACTTGAGTCTATTTGTGTATCTCATCATTTTTCCTTCACTTATAATTCCTGATTGTTGTACTTTTCCCTTTTATCATAGGGTAGAGATGGTACTGACACCTCTAGTTTTTGAGGATCTATGTAAGACTATGTTCATAAATCATGCTATGACTAGGCCTTATCATTTTGATAAGTACCCTAACCCTCACAGTTGGTTTACCCCTAAAGTTAGTGTAACTCTCCTCAGGCCTTTTGTAGATTTCACCCCTCCCTCAATAGAGCCATCTATATTTGAGCCTCTTCCCACTCCTTCTATAGTTGATCCTATTTCCACTCCTACTATTTTTGAGCCTACCCCTACTTTTGATTCTATTGTTCCTTCCATTGAGCCTAGTTTCATTACTTCCTTAGTATCATCCTCCTTTAATGATGGTTTATTTCCCTTGACTAAGATGGCTCCTCTGACCACCAAATGGGCTGATAAGTGTTCTCTAGCTTCTTTTACTCTTGTTTGACCTCCTTCCATGAGTGACTCTACTAAAACCATTCACAAGCATATCTATTGCTTTTATGGTATAAATAATTATTATTTCACCCATTATTGTAAGTTACAATAATATATTGATACCTTGCATCTTTATTCCCCATCATTATACAAAGCCATACCTCTCCCAAAGGTAATTCCTAAAAAATTTCCCAAGTATGGTGAGGTATATTGTCTATGGCATTTATTTGTCACCCATCACACTGATCATTGTCACATCTTATAACATCTTAAATATCACCTTATAGCCATTCCTAAACCTTTTACCACTCCTCTCATAGGTTATTCCTACAATAAGTCTAATCCTTCTCCCATGGCCCCACCTCCATGTTTCCATCCCCTCTTATGGGCCCTTCACCACCTCTTATGATTCCTTCAACAATGGACCTTCCCTCACCTATGGATCCTTCTCCACCTATGATTCTTTCACCTGTGGATCCTTCTCCATCAGTGATTCTTTCATCTCCCATAGAACCTACTCCCATGTATTCTATAAAACAACCTTTACCTAATTCTCCTCCTTAGCATGATCCTTATGGCATTCCTAATTTTTAGTTGAGGAGATCAGAAAAGAAGCATTTGCCTAGTATTCATTGAGTATTGAAGAAACTTTAGTAGTAGTTCGACTATAACTTCATAGAGACTTATCTAATGTATTGGATAATGTGTGGATAGATTTACCAATATTTATGAGCACATTCATGGTATTTTCACATTTATATTGGATTGGATGTGTTCTCTAATCTCATTTCTATCTATTACACCTGTTTGACACTTTGTCAAATTTTTGCTTATCTTTTATCACAATTTCTTACTTATTGTATTATATCTTGCTTATCTTATCATTCATGGTTCGCATATGGTTGTCTTTTATTTATCATTATTTTCCTTAAATTTTTTCTCAAAACTCTCTTTCTTTTATCTTTTTGATTATTTTTCTTTCTTATCCTTATTTCTCATAGATAATTTATCATGGTGATTTGGTTATACATACGATGTGCCCCTTGGTTGTTATCTCTCTTTACCATGTGATCAGTTAGCAAATAATCTATCTCATTATTATCTCCTTTCCCTAGTCCACCTTTGGATATCCTTTTTCTCTCTTCCTTTATCTACAAACTAAACATATACATGGTTGAGACTTGAGATCACATGCTAGTTCATTGTCAATCCTAAGTGTCCTATTCAGTCTTTGTCTTTGGTTACTTAGCTTCCTTTAGCCTTAGCCTAAATCTCATTCATGTGTATCACTATATCTCTCATGATTGGTAATTCCAAATCCATATGCAGGAGGAATCTTAAAAAGCCATCAAAAGAATTTTAAAATCCAAAACATTTTAAAAAAAGGTAATGATATCAAAAGGCAAAAATAGTTTTAAAAGTATAATCACACTAAAAGACATGATTCAAAGCATATCTAATTCTTCTAGTCAAATATAAAACTCCATAGTTCACCTCATAGTAGAGTTGAGGTCCTTTGGGGTGTGATAGGGTAGTAGATTAGAAGAGGAGAATAAAAAAATCTTTTAGTGCTACTTAATTTCTCACGTAAGTACCCAATCTTTATAGTAGACTGATATCTCTATAAGGAGTCTTTAAAAATGAGGAACACATCGTGGGAAGGTAGGTCCATTTTATTTTTCTTGTACCAATCTACCTTCATGAGTTGATCTTAATAGCACACTTATTTTCTTACAAATTTTTGTGTCTATAGCGAAGAGGTTTCCTTTATACATAGATGACCACTAGTCACTTAGTGTCTTCTCATGTTATTAGTATGCCTCTTACCTCCTAAGGTCTTCTCATAAGATGCCTAAGTCCTATTTTTTACACTCCCTTTTTTAATCCTTATATCCCTTATATTTACTCTTCATAAATATTATTTTGTCTACTGATCACTCCCCTTGGGATCTTATTTGTGAGTTGCATTATAAGATCGTGGATAGGAATCTTTTCCTTCCTATTACTCACATCCTTGATTACCCAATTGTCCTTTTTATTACACCCCAGTGGTGTTCTCTTTTTTGAGTTGTGGTGTAAGACCATGGATAGGATCTAACCCTCCTCACAAAATTTTTGAATACTTATCATCCAAATCACATGTGTCAAATTTGAGATAAGATTCGATCGATTATGAAGTTACATGTCATTTTAAATGCTTCCCATCTTGATTTATTATGTTTTATGCTTACTTCATTTTTATTTCACCTTCTTATCTTCTTATTTTTTGAGTGCATGTAAGATTTCAACCATTTTTTGAATTTTTCATACTTCCCAGCTAGAATTAGTATGATCAATTTAAGACCAATATTTTTGAAATTTTATTTTTATTTCATAATTACCAACATGATTTAGTATGATTGATTAATTTAATTAATTTTTTTTAATTAACATTTGTTCCCTTTTACATACCTTTCATTTTATTACTTTGTTTGTCATACTTCCCAAAAAGATATTAGTATGATTTTACTTGTTTTAATTTGGTGCAAAAAACTTTCACATTGGTTTAAAAATAAATTCCTTTTTACCATTATGTTTTTACATTTCTTTTTTCTTTATACTTAGTCATTTATTTTTATTACACATTTCCTAGCTTGAAATAGTGTGTAGTACATTTTCTTAATTCATTATATTTTTCCAAGTCCTTTTTTCTTGTTTATTTTTAACCATGCATGTTTTTTTCATAATGCTAGAAAAGAAACCACATATCACATATTTCCTATAGCATATATAAAAAAGCTAAATACATGTGCTAGAAATAAATATATCCTAAGAAACCACAATCACAACCATAATGAATAATCAAAATAAACAATAATGAAAACATACACATCTAACAAAAATATGCCAAAATGATCTATATATATATATATATATATATATATATATATATATATATCATGATTTTTGATACAACATATATAACCATATATAATGCTCCAACTCTATGGTTAGGTCCCATCTTGTCTATCTCATGGCCTAGCCATTTTGCTTGTTAAGGCCTCAGTCTGAATCCTCTAAATGGTATGATATAAGGAGGCCATTAGAGATCTCAATCCCTCTACCTATCCTTATAAGTACACTACTTGTATCTATGACTCTATCAACTAGGTCTAGATCTCTATCATCTACACTACTGTAGCTAGATTCATAGCTCTCTCGTCTGCTAAGATTTACCATGCATATAGTTCCTTTACACCCATAAATACTAGTGGATGCATCCTCTCTCTATGCTTGTATATACCTCATTGCTTCTCCATTTGATTTGAAATAGCTTTCCTAAGTTGGGGTAGATGATAGACTCAAATATTCCAGTGTCATGGGGTCGTATGGTTATAGAGTCCCATCTAGGATTTCATGGAGTGATCCCCTCACTAAGGACCCCCATCTCTCCTCCTCATCCTCACCTGTGCCTAAAAAATCACACAAGATGGATATTAGATCACTATTATATCTCAAAATATCTTTCTTTCTTTCTAAACAAAATATAAGAAATAATTTAACCATACTTTTTTACCTATTTATGTCTCAACTATTATGCTATCTCCATCCACATGACTGCCTAGCACATTATCCCCATCTGTGTGGCCTCCTAGCACCTCCTATATAGGTTGCCTCCTCAACTCAAAACTAGTTGTCATGACTTGTGTTAGTTTCAAGCCTACATCTAAGTGGTCTCTCTATCATCTCCTCTAGCTCACCTATGGGGTCATCTAGGATGGAAATAGTCTCCACTCTCTCCTGCTCCTTGTACCTCCATCAACACCATGTCTTTGATGGCCACTACTAATCTTACTATATATTTTGTAGTGGTACATCTAGTATATCTACTTATACATCTCTATCCTCTTACTTAGTGCCTCATTATGCTCAACTAGTCCATGGTTGTTTTTGATGTGGGCTGAATATCAACCTCACCACTAGTGGCCCTAGTCCTCTCCTCCCTCATGGCTCCCTCACATATTGATCCAACTACTTGAGCATTAGTATCAATTTTGTTGGATGAGGTAGGCCGATCTTCCTTGGCACCTGTGCCACTAAATGCGGTTATCTCCACAAAAAATAGTGTCCAACAACCTCTATCCTCTTTATCATTGGTAAAATTGTGTCCTTTCTCACCCATGTAGCTACTATGTGCTTGTATGGTATCCACATGATGTTTTAATGTATTTTTGACCATAACACTAGCACGTGTGGCATGGCCTACACCACTTGGTCCTTTCTCCATCTCTGTACTCAAGGTGACTTATCATTTACTATATGGGTTAATACAACTAGCCTATACATAAGAAACCTTTCATATATCCAAGTTGTCAGCAATATGCTCAGTCCCATGGTCCTTTGCCCTCTGAATAACATCTCATACATATCATATAAAAATTGAACCTAGATTATGGAGCCTAGGTCATACAAAACTCTCTCCTTTAAGATCATCCTTCTCAAGGCTACCACGAATAATGGTACCTTGCCATTTGACTTGTGACATAACACTTGGTATGCAACAAGGCCTATCAATTTTTTTTGGATACCTACAATATGTGATGTATATACATCAAATGTACTCACTCTCCTACTTGGTAATATCATCTTTGAGCTTGTAGCCCACATGGCTAAGGACCTCCTCTCTTCTAGGCTATCTAGTATCCCTATGGTTACCTACACTGCAACTATAGGTAGCCTCAAGATGGCATGGAAATCCTTTATCATGATAGCCACCTCTACTATATCCCCATCCACCTCCCATCTAAATTTGTTGCTCAATCATTCCTAAAAACCAAGTAACATAATTAACAGATCAACCCTAAGGGGGATTTGGCACATCTCTACTATCCTACCTAGACTTATATATTCTAGTCCAGCCCTATCTCCATCTAAAAACCTATCTAACAACTTTAGTAACCATGTCACATCCACAAGTCTCCAAAATATCTATCATCCTTTCACCCAAGAAATAACAAAGGATGTCTCTATTCCTCCATGTCATGTATAGTCATAATACATTCTTTTTACATTTTTAAGAAAAAACAAGCCTAAATTACTTGATTTTTTCCTCTTTATCTTAATTTTATCCTTTTCAATCCTTCTTGACCTTATTTGTTCATTTCAGGCCATTTTAGCCCACTTTCAACCTTTTTGCATGTTTTTTCATATCATTCTAGCTCTTTGGTCAAACTAGTTTGACTAAAATTTTACTATCTTTTCACTTAGTTGACTCAAAAATTTGAGTCAACCCCTTTATCTTCCCCTCCCTATTGTTTAGTTTCCATTTTGGACCTTTTAGACCACCTGACAATTCTGAACTAGGTCTTCAGCTTGCAAAATGTATAGGGTCGACCCATACCTACTGGGTTAGCATTATGGATTCTACCCATTTCTAGCCTATTGGGTTGACTAGGTTGACCCAGTGCCCTTTTCCCACCAACCCCTTGCATTTTCTTGAAAAAGTGCAATTTTCTTATTTTCTACCTAAACCCTCTAAACCCATTTCCCATCTTCTTATTTTCTACCCCTATAATTTAATTTTGTTCCCTTTTGACATCTAGAAATTATTAAAATTCAAAATTATTGAAAATTCACTTAAATCAATACAAATTTTAAAAACTAGTTTAAGATTCTTAGTTGAATACATGTAGTGCACCTATTGCCACCTTTGGAGCCTCTCCCTATCTAGCATGTCATCTCCTCACCATCCTAGCTTGTTTTATCTCTATAGCTCTTTTTCTCTCCTCTCACAAGTCAAAATAACAAATGACTTATCTTTCCCTTATTTAAAAACACTTTTCACAATATAAATCTTTCAATGATTATCCTACAGATTCCTTGTTTTGATTATATCTTTGTTTTTACTCATCCATTTTGCAAACCATAAAATACATTAGATTCATGATGATGTAGAGATTATTTTACACTACCATATGCTTATCTTCCAAAAAAATTGATTTTTGGTTATTTTTTGTACTAACTTCTACATTTTCATCTAGTGTTCTCTACATTGGACACCTTCACATTTATTATAGTCTACTTCTTTATCTACATCACTAAGGTAAGTTAAAGGTATGTGTTTTCAAATTAGTCCTTTCATTTATGTTATTTTTCTACTAAATGCACTTTAGTTAGCATAATCATTGTGTGTTATCATGTTTTATCCCAAAGAGCCATCCCATGTTACACTTACATGACACATGATGAGCTTCAAGTGGGGCATATGTATACACATAATATTTTCAAACTTTTATTGATTACTAACACTTTATATCCTATAAGAACCTATTGAGTCTCAATCTTCATAAGTGTATGTCTTAAGGGGTGCACTGGGAAAGGGGTGGGTAGACCATCGATGGCTTCATAATATTGTTGTCCCTATTGCCACTTGTCATCTACGCACTTGTCTCCTAAAACCATTTATCATAAGCTTATTCTTATCATTCCTATCTATCCCAATATTTTCCTCTTTCCATCCCTCCTTTTCTTGCCTTAACACCCTTTTGGTCAGTCAGCTATACTCAGCCAACTAGGTCAACCTAGTATAGTTTAGGGGTATTTTTCACTTTCTTAGCTTGTTATCTTTTCAGCTGACCTAGCTCAGACCTAGTGAATTTTCCATGAAAACACACTGGGTCGACTGGGTCGACCCTATACAACTAACATTTATGGAAGGATTTAGGGAAAAATCCATCTATATATACAAGTTCATTTCCCACCAATTCATAAGATAAGAATTAATAGAAAAGAATTATGAGTGGACATCTACTTAATAACCATTCTACTTAGGGAATAAAGCTTAGGGTTTTTTAACTTTTTTTGGAGATATGAAACTTGTCTTATGGAGAAGTCTTTTAGATGCTTAGATACCATATGTAATCTAGAGCTGATTTATCTTCATTATCCTTACCACAACAATCTCTTGTAATGCATGTTGGCCAAGGGAGAGATTGCATCTCAAAAGGTTCATCTTCAAAGGTAAGTATTCCTAAATTTATTTCTCCTTTGTAATATTATATAGATAATGCATTTGTATTCTTCTCCCATCTATTAGGATTTTATATACATTGACATGAGTATATGTCTTCTAGTACATGCTTAGTTTAGTTGTTTTATTTTTTCTAACCCTCACTTTATGCCACAAGATTTAGTGTGCACTTTATTAGATTTAATTTATTGTTATTAGAATAGGTGAATACTTTAAAGCTTAGGAATGCATTAGGGTTGTTGTGTGATTATCTTAGACTATAGGCTTTGGAACCCTTCCTATCATGATATGTTATGAAAATTGATCCCCTAATTAGGTCTAGTAGATCCCCATATTGGTCATGCTCCTACTTAACAAGTGTATCCCCAATAAAAAGTGTAGATATGATCTATCTTCTCTAATATAGGATTGATTTATAGACATGATGTATTTCCAATTGAATACACAACTAGGTCATCTAACCATGTTTTGCTCCACAAGCATCATATTAAAGGTGAAGGATATATGTGCCATTGAAGAACATTCCTCTTGCCATGATCCAATGGAGATATGACTAGCAATGTGGTTTTTATATTGGATGCAATAATGGTAGAGTTCTTCAGCCTAAATATATATAAAGGAGTCACTCTACATGTAGCTAGTTCATTTTGGTGAGAAAATTCATGCTGCATAGTTTCCATGTCAACAAAGAAGGGTAATGTTGTCCTAGGTACCTTGGGTAGCTAATGGATATGCACGATGGTTTTATGTGGGATCTTTGTGATAATTGCATGCTGACCCAAGTAATTTATCACATATATTGGTATGATAGGGTGAGAGGTCATCAATTCAACAAGTTGTTCCCACTAGGTGCTAAATAGTTGCCTATGCACAAAATATCTTCTCTTTGCTCTCTTCCAGATGAGGTTATAAAAAGTGATTGTTGCCTCATGGTCAACATCCAGATGTACAACACCTTCTAGGGATTTCCATTATGTGAAGATGAGAAGAAATATTAGAAATTTATACTAAAATGTTTTCTTAGTATCACTATGCACTCTCCTAATGTTCATGGAGATTTTTGAAACAAGAAAGTCCAACCAATTGAATTCCTCATTGAGGTGAATCATGTGATGAGATATGTCTATAATACCCTTCATTATTTCCTTTGTAGATGTCTACTAGAACTATCTGGTAATGCATTTTGTAATGTTGTGAATAAGTACATCTTTAATGTCATTCAATGGGACTCTTATTTTTTACGCATACACCACTCTAATTTATGGTAAAATATGTGGTTTTTTTATTTTTAAGGTGTTAATGGCTTCCCTCATGCCACTAGTCTTGTTGTTCTCACCATGATAGCTTCATTGACATAAATAGTAACATTTGAAGCTATATATATCTTACACTCATTGTATTTCCCAAGAAATAATTGCATGATGTCACTAAAATTACCAAAATTAAGAAGGCAGACCAATCTTTTGACATCTGTGTTGCAAAATTTATTATGTTGGGTGATCATTAAGGCTTGTGCTTCTTATGATATTTATTTCTCAAATAAATGTTCTTCCATGTGTTTAAGGAAATCATATGATTTTTTATAGACAAACTTGTTCTATTTCTAATTGGTCCCAATGTCAATGTCTTCAATCTGAGTCATTATAAGTCCCTTGATGTTGTCATGCATAGACATCATCGATGTCGGTGTTGGGTATAGTTGCATTGTATATAGTGTGAAGATTTAGAATACTTCATATCATATAAATCTCTTCAAATTATAAGAAATTTCTAGATTCAAAATTGGTAAAGGTTATAATTTCAACTAAATGGTTTTGATCACCTATTTACAGGTTTAAATGAAATTTTTCACCTCCCTATTCTTTAAATACACTGAGCTGCCACTGGATTACACACATGGAAACATATAATTTCCAAATTATTAAGTGTTGATATGGTCTCTATTTTATAGAGATGGAACCCATTTGATTCTTATATGAAGTTTGATTGGAGCTCTATCATTCCTTTCATCCTCCATACTTGTCTATTCACTTGGTGATGTTGATGCACAATCTATTTATGGTATCTATCTTGATTCTCTCACTTGATTCATCATTAATAGCCATAAAATAACCATTAGCCATTTTTTGATTAATATCTCATTTTACATGTCATCTCTCATACTTAATATCTATCAACCATCACCCTTTTAATTATTCCACATGACTCTACCAAACCCTTTATTACTACATCTACTTGTCTAAAAAATTATTCCTTATTCTATTTACTATGACTTAAATGAAAATTGTACAACACCCAAATCACATAGAAGAAAATATAACAAATCCAAACACACACAACAACAAGAAAAAAAACCCTAAACTAAATTGGTGTGTCATATCACCTCCTCAACTTTGAAACTTAAAGTTATTGGTGGTAGGGCTTCAGCCTATAGCCAGTCACTTAGCCTAATAGAATATTTCCTTGTATTTACCTCAAAATAATAGACCTAGAATATGTTATTTGATGAATTATATATGGGCCTTTCCACCTAATATTGAATTTACCTAAGAGTGCATAGAACTAGCTGTCATAAAACAAGACTCTATGTGGAATTACTCAATGCATAGATTTTTACCATGCAATGATTTTTTACTATGTTTATGGATTTTTTGTATCCAAAATACTCTACTACATTATTCCTCCATCGTATTCAACTCTATTATTTTATTTGTTAATGACTCCTGATCATCCAAATGTATGATATTAATGATGTGTAGGCTAGGAACCACATAATCCAAAGGCATGACTTCCTCCATGCCATAATCTAGTTAGAATGGTGTAAATCCTATCGCATGTT
This sequence comes from Torreya grandis, assembly GCA_037957365.1. NCBI lineage: Eukaryota > Viridiplantae > Streptophyta > Pinopsida > Cupressales > Taxaceae > Torreya > Torreya grandis. Next base: position 628,410 of record JARHVA010005718.1, read on the forward strand.
TGTAATATGTGTGATATGCCCATAAAAATGTAGGAAGTCCATCCTCATAGTCATCAAGTTGTACATCACATACTTTTGAAATCATTTTCCCCAACACTTTATTCAATGCTTTCACCTAGTCATTTGCCTATGGATGAGAGGTTGTTATTTTATGGTGCATAATAAAAAATTAATCAATGAGGGTTTTGATTGTTTTGTTTAGGAATGGGGTACCCCTATCACTTACCATTTTGATCAAACAACCAAACCTAGTAATGATGTTTTCATATAAAAATTTTGTAGTATATTTTTCACCATAACTAGTTATCATAGTAGCTTCTACCCACTTCATAAAGTAATTCATCATGATAATGATATATCATGCATGTATTCATTTACTAGGTAAATTTATTAGACTAAAAAAATTTATCCCCCACTGTTAAAATGGTTACTATGTAAGAATATGTTGTAACGACATTTCATCCCTCTAATTTGGACTCCCCATGTGCTGACATACATTGTTATACTATGCAATTGGGTCACATCCTAGAATAAATAGGTCCATCTTAATCCAATCTATAGAATCTTCCTTGTAGTAGTTTTAAATGTGAAATGACCCCCAACTACTCCTTGATGTGATTCTTCAAGTAGTTTTGGCCATCAATGTTCTAGGATTAATCTTGTGTAGAACTTCATCCTTACCAAAATTTTAAATAAATCCATTTATAATGGTATATGGTAAGGCTCAAGTTATTAACTACTTATTTTATCATTATTTATAGTGTAATGGGAAAGTTCCTTACTCTAAAAACTATGAAATTTCTTCTAAATGTTCTAGGACTATAATTTCTTAGAAAAGATGTGCTTCTAAAGACTCATCTTGGATTTCCTCTGGTTCCTCACCATTGTGCAATCCACTTAGGTGGTCGGGTCCTATGTTCTCCCTTCTAGGTTTAACATTTATACAAAATTGAAATTTTTAGAAAAACATCAACCACATCAAGATTCATCTTCCAAGCATAGGCTTGTTGACCAAATGTCTTAGTACTTAGTGATATGTTAATAAATCAAATGGTGTTGCCAATAAGTAGTGTGTGAACTTCTATAGTGTGAACACTATTGCTAAATCCTCCCATTCTATTGTAGTTTAATTATTTTCCATAGATGATAGTTTTATGCTTGTAAAGTGAATAAGGTTGTCCATTCCTCCTCTTACTTATGTTAAAATGGTTCCCACTACTATCCCTAATGCATCTACATGAATGTGAAATAGCTTACTCCAATTTGGAAAAACCATTTTTGGTGTAGTAACCAATCATTACTTTATATATATATATATATATATATATATATATATATATATATAAATGCCTCTTGATAGGATTTTATACATATAAATTATGGTCCTTTGAGAAATATCTTTTCCAAGGGTGTGGATATAGTTACATACCCTTTTATGAATTTCTTATAATATTCAATATGGCCTAGGAAAGATCTTACCTCTGTGGAACTAGTTGGTGGTGGCATGCTAATAATTAGTGTGATCTTATCCTGGTCCACTAGAATTCCTTTGCTACATAATACATGACCCAACAAAACCCTAAAGTGTGTGAAAAATAAACACTTATTCAAATTTAGGGTATTCATAGTGACCTATATATTTATATCATCAATCTAAGTTTGGACAAGTGATCTAGAACAATTAAAAACACCACCCAATTATCAAAATAGACTTGCATGAATTCATGGATAAAATATTTGAATGTAATCACTACATATTTGAAGAAAATTTTAGGTGGGTTCTTAAATATAAAAGGCATTACCCTATAGGAAAATGAGTCCCATTCTATGGTAAACATGGTCTTAGCTTAGTCCTCCTCTATGATCAATATCTGATGATAATCATTGAATCCATATTTGAATGAATAGACTTTATGTCTTGATATAGCCTCAATTAATTCATTTATGAAAGGTATGGGGAAGGGATCATTCATGTAAGCATCATTCAAACTATGATAATATACATAGATTCAAATTTCACCTATTTTATTATGTTGTACTATTATTGGACTTACCCAATCATATTTTTCTATAGGAAAGATGATTCTTGCTTCTTATATGTGATCAAATTTAGTTTTGACCTTAAGCTTCATGTTTGGATTTAAGCGATATGGTATTTTTTGATCAACTTTTCATACTCATTTAATATTCATTTCCATTAGGGAAGGATCTACACCTTTTACTTCTATAAACTTGGTAAGGAAAACATCTTGATAATCCCTTAAGATTTGCATGACTTTTGAGATGTCTAATTGAGTGCAGTAATCCCTAATGTGTGCCATTTTTTGAGCATCTTTTGTTCTAATGTTTCTAATATATTACTTTAGAGGGTCTTGATACAATTTGTGTTCTTCCTTAGGAATTGAATCTCTTAGTGCTCATTTTCCTTCCCTCTCAGGTACATTAATGTGTTGGAGTCTATCCTCTTCAATTTATCCTATGCTCAGCTCTACTAACTATTCAAATTATTTTTCTAGATTAAATAAATCTATGATATCCATATCATCATTTTTTTAGTTTGAGTTTGATTCATATTATTCTTGTATTCTATGATGTGACTATGTTCTACTACACTCTCTACTTTTATCTATTCGATAGATTTATAAGGCACCACTCAAGTTTTAAGATACATTATACTATGATGTAGACTCCATCAATTTATCTATGTCTTCAATCCTTGTATGGCATAGAAATGTTTTCAATTTTTGAAATGCTTGATGTTTCATCAGGTTGTCACTCTCAAAAATGAATGTTTGGATGAAATCATCTTGAACATGTGTCTAGTGTTTCATTTCCCTACATCACTCTTCATGTATATACCAGGTAGTTGGAAACACCCACGAGTATACCTAAAATAATGTACCCAATATTTAGAGGCCACTCCCTCCAAATTCCAAAATTTGATGCACCTATATATATGAAAATCTAGATAGTCCCCTTCTTAAAAGATAGGCCAATGTCATCTTTCCCCCTCTAACAATTGAAACCATGCAATCATCATTGCATGACCTTCTTCCCAATCTAGATTGTCATCTCAATGCACTAACCACCAGTTCATAATAATTATTTTTAGATTATAATTGAGCATGTTAACCCTTTGATAAATGTTTGGCACATACTATTGAAATCATAGAATGAATTGGTTGACATCTTAAGTTGTATAGTACTAAGGTATTTAACATTTTATTGCAAAAAACATGTGTAGAGATCTTATTTCATGATCCCCTTCTGACCAATTCAACAAATAAGTATCTAAATCACCATTGATTGAAGACATAGTATCCCAAGGTAGCATACCTAATAGTATAGGATCAATATAGTCCTTTTCTATGAAACCTATCTGATATGCAAAATCTACTTCAAAACAAGTAAGAGATCTTACTGACATAGATCACACATCAGTCCTATCTAGTTGTATCTCATTTGTATGGTTTAGCATTGGATTGTATGTTGGTTATATAGTCTCATATTTTATTTGTTCACTTTGTAGAGTTTGGATTGATGTTTTGGAATTATGGTATAAAAAATTTCAATTCATACCTTATGATGCCTTTAGTTCCCTCTATGTATTAACTTTCATCTAGCTATTCCTTGTAGTAATTATGATGACCTTGTCATCTTGGTGAGATTCCAACTGGAACAAAACTATGTTGATAGTAATCCAACCATCATAATCCCACTTTTTTGCACATAATGTAGGATAATGCATATACATTATCTTCATATTGATAAATTCAAAATACCCTTATAAACTAAGATCTATGATTTTGATCTCCACATATCCTAAGTGTCCAATGGGTTCCACTCATCTTTAATCTTTAAGACTGAGTGTGATTGGGTTGTAGTTCAATGGTGGTCTACTAATGGCTTCCCATGTTGACCTAGGAATCATATTTACTATGCTTCCAAAGTTAAAGACTACATTAGGTATTTCATACCATGTTATCTCTATGTCCATCCTTACATCTATGTCCCATGGATTCTTCATCTTTATGTACCACACCAATTTATTTGTTCTCTACTATCCTTTTTTTGCACACTCTGATAAATTATGGATTAATCTAGAGAGCTTATATGATATGTCCTCATTTCACAGTATACTCAATAATTTGATAAAATCTATTAGTATAGTCACAAATCCATCTTGATGAATAATGCCCACTATTTACTCATATATCTACTCTTTAGTGGTGGCATAATCAGTCTTTGTATTCCCTTGTTGTTGAATGGTTTTTAGAATTTGTGTAACTTACTTCATTAGGCCTTTATCAATAGTAGGTTTTAGATAACTATCTGCATGAACCTTATTTATGATGTGGTCTTACAACATTTCAATAGGATATATTCATTTCTATGAATGCTATCCTCGCATTATTGCCTACATAAAAACATCTTCTTGAGGCTCTATATTGATTAAGTTCACATTCTACACTACTTTGTTTGCACATTATTTCTCTAAAACTAGATAATTTTTAATGTCATGATTATCTGACATACGATAATAGGCATAGTAATCTTATTATTCAAGATTCAAGGGATAATTCCTTTGTACATGGTTGAATTCTCTACACATATAACCCTAAATAAGTTGTATTTGAGAACCATTTCCCCTTTCTCTTTATGCACCTCCTTGATAACCTCCCCTATATCCACCTCTTCTTTTATTAGCTTGAAATCCCCAATAATATGATTGTTTCAGTCCAAAATCAGTAGGATTCTATTGGGAATTCCATGGTTGATGTTTCTAATCTCTTGTATAAACACCATATTGGGGTTATGATGGCTATGATCCCCACACAAGTTGTTATGACTACATAATCATTAGGTTCTAAGAATTCTAATTATGTAAAAGATGTGTCTAATTCTTTATAGGTTGATTCCAACTAGGCATTTTTGTGGGTTGAAATGTTGGTGTCTTTGGTGCCCAAGGTGCAGTGTTAGGGTTGGTACCTTATTTTTTGGCTTCAAAAATTGGATTAGTTTGAGTTGTAGTTGTTGTTTACTAAGCAACAACTACAAAAAAATAGTAATGTCTTCTTTTAGTTCTTGAAGGGATCTATAGTTATTTTCATCATGATTATGAGACTTATAAAAGTTATAGTTTATTGTATGTGGATTTTTGATGTTATGATGGAGAAGATGACATTGAGATGTTGCATATCCTATAATTCTATGTATATCATAGAATTTTGTTTTTACTCTAGGATACTCATTTTTATGGTGTCCCTTTTTACCACACTCCATGCACTAGAGACTATATCTTAGCCTCTCTATTGTGTCTTGTTGTTGTTATAGAATTTTTATAATAACTTGTAGAATATTCTCCATCGACAAGTTAGGGGCTAAAGCTTTCCCATAATATTCAATATGTGCTACATGGATCGCAACTATCCTTACCTCTGCTTTTGCAAGATATTGTGTTTACATAATGGAAAATCTGATTCTTAGTCGTAGGCCTTCTACGAACCAAGAAACTTTATCCTTGTCTTCTAATAAAAAATTTTACTTTGTTTATTATTTCAAAAAATCTATGGCCATAGTTATTAACAATCTATTTTTCTCCTTAATAAATTTATTTGAGATGATGTATGGTCTGGCTAGAACTCTTCTTTATTTTAAACTTTGAAATAAGTTAATTCTTCACATACTATATAATTATTCAAGCCATGTATTTACAAAACATAAATTTTAAATCTCATCCTAATAAAGAACCAATCAATTCACATTTCTTTATTACATCATCAGTGACTCCTTTGGCTCACCACTTCATATCATAAGTTATTAGGTATTGTTCAAGGTCCATAGACCCATCATATTATGAGATATGGATAAAGGCACCCAACTAGAATTCCATATTGGGATTTGTTGCAATTATAAAAATCTAAGGTTAAATCAATGATGGTTGTGAAAAAATAAGATTCACTAGTGTTATCAGTGTTGTTTTTGATAGTGTTGCTTTAGGTGGGGAGTTTTTTTATCTATTACATCTAATTGAGATGTGATGATGAAAAATTATCTAAATTATTCCATTCTTCTTCTTTTTCTAGGATTTGTATTTATGCAATCCACTCATTAAAATATTCAAGAACATGTAGATTAGTCTGATTCAATACTAAGGCTTTTATGCATCTCTTTTGTTCTCTCATAAACCCTTATGTTCCTTGGTTATATGTTTTATCTAAAACTTTCCTTGTTTTTTTTATGAACTTATTTAGTCACTAGTCCTCGCTACTCATTATCTTCTGAATCTTCTATAGAACTCTTACTATGTTGAAAACAATTAGGCTATGAGGATGTGTGTTTCCAGGGTTAATAATCATTACCTTTTTCTTATCATTTTAATATTTTAAACCTACACTCTATCGACTATGAATTTCTCTCTTCTCTAGATTTGGTTCCTCAATATGGAATATTCTTTTATATATTTGTGATGTAGGACTAATAACAACTTGATCTACTTATACACTACCAAATTCATCATCTCTTCTTTATTTTTTGATTTTCTTCTCTCCTCTACTAATCTAAGGCCGACTTTCCTTGCTCTTTCCTTCATCTTGCTCTACTTATCTTTCTTCATCCTTTCTCTTTCTCTTACTCTACTTCTTCATTTACTCCTAGTCGTATGTATATAAGTATTCCTCAGGAGATTCCATCTTCATCATTGTCATAATTCTCATTATAATTATAGGGTCTTCTTTCATTCTATCTCTTGTTGAGTCTCCATTCTTATTTTAGATTCAATCTCTCTTCACATTTTATTTCACCATTCATCCCTTTATCACACATATCACCATGGTGGTTGAAGCCACTACTACATACTAAAAGGATCAAGTACCATTACTATTTCCATATCCATCATCTTAACTAACATAAGGAGTTGATGCAAAAAATTACCTCTTACCCCTTTTATAAACAAATGTTATGCCACTTCAAATGTAATGTAGCCTTGTAATGCAAACTTAGTAATATATCCATCAATGGTTGTGGTTAACCAATGACGTATCACTCAATTCCACCTATTCTCTAGTCTCTAAAGTTGTTCTATTTTCACCTCAGTCCATATAATGTTAATTGTTGATCTATCTCGAGAGTAATGATATTCTAGATGAGCCAACCAATTAACAAATAAACCCAGTAGTTCATACCAAAATATTTCATATATTTCATGGTAAATATGTTTTGTATAATTTGTCATTTAGAACATCCAACTTTATGTGCTTGTTTTTTTTGTGAATTCTACAATTTTGTGGTCTAACCAACATCCCACATCTATTTTGATAGACAACCACTGTAGCATGCCTATAAATAATGAGTTTCACACTCACCACACTAGTGTTATCAAAGGTTCTTGAGATTCTGTAGAACATGCTAATTATGGGAATAGATTGAAACTTCATAGAAAGGAGATATATGAATGATAATCACAACATGAATATAAATAAAAGGGATTACACATAGACTCAAACATATATATCTATACATTACAACTAATTATATATAAATTATATCTACACTTTCCATTAAAAGTATAACATAAAACATATTACAAGCTCAAATTTTTATAAAAATTAAATACACACACACACACACACACATTTATGAGATAATGCTTAGATACATCTTATCCCTTTTTTTGGTTACCTTGGGATAAATACATTATATGTTGAGCTTTGATAGTTATATTTTTGGCCTATTTTACATAGAGATATTATAAATTTTATTTCTAGATTCATTGAGTGCCAATGAGTGAAGGCAAAGAATAAACATCTTACATGACTTACTTACCCACAAGAGATTCCTAAATGGAAATAGGACACCATTTAAATGGATTTTGTTGTTGTTATTCCTATGTCTACTTACCACCATGATTCCATCATGATAATGATGGATAATTTGACTAAGGTAGAATACTCATCTCCCACCAAGACTAATTATAGTGTCACAATAGTGCCCAAAGTTTTTCTTGATGATATAATTAGACTATATGGTATACCTCAAAATATCATTTTTAATTGAGATCATATCTATACTTATTATTCTTGGACTACTTGGAAATGAGCTTTGGGCATTGTGCTTAATTTAAGTAGTTCCTACCATCCTAAGATAAATGGACAAATGGAGTGGGTTAATCAAGTTTTGGAGGATATGATGCATATTTATGTTATAGATTAGTAGTCACAATTTAAGGATTACATTAATTTATTATGTTTTTATTATAGAAATAGTTACCATATATATATATATATATATATATATATATATATATATTAAGATGGAACCATTTGAGTATTCATATAACATGAAGTGTTGAACTCTGTTAAGATGGGACTACTTGGAGGACTGAGTGTCTATTATGACTACGATGTTATATGACATGGATCATTAGATAATATAGATTTATCAATTCCTAATTGAGGTAAAAAAGTGTCATAAGAGATACATCGATGTCATTATAGAGAGGATTGGACACATATCATATTGGCTTACCTTTCTACCTAGTTTATCATGGGTGCATGATGTTTTCCATGTTTTTATTCTATATAGATATATAATGAATGTATCTCACATCTTGGATTGTTCTACCTTGTAGGTGGTGGAGGATAGACAAATTTATTTTTATCCTATTAGGATTTTGAATCATAGGAGGATGGCCCTTCATGGATGATATTTATACTAGGTTAGGGTCCAATGGGATATATATGATGAGCATGAGGATACTTGGGATGATGCAACACCACTTCAATATCAGTACGCTCACCTTTTTAGATGACTTATAGGAGGGTTATTTTTAGATGGGAGAGTTTCATGCTAGTTCTAAAACTATTATGCACATTGGTCACTATAATATGGGGAAATTTGAAGCCTTTATTAGAAAACAAAAAAATAATGTTATCTTCTTACTTAAAATCAACACATAAAACCTTCGATTGAGCTTAAAAAGGGATATCAAATACATACCTTCACTTACCTATGAATATTATCATTTTTTTCTTGGATGTGCTCATGAATGGATTCATTGTTAGTTGCTCATTGGATAATATGTAATTATTCTATCAAAATAATGGTATGGATACTTGATTGCTTATTTAAGGGCTTATTTTCTTCAGATTATTCTCCTCTAGCTCTTGAATTGAGGATAACCTTCATCCCCTTAATGAAGGAGAGAGGGGTCAATTTATAGATTTTTAGAGATAAATTAGTAGGATTTGAGGTGGATTATTAAATAATTATAAGTGAAGGTTAGTGGAAAGTTTGGAGGATTTGGTGGAGATAGTAGGGAACCTAAGAAAATAGGAGAGAAATCAGGATTTTTTTTATAATGGAGGTTGGTGAAAACTTTGGGATAATGGAGGATTAAGTGTGATTTGAGGTGGAAGATGAGGTGGATTTTAAAATTATTATAAAAGGATTTGAGATAGAAAGGGATAAAAAAATTTATACCTTCATTTATCTATGGATATTCTCCCTTTGCTACTTGGATGTGCTCATGAATGGGTTGATTTTTATTTGCTCAATGGCTATTTTCCTAGAATTCTAAAATCATAACAATATGGATACTTGATTTTTTATTCAATGTCTTGATGATGGATTGATGAGGTTTTAGTTTCTTTATATTTTTATCTTCCAACACCTATCTCAGGGATAACCTTCATCATCTTAATTAATGGGAGAGGGATCAATTTATATATTTTTGGAGATTAATTTGTGGTATTTGAGGTGGATTATTAAATTTTCAGAAGCGAAGGTTGGAGACTTTAAAGGATTTGGAGGAATATTAAATTATTAAAAGTGGGAGTTGGTGGAGACTTTGGAAGATTATTAAATTATCAAAAATGGAGGTTGGTGGAGACTTTAGAATATTTTGTGGAGATATTGGAGAATCTTGTAAAATAGGAGAGAAATAAAGATTATTTTATTTTGATAATGGAGTTTGGTGAGGACTTTGCAAGATTTGGTAGATATAGTGGGGTTATTTTATATTAAAAATTGAGGGTGTTGAGGAATTTGAGATATTTGGTAGAGAGTGGGGTTATTTTATTTTGATAATGGATGTTGGTGAGGAATTTGAGAGATTTGGTAGAGATAGTGGGGAATATTAGAAAATAGGAGAGAAAGTGGGATTATTTTATTTTGATAATGGAGGTTGGTAAGGACTATGGGATCATAGAGGATTAAGTGGTAGTTGAGGTGGAAGATGAGGTGTAATTTTAAATTGTTATGTGAATAATTGTTGTAAAATTTAATTAAGAGTTAATTAACTAATTAATAGTGATTAATTAGTTAATTAAACATGGGATGTTAAGGTATTTACATGGGATAAATGGTATAATTAGGATTATTCAAAGTAATTAATCATGAGATTAATTTATGTGGGATTGAATAAGGCTATGCCATGAGTATATACTAGCAAATGTCAGTGGTATTGTTAGTGATAGGATGAAGTGGTAAAATAATGTTACTTTGTGTGGTATTTTAGGTTTCTACATTTTCCCCCTCTTTGAAAGGGTGTTGTAACTAGAATAAGCGACAACTTTTCAAATAAGTGTTGAAAAAGAAATATAAGTACATATGGGTGCCCCTAGTGGTATGATAGTTATTAGATGAAATGGAGTGATGATGTTCCTAAATATGATGCATGTGGATGAAAAATGAGGATTTTATCTTTAAATGAGAAGAAGGGGTGATCTTGGAAGGAGTAGGTTATGAATGAATAAGGGTGGAGTAAATAGAGATGATGGATATGGACATTATGTGAATGGATGTCATACATGTATTAGAGTAAAAAATGGAAGGGATTAACTCACATGAGCTAATGCTTGTACGCTTTGAATGTGTTGGTTGATGTGATTTTCCCTAAGTAATGATATATGCAAGGGAATGGATTGGGAATGATATATCATGATGATAAAGTTGTGAGATTTGATTTTCCAAAAGAGATGATATATGCAAAGGAGTAGATTTGGGATTGATATATCTCAATGAAGATTCACATTTTTATGTGATTGATGGATGATTGATTTTCCCTAAGCAATGATATATGTGAAGGATCAAATTGAGAACAATGTTTACCTTTGATAAACTAAACACTTTTATTTTCCCCAAATAATGATATATGACATGAGATACACTTTGGAATGATATATCCCATTGAAAAGATATGAGCTTGGATTAGATGAATTGATTGATTAATTTATGCATAAGCATAACATAAGAAATTAATTGATTACATGGATTAAGAATGATTGATTATTAAATCTTAGGTTGATGCATAGAAAAGGTGTGATAGGTTTTGATATGATGCTTAATTGGATGATGTGATGATGTATTTATGGATAAATATGGATGTGAACATATCATGGTAGGTTTAAATAATATTTTTATTTCACATCTTGATAGCTTGCTAGTTGATGTATTAAAGGATAATGATGAATACACAAATGATACAATGGAGTGTATTAATGTTAATATGAGGTTATTTGATTTGAAAATATATTAAATTTTTTTTTGAGGGAACACATTATGTGGGGCATGGATCATAATATATAAATGGATTAGAGTCTCTAAGAGGAACATAGTCCACAACAAAGATTGAGGTGAAAAGTGGTAATGGATAAAGGGTAAAAAATCATCCTTGGTGTTGGATAGGTGACTAAGGATAGGGTTTCCTCATTAAGGTGGAAAAAATTTGAGGTGGAGTCATTAAGAGTTTTTAAAATGGATGGTGGTTTATGAAAGATCAAGGTACAAAAAAATAAGTAGTTGTGATTTGGGAAGGGATGATAAGAGGGAGAGAAAATAAGGAGAAGATATCCCCATGTAAAACATATACGAAGTAACCAATAAGGCATAAATATTGAGATGGAAGTAAAGGAGGGAATGTGTCAAGAAGCCAACGCAATCATATTTAGTGTATGTAATCAACAAAATGTAGGGTGTGTGTTATCATAGTATATAGGTGAGCCTGCATAGATATGCATGTACGAGTGGTAAAAATTAGTGAATGTACCCTTAAGGTTGATGGGATTGATTGTTACTATGGGAATTGCATGTGAAAATATAAATTTATGGAGAATGTGTTGGTGTTAAGGTTGGGGAAAATGATGAAGGGACATGAGACAATGATGAATAATATGAACCACTAGGGTGTAAGGTAATCAGGGATGATGGGAAAAAATAAAACAAGGTGTGTAGGATGGTACTATATCCCTTGGAGATGAAATCAAGTGAAAATGGAGGAGGTAGGAGATATGGAATGAAAAAACATGTGAAAGAGTATAGAAAATTGAAAAATATGAGGTTGAAATGATGGTAATGAATGATTGCACATATGGAAATGGAGTAGTATTAGGGTTGATGAAAGCATACATGAGAGAATGCCAGTCAACTAGGGGATTGATAATAATTTGTTGTATGGAATAATGGTACAATGAGGTATTTAGAAAGTGAAAATGTGTTGATAATATGTGGATGTCAAAGTAAAGCATAAGAATGTGCATTGTGGATGTGTGAAGAAGAGTCATTGGGAAAGTATGAAAGTGATTAAAAGAGGGATGAAGTATACCAAGAACAAGAGGGGATGAATGTGAAAATTAGGAGTGGTAAAGAGAGGGAAGATAATAATGTGTGTAGGAAAAAGAGTGGAAATAAGGAATATGAAGGAGGACATGAGAGTGAAAAAGTGGTTGTATCTAAAGGTTGGGAAAAAGGAAACTAGTCAGGTGGGTAGTTGTAGGTTGTGATTAATAGAATAAACAAGTGGGATAATGATAAACTAAGCATTGAGAAGAGAATTGATGGTGAGGGATGTGATAAACAATGTCACAGATTATATGGTGGTTATAGAGATGATAAGGGGGATGATATGGGAGTAACATCAGATAAAGAGTATAAGAAAAAGAGGGTGTGTCTAAGGATTTGTGACAATGGAGGAATGGCACTAGGATGGTGTTTGATTAGGATTGAAAAGTTGAATGGGTGGTAGAATGATCAAATAAGTGTTGATAATAGAAGTGATAATGATGGAAGTGATGAAAAATGTCATGGATTATATGGTGGCTATAGATATGATAAGGGGGATTATATGAGAGTAGCATTAGTCAAAGGGTCTAATAAAAAGAGGGTGTGTTTGAGGATTTTTAGAAAGGGAGGCATGGCATTGGGATGCTAGATGATTGGGACTAACAAGCTGAATGGGTGGTTAAAAATTATTGACAAGCTAAATGGGTGGTTAAAAGAGATTTTCAAGTTGAACATGTAAGGTGTGAGGCTGAAGTGACGTGCACTTGAGTGGTGAGAGTGAATAGTTAATTATGGATGTTAATTATAGAAGGGTATATAGTTTTAATGAATGATTGTTAATGTAATTTTATTTATAAAGGAGGATTGATATGGAATAAATAAGGATGATATGATGATGGATGGTTTTTATACTAATCTTTATTTTTTTTTCAAATGTGTGAGAAAAATTATCTTTGCTACAACATATGATAGGATGCACCATGATATGTAAAAACCATGATGGCATGTGTAATACACATAAGGACTAACACAAGTACAAACACACGACATGATGCATCATGATATGAAATACCATGATGACACTATTTTAATATGCATAAGTATTGACTCAAATATAATAAGTAAGGAAAGATAAAACATTTAAACAACCAAAACAAACAACAATAAAGTAAGAAAATATAAAAAATAAAATAATCAAACTATCTTTTTTTATGTCATGTGTTAAGCTAGAAACTATAGGGTTGAGAAAAAATGATAATGATATTGATACCCTACTGTGCCCCAAGTAATGATATATGCAAGGTGGATAGATTGGGAATGATATATCCTAATGAGGATCTAATGATATGTCTAAGATGGGATAAGTATTTTATAAAAAAACTAAGAACATTTTTTTGGGATTTTTCTATTTTTATAATTTTTTGATTTTTTGAATTTTCTAATGTTTTTGATATTTTATAGTGAAATTTGGACTAACACCTAAGCTAAAAACAAAGAAAAAGATAATTATAGTATTAAAAATAAGAGATTATAGTGGAATGTTAGAAGGATGGATAGATGGAATCTATGAGGTATGAAATAACGAAATGATGGACATGTTTCCAAGTATTGCATTGAATAAGAGGCATACACCTTATCTTTATTGTACCATACTCGCACGTGTCACAATGTATTTAAATGAGATCACATGTGTATTGATATTTTTTTGAAATATTGATCATGACCTATTTCACATTCTTATAAAGGTCAAAACAAGGCAAAGGATTGATATATGCATGCATGAGATGAACTATTGAAATAAATCCTTAGGATAATTGTGGGGTGGTATGAGATGGGGATTCCTCCAAGTAAATGGATACTTATAGACAAAATATTTTACATATAGTGGCTAAAAGTTATTTTTCACCATGGTACTTTCCCAAAGCATTATAGAAATGTTTTTTTCTTTTGTATGATTATTTCTCTTTCTCTCTCTCTCTTTTCTTTAATGATTCTTTGATTTTTTTAATTTTTGATTTCTTTTAGCAATGTTAGATCCTTTAAGCATATAATATTTTGATATGCATGATTTTCATGGGCTCATGAATATCTTATCCATTTTTAGTGGCCAATCTATAGGTACCTAATCCACATTTATTGATGAAAATATAAGGGCCTAACCAATTGAGATAAAAAAATTTCTTCTTTTCATGGTTTGCATTGTTATTTATTTGATTTTACTTCAAGATAATATCTCCAATATCAAATTATATAACTTTGATCTTATTTTTATAACCACAAAAAATTATGTTCTAATATGATTGTATATGATTAAGTTCATTAAGGGGTTTTTCATCCAAAATTTCTAACTCATACAACCTTACAACTCAATATTCCTCATCATCAATTAGGTTTTGTAAGGAAATACACATGGATGATAACTCAATATTGATTTACAAGATATTTTTGGTGCCATAAACAAGTGAATAATGGGTTTCCCATATGGGTGTGAATGCCTATACAATATACCCATAAGGTGGGATAAAGTTTTAAAATCTAGTCATAACTAGTATCATTGATAATTTACTTAATTATTTGAGGACATTATTATTGTATGCCTATGTTTGGCCTTTAATTTGAGGATAATAAGGTGTGGATAATTTGTATTTAATATGGAAATGCATGCAAATGGATTTAAACCATTTATTTTTTAAGGACTTACTATCATCTGTGAGGATTATGAAGGGGATAACATAATGACAAATGATATGATTAAAGATATTTTGATTTTTTCCTTATACTTAGTATGTGAAGATAATTTCCTCCACCTATTTAGTGAATTAACTGGTAGTAGTGATGATGTGTTTCTAGTTGTCAAAAGCATTAGGGTTGATTTTATTAATGAAATCAAGCACACATGTAGAAAAGGGCTAAAAAATTGTTATAAACTTAGATCTTGAGATGGTACATAGATAATATCACTGTAATTTGGTATGATACACACATTTTAACATACTAACAAACATCTAACTCCATTATAGGCCAATAGTAACATGTTATCAATAGTCTCTTGGAAAGTACTATGTTGCTAGTGTTTGCACCACAAATTCCGTCATAGAACTCATTGATGTATAAGTTGGCCTCTTATAAATTTAAACAACATAGAAAATTTTCAACATAATATCTATGATATGAAATGTCACCAAGGAGTGTGAAATTGGAAGTATGTTGGATAAAACATTTTTTATGGTTATGTGAGAGGTTTGGGGGTATGATATTGTCATGAAGTAGGTATATATGTCATGATACCATGGGAATTTGGGAACATTTTGTTGGGTGAATATTTTGTCACTATCTGACTGAAAACAAAATAGGTGCATCAACCATAGCATAAGGAGATTTATATAGCAAAATGGATGTGGTGACCACAGCTAGATTGAGACAAATATCTCCTCTCAGCAAGGGGAGGCTCCCTATAATTTATAGTATATATAAGCTAAAATAGACACAGGGGTGAAATCATACCATTCATCTCTCTTTTTTTAGAGATGATGTTCAAAAAATAGAGGATAATTTTGGTGTAATTACTGAAGGCACTTCTCTTCTTTCAGAAGTGATATTCAACCAACAACAAAATTCTTCCTGGGTAGTAATAGAAACCACAAGAAACCCATGAAAGAACAAAGTCTTTTGTTGTTCCTCCCACTGATTAGGACAAAGAAACATAGTAGTTTGAAGTGTAGCCCAAATTAACCACTTCAACTACAACAGAGTAAAAGGTTACAAAGGATAAGGGGAGCTCAAAGTCTCTCCAGTATCCTTTACATAAAACATAAACTAAAGATAATTATGGCAGCACAAAGTCTCCCACAATTAGCTTCAGGACATCTTCCAACTTATTTCCACTTTTTTTGCTTGTTTGATTAAATGAACAAGACTATATTTAGGAAATAGACATAAGAACAATTTCCTAGATGGCACAAGCTTATTCCAACACAAAGTTTGAAAGGTCGCTTGCTTTCTCATTCATTTAACAAAATATGATTAACAGTCTAAGATCAAAGTATCAATAACGCATTTCAATTTGGGTAGAGCTTCGCTTCTGATAATAGAGAGATCTCCCTTATACAAAATGAGAGATTACAATATATAACATTACAAGAAAGACTTGGGCACTTGTTTTCATGAAAATAGCCCATGCTAAATTGAATGCAATGAATATCTATGAAAGGGCCATGTTAGAATAGGTCATTAGACTTGAATTTGGCATTCTGAATCACTCAAATGTCTCCTCCTAAGCATGGGTTGTCTGGTCTTCTTTATGATGCTTACACGGCTGTCTATTCACCTTTTCTTTATGTATAAAAATAAGCCGTGCCTTTGAATGTTTGTGTTCTCTAATGTCCACATGGTGGACTATTCTACCTACTAGAAATAAATATCCTACAGATATTTCTAGATATCATGTATTTTTTCTCTCTTTTCTTGCCATGTTTTGTCTTTCCTTGGTGATCTAAGCTCTCAGGGCTATCTTCTTGTTTTCAACTAGCTTTTTTAGCTCTTTTTTGGGCTGGTCACTGAGTTTGTTCTTAGGTCTTTTGAAAATCAATAGTTATTCCATCACCCTAAATTTGACATCTATGGGGACATCATTGGTTTCTTTGAACCTTTAACCTTTAACTCTTTTGGTTCAAAGGTTCAATGGTTCGGCAATTGAATGTTATGTAAAGGGCCATGTTTTCTCTCTTTTTCTTCTTTAGTTGAACCATTTCTTTGAACCATTTGGTTGAACTTCCTTATATAATCTTTCACTTCATCTATTCACTCAAAGCTTCCACTCAAAATTTGAACTCTTTGAACCCTTTGAACCTTTGAACCATTTTAGTTCAAGGTTCAACGATTCAATGGTTCGTTCTTTTTCTTTGAATACTTTTATTCTCTAAGTATGTCAAACTCATTAAACTCATTGAACCTTTGAACCATTTCACTTCAAGGTTCAATGGTTCAACGGTTCAACCTTATTTCTTTGAATCCTTTGAAGCTTCAAAGTTTTTGGATCCTTTCATTCTCTAAGTCCGTTAAACTCATTGAACCTTTGAACCTTTCAAAGTTCAAGGTTTAATGGTTCAACAGTTCAATCTTAACTCTTTGAATCCTTCTTTTCTTTAAGTTTGTTGAAGTCATTGAACCTTTGAACTTGTTGAACCTTTGAACCTTGTGGAGGCATGGTTCAATGGTTCAAAGTGGTTCATTCTAATTGTTTAAAGCCCGCCATTAAGTATTTTGATTGAACCTCAGTGGTGAACCATTCTTAAAACACTAAGGAAATGCCTTAAGTGTTTTGAACTTCCCTTTGAGAAAGCCCACCTATTGAACCTATGACTTCCTTAGCTGAAAAGGCTTGAATATTTGAAAAACTTAAATACTCAAAACATTTTAAAAGAAAGAAAGAAAGAGAGCATTTTGGCCTGTAGGACCAAAATGATTAGCATGTTGTCCACAAAAGTAAGTGATAGATTTTGGAAACAATAGCTAGATCTAGTTGGGGAACTTCCATCAGTTTAAAATAGAAGTAATTGAAGGGAGTAGAAACTAGAATCTTAGTGCCTTCATTTATGCCATTGGGCTATGGAGTCATGCTACCCAAAAAGAAAGGTGCCAAAAATAAACAAACAACACAAAACAAAAGAAAGACTATATAAAAATTATACATATGTACAACTGGACTTATCTGATACTTTAAGGATTGAAGTGCTTTAGATGCTACCCATTGTGAGGTAGAGAAAATGGCATCTCATCTTGATAAATCAGCAAGAGATGATTTTCACCCCAAAATTAGTGATTGGCAAATGGACTTCTCCACTAAGAATCCAATTTTTTGTGCCTTCCTTTTGCTTTCCTCTTCTTTCCCCTTAACAAGACTTAATCTCTACCATGAATCTTTGTTCTCTTGCTAAAGAATTTCTTTATCTGATGTTGATATGTGGAAATATGATCCACACCACAATTCATTGCTCTTTTATTCTAGTCTAGCACATGATTTGATTATCACCATTGAATACCTACCAATGGTTGGCATTATCAGGTACACTTGGTTGAAAGACTAGTTTGATAGTGTAACTGTGCTCTTTGAAATATTGGTGAGGGACCAAGAGAGTTATAGAGATGGCCAATGAATTTGCATGACTTTTAAATTCTCTAGGTACAGTAGAAATATTGAAAGCATCAAAGCTTTCAATGCAGTCCCACACTAGATTGTGATAATGTCATAATCTCTCATTCTTGGTTTGATACAGGTTCCTCACCTAACAAACCACTAGCTCAGCATCTCCCTGGGAGTGAAGATGCTTGATGCTTTTAGCTTGAGTGGCCTTTAATTTGAGTAGTAAAGACTCATACTTGACAATGTTTTTAGTGTTGCTAAATTGCAACTTATATACATATGGAAAAATATCTCCTCCAAGAGATATCAAGACAAATCCAGCTCTAGAATTAGTAGAAGAATTGCTACCATTGAATTCTATAATCTAGACATCATCAGATTTGATCTTCTTTCAAATTTTTCTTCATCAGGAAAGGAAGATCCCTTTTCATGTGTACTGCACCCTACCAATTCTTCTAATGTCTTATTTGAATTATTTGGATTTTCACTTAGTAAGCTTTCATTTGCTAAAATAGGAACATCTTTAGTAGACAAAAAGTAATTACCCATGCCTAAAGACTCAAACAAAATTTGAGCTTCAGGGGCTGAAGTTTGAGTGACAATGTACTCTACTTCCTTCTCAGGAAGTAGCCTTTGTATGATGCCCTTAACATGGATCCTCACTTTAGATAGGTCCATGCTCAATTCTCCACCAATGTCCTTACAAAAATTTCACCTAAGAAGAACGTCATAGGAGGCTGGGACGTCACCACCAAGACTGTCATTTTAATTCTCTTATTTGGGAAGGCTGTAAATGCAAATTGGGCATCCTTGATTTGTCCTAGCAGAGGCACTTATTTTTTTTCCATGGAGAAACATCTCCCAAAGGTCTTAGTCAGCATGAGACCAAGAGATTATGCCACTTTAGCATGCATGACATTTTCAGATGTGCCGGAATCTATAATTTAATTATTCAGTTGATGACCATTTGTCAGCAGGGAAACATAAAATGGTTCTATCTTCACAGGGGTAGCTAGAGGAATAATCACAATATTATTTTAGGTGGATGTGTTCTTAGGGGGACTAGGAGTTACTTTCAAAATATCTTGTCCTATAGGGATGGTTTTATTCTTGATGCATTGAACTAACCTATCCAACTGCTCAGGGTTGGATTGCATGAATTCAAACTTAGACATTTGAATTTTGGTCTTCTTAACATGGTCAATTATATCAAGTGATTGAAATGAATTAAAAATAGGGGAAGGCAGTCCATCAATTTGGGTTTTACTAGGTGTAGGACTAGTCTGTGAATTTGAAGCAAAAGGTGAAGGAATATTTGAGGTACTTACTTTTTTAGTGATCATTAGGTCCTTTGATTGGAAAGGTAGCAAAGTTTCTCATTTAGCAATTGAAATTGCTGGTTGAGATTCTTCCCCTATTTTTCCTTTATCCACTTGTTGAGATGAATAGTTCTGGGACTTGGTAAATATAGCGTATGATCCATCAAATGCTTCTTCTTTACTTCTAGGTTCATCTTAGTAATTTAGGAAACTAATATTGGAGTCACCAGTTGATTCTTCTTGGCCTTCTGCAAAGAGATCAACATCTTCTTCTTGGTTCAACTTAGGTTGGAAATAAAAATCATATTTAGTTTCAAGATAACCAACTATTGAGTTAGCTAGTGCTACTTCAATGGCAAGCTTCCCTGGTGGGGGAGGAAGGCAATTTAGTTTCCCTTGATTTTTGGTAGCATTTCCCTAATACGACTGGTTAGGAAATGTCCTCCTTGTATATCCTAATAAGAAGGAGGAGCATACATCCCTTGTGCCATTTGTTTTTTGAGAGCTAGAAATTCATTTGCTAGCTTTTACACCATAAGATCAGTGGTGCCTGTAGAAGAATAATCAGAAGATGAAGAAGATTTACTTCTATTAGGATCTCTTCTTATCTTTCCTACCAAGATAAGGTCATCTTCAACCTCAGTGGCCAAAATCTGAGTTGCAGCAAGATCTATGTGGCGAGCCCACCACAACAAGAAGCTCACTTTAAGTAGCTAAGAATTGATGAAGAATCATTTGAGATTCTTAGGTGTCGGCTAATCAATTTTGGGAATCTTATTCCTCAACTTGTCAAATTTAGCAATGAAGTCTCTCATGGTTTCATGAGGCTCCTTCTTCATTTGTGTAAGCTGAGCTAATAGGGCATGTACATCTTCTATAGGTTTGAAATTGGCCTCAAATTTGGCTTTGAGAGTGTTCCAGTCACTCACTATTTGTGTTTGTAGATGATAAAACCAATCTATAACAGTGCCTTACAATGTCTCCACAAATAGTCTGACTACTATGTCTTCATATTCAACACCTATTACACCACAGGCTATGAAAAAGCTGTAATATGTTCATCAGGATGAACCTTCTCATCACTATATAACTTAGGAAAATTCTTTCTTAAACTATGAGGTAGTTCATGTAGAGGTGGGGTTAGATTCAGAGGACCAAAAGTATTACGCCAAGGGCCTTGAGCTACCATGATATGGCTGTTGAAAGGATGGATAATAAATCTCTATGAAATATATATGGACAAAGCTATGCTAGTAGAGGAAAGAGTAGCTTTTCCTGGTATTGAGGACCTGATGTTTGTAGGAGGAAAACTCTTGGTTCATCGAATGTGAAATGGTAGAAGAAAAAGATCAAAATTACATAGCTACACCAACTTGAATACAGGGTCAACTATACGTTGAGCTCTTTGGCTTCATGTGTACGATGGATCTACTAGAGTGTAAAATGAAAATAGAAAAGAATTGGAACTGCTTCAATTTGAAGCTTGAGGCTTCAAGCTGCTTATTCTTCCCCAACTGAGTCACCAAAAAATGTTGGCATGGAGTTGATGGAAAAGGATCAAAATTACTTGTTCATCCCTAGTGGATATGAAATGCTCCAATTTGAATAAAATGGATAAGGTCCATAAATGCTCATCGAACCCCAGCGGAGTCACCAAAATTTTTTCGGTGAATATTTTGTCACCAGCTGACTAACAAAAAAATAAGTGCATCAACCATAGCATAAGGATATTTATATATCAAAATGGATGTGGTGACCACAGTCAAATTGAGACAAATCTCTCCTCTCAGTAAGGGGAGGTTCCCTATAATTGTGTGTGTGTGTGTGTGTGTGTGTGCGTGCGTGTGTGCGTCTGTGTGTGTGTGTATGTGTGTGTGTGTGTGTGTGTGTGTGTGTGTGTGTGTATATATATATATATATATATAAGCTAAAAATAGACACAAAGGTGAAATCATACCATCCATCTCTCTTTTTTTAGAGATGATGTTCACAGAACAGAGGATAATTCTAGTGTAATTACTGAAGGCACTTCTCTTCTTTTAGAAGTGATTTTCAGCCAACAGCAAGATTCTTCCTGGGTAGCAATAGAAACCACAAGAAACCCATGAAAGCATAAAGTCTTTTGTTGTTCCTCCCATTGATTAGGACAAAGGAACACAATAGTTTGAAGTGTAGCCCAAAGTTTCCACTTCAACCACAAAAGAGTAAAAGGTTACGAAATATAAGGGGAGTTCAAAGTCTCTCCAGTATCCTTTACATAAAACATAAACTAAAGATAATTATGGTAGCACAAAGTCTCCCACAATCAGCTTTAGGACATCTTCCAGCTTATTTCCACTTGTTCTGCTTGTTTGATTAAATGGACAAGACTGTATTTAGGAAATAGACATAAGAACAATTTCCTAGATGGCACAAGCTTATTCCAACACAAAGTCTGAAAGGTTGCTTGCTTTCTCATTCATTTAACAAAATATGATTAACAGTCTGAGCTCAAAGTCTTAGTAATGCCTTTCAATTTTGGTAGAGCTTCACTTTTAGTAATAGAGAGATCTCCCTTATACAAAATGAGAGATTACAATAAATAACATTACAAGGAAGACTTGGGCACTTGTTTTCATGAAAATGGCCCATGCTAAATTAAATGTAATGAATATCTATGAAAGGGCCATGTTGGAATAAGTCATCAGCCTTAGCTTTGGCATTCTGAATCATCTCAAATGTCTCCTCCTAAGTATGGATTTTTTGGTCTTCTTTATGATGATTACACAACTATCTATTCACCTTTTCTTTATGCAAAAAAATAGGCTGCACCTTTGAATGTTTATGTTCTCTGATGTCCACCTGGTGGAATATTCTACCTACTGGAAATAACTCTCTTATAGATATTTCTAGATTTCCTATAGTTTTTCTCTCTTTCCTTTCCACATTTTGTCTCTCCTTGGTGATCTAAGCTCTCTGGGCTATCTTCTCATTTTTAGATGGATTTTTTAGCTCTTTTCTGGGCTGGTCATTAAGTTTGTTCTTGGGTCTTTTGAAAATCAATGGTTATTCCATCACCCTAAATTTGACATCTATAGGGATGTCACTAGTTGCTTTTAACCTCTTTAAACCTTGAACCTTGAACTCTTTTGGTGCAAAGGTTTAATGGTTCAAAGGTTCAATGGTTTGGCGATTGAATGTTATGTAAATGGCCGCATTCGCTCTCTTTTTCTTCTTCAGTTGAACCATTTGGTTGAACTTTTTTTTGGAATATTCTACTTCATCCATTCACTTGAATCTTTCACTTGAACTTTAAACTCTTTGAAACCTTTGAACCTTTGAACCATTTTGGTTCAAGATTCAACAGTTCAATGGTTCGTTCTACTTCTTTGAATCCTTTTATTCTCTAAGTCCATCAAAGTCATTGAACTCATTGAACCTTTGAACCATTTCAATTCAAGGTTCAATGGTTCAATAGTTCAACCTTATTTCTTTGAATCCTTTGAAGCTTCGAATTTTTTGGATCCTTCCATTCTCTAAGTCGGTTGAACTCGTTAAACTCATTGAACCTTTCAGAGTTCAAGGTTCAACAGTTCAATCTTAACTCTTTGAATCCTTCTTTTCTTTAAGTCCATTGAAGTCGTTGAACCTTTGAACCTTGCAAAGGTAGGGTTCAATGGTTCAATGGTTCAAAGTGGTTCATTCATTGTTTGAAGCCCACTATTAAGTCTTTTGATTGAACCTCGGTGTTGAACCATCCTCAAAACACTAAGGAAATGCCTTAAGTGTTTTGAACTTCCCTTTGAGAAAGCCTGCCTATTGAACCAGTGACTTCCTTAGCTGAAAAGGCTTAAATATTTGAAAAACTTAACTGCTTAGAACATTTAAAAAAAAAGAAAGAGGCCATTTTGGCATACAGGACCAAAATGATCGGCATGTTGTCCACAAAATCAAGTGATGGATTTTGGGAACAACACATTTTTTCATATTATCTCTAATTAAGGGATTTCATAAGTTGACATCATTGATTTTTTGACCAAAAGTTGGATTTATGTTTTGTCTTTGTGCATTTCAAAAAGAAATCCAATGGTTACCATGGAATTTGATACTTTTTAATTGTCATGGGGAACTTTTTAAAATTAATTATGATTGAAGTACTATTTTAGACTATCAAGCTTTTTCTTGTATGGAACAAGCTTCTCATCTTTGGATTGATATTCATCATTGACCTACTTGATTATGAGTTGTGAATCTCCATATATTGATAGGTGTTGCATCTTTGTTATCATAAGTGGAAGGTTGTGTTTCTATTTTATTGGTGCCTTAGATAGTTTTTCACTAATAGAAACATATTTTATTTATTTATTTTGAATTTTTTCATCCAATAGTGCCTCAAAGATATTTTCACTAAGGGACTTAAATTTTTTACTTTTTTTCTATTTTTTGAT
The DNA here is from genome assembly GCA_037957365.1 of Torreya grandis. Classification (NCBI taxonomy): domain Eukaryota; kingdom Viridiplantae; phylum Streptophyta; class Pinopsida; order Cupressales; family Taxaceae; genus Torreya; species Torreya grandis. The sequence continues at coordinate 652,856 of JARHVA010005718.1, forward strand.
TGTTTTAGACTAAGGAACTCTTTTTGTTCCCAAAATCATGTTGATGTGTTCAATCCAAATTTAAATACCTTTTTTTGGTCTCCAAATGGAATTTTATCTCGATCCCCATGAATTCCATGATTTCCTCTTCATTTTGGAAACTATCAAGTGATATTGGATTTTATCGATCCCAATCAATAAGGGAAGGATATTTAATTTTAATGGTAAGAATGTTTGTTGCATCAAAGAGGTTGTGGATTTTAATTATTAATTTCAAAATATGAATGAAACTTCTTTTATATTTAGAATAGTAATCATCAGACATTGTGGTAAAGTCACTAAAGTAATCATATGGTTCACCATTAGGTGGTTTATAGCCAATGCCATAATATTATTTGTTTCCTTAAGAAATTATAGATTCTACAATGCCTTGTTCATGGAGACCAAGGAATTTTATTTTATAGTCTATAACATCACACATGATTACCTTAGCTATGGAATACTCATTCTTTTGAAAATAGGTTGAAAGTTCATCATAATATAATCATGATTTATTTAAGCTTTCAACATGTTCATCTAAAATAATTCCTCCTTAAAAAAAAGAGGTTTTACCATACTGATGGGATATTTGTTTTTTATTCCTAATTTTGTGGGGCTTGCCATGATAATTAGGAGACATAGGTAGTTTTCCTATGTATAAGGAATGCTATATTTTTTATTCTCACATACCTTTGTCAATCATTTTGAACTTTGATAAAGAGGATGGGGGTTTATACGGTTGATTTTAAGATATGGATGTGGAATATGAACTATTATATGTGGATGTATAAGGTGAAATCTTAGAAGTGTGAGGTGGATTATTTGATGGGGATGGTGGGTCATCTAGATGGACATACTTTTGAAGCTTTGGTGATTTTGTTGCTATGGATTTGTTTGCCTTGGAGGTATCTTTGGTGATGGGTAAATAACTTATTTTTTATATCATCCTTCCAATAACTTTTAATAATTAAAGGGTTGATGAATGGTAACATCCATAATAGAATGGGGGAATTCAATACATTAGTGAAGTGTGGATGATATAACATGCATGGCATGGATCCATGGTCAGCAAAGGAGGATGTTGTATGTAAGGTCAGTTTCAATGACATGTAGTAACGTTTGGTGTGTGATGAGACCTACAATAATTTTAAAATGTATTGTACCAAATTATTACCTTTTAGATTGTCACAAGCCTATATGGTGATGTTATTAAACTTTAACGTTGATTCCATATAGCCTAGATGTTTAATCAAGGTTAAAGTGCATATATTCAAACCAGACCCATTGTTTATAAGTACCATAATTATTATATGTTTTGAAATGATTACATTGATGTATAAGGGTAAATTTTGAGATGGACCCATTGGGGAGAGATCATTTTGATCAAATTTGATTTGGCGACTTAAAGAAAAGTGTCTCACAAAATATTGTAAGTTGGATGAGTTGATCTATTTTGGGACTCTTGACTCCTATAAGTGTTTTTACAAGATATATTTGTAGGAATTAAATTTTCTTAGGAGGTCTAAAATGTATATTTGGGCTGATGTCTTTTAAATATGATCCATGATATTTTATTTAACTTTAGAAGTAGATAAAGGAAGCCTTAGGACAATGATTTTTTGCACCTAATGGTCACACACAATCTTGGGATTTGATTTTGATGGTGGCTATATAATTGTCCATGTGTTGGACATAATTCATGATAATGTAAAAGGTATAGGTAGACTTTTTAAATTTGATATTATTTGTTCTAACCTTTATTGTTTTGAGACCAAGTTTGGTCATGATTTGGAAAGGGATATTAGAATATCCTTAATTTTTGATGTAGATGTGTTTCCTTCTATTTATATGTCACCTCAATTAATTAAGTCTTGGACATAGTTTTAAATTTTTATACATATATTAGTATAATGAACCTTGACTTTATGATATTCACAATGCTCGTGTTCCTTATATTAGGCTAGTTTGGATATGTTTTCATCAAATGGTTTGGTATTTGGAAACACTATCATGCTAACGCCCAGTAGTTTATGGAAAACATAGTCAAGAGTTTCTTCTACAGGAGTAGAATTCCTTCATTTCATCTCTTGTTTAGGTTTACCCCTAGATATGGTGATGTTTGGGGTATGTTTTATGTTTTGGAAATATTTTGAATCCATTACCCCATCACTAACTATGTTCTTGTTCTTACTAAGGAATTTAAGTTACTCAACTTGGGTTTATCCTTGGTTATCCTTATGGAAGGTTTTGATAAGTCATTTGATTATAAGTGTTCATTTAATTTTGATTAATTTTAGATGGTTTATTCAAATGAATCCACATAATAGATTTGGAGGTGGAAGGCCATATATGGGCTGAGATTGGTAGTGAAAATGGTAGAGTTGTTTCTTAGTTATTTTCCAAGGAAACCTATTATTTAAGCCACACCATATTTACAAGAAGAAGGATAAACTTTCCTCATTTATTTGCTTACAAATACATAATTCTAACATGTTAAACTCATGTCATATTTTATATGATAATTTTTTTTTTAAACCTCTTATAGAGATATGAAAATATGGTAATAGACACTTTTGGTAGATGTAGGAACCGTTCTAAAGTTTAGCCACCTAAACTCCATGGGAAGAGTCTAAGCATGAAAATGTCATCATAGGATACCTTTTGGAAATTCATAAAGAATTCATTGATGTTTTCCTTAGGGTCTCATTTCCATTTGTATTTATTTAAATTTGGAGGTTTGAATTAGGAGGGAGCATATACTTTCAATATTTTGATATTGAAAGGGTATGGACACAATTATTCAAACATATACTTTCTTTTTGGTTTGACTCATATCTTGAAATATTTGGATTATATCCTTCATTATTTATCATTCTTGGGAAAATAGCATGTCCTTTAATGACATAGATGGTGATTAGTTTTGATTTTATTAGGATGACTCAAAGGTCTAATTTTAGGTGTGTTACCAAATTTTTGGTGTTTGATTGTTTTATTTTTTTTAATGATCTAGGATGGAAGTATTGATATAGGATTTAAGATCAACAAATTCTTGGGTCAATATCTAAATTAATTTGAGAAAAAATAAGTATTGATCTTAATGGGCTTGGTTGTTTATAACTAATTTTACCTCTTTGACATAGACATGGGAGACATGGTGATTATAATTTATGGATTCTATGATTGAATTATTCCCTCCAAGGGAAATACTAGGTGGATTAAGTCATTTTTAGAAGGCATTTAAGATTTTATACTAATGATATGACTCCAAATATTTGGGTTAAAATATGAGGGTAACCTAGACATTATTTTTGTAATTTGTAATAAGACCCTAACTCTATTGTCAAAAAGTATTTTTTGAATTGGGTTTGAGAAATTTTTTACTTTGACATTATTGGTTCATTAGCCTCAAGGTTGTATTCACTTTGATCAAAAAGGCTATTAATATCATCATGGATCACATGTATATTTACATTATTATCATGATTTTAAAAGTGGAAAGGATCTCTACCAAAGGTGTTTTCCAAATCATAAGTTTTATTCAATAAACCTTATAATCTAGTGATTGGTGGCATGATGTAAATATTATTTTATTTCAAGGTTGTAAAACAAGTTTTGTATTTTGAAAATAAGGTTATGGTTTTTTGCTTATATTGATTTGATATTTATTTATCAAAAGGGTAAAAAACAAACACTCAAACAATACAACCTATTCTAGTAAGGTAAGAGTGAATTAATTTGTGGCCTAGTGATCTACCTCAGAGTTTGACTGGTATGTGGTGGGTTATCTTAAACAATGTTTTATTCTTAACACCATAACTTGATTATGGATGAGGTTTGTATGATAACATTTTCATGATCATCTAAGGGATGCCTTCTATATACCTTGTAGTATGTTGAGGCCTGATTCCTTGGAGAAGAGAGATTTAATTTGGCATGCTCGAGAGGTTCAAATCCAAATATTAATAAACTTCATGTATCACCATCCATGGAGTGTTACCAAGGTATGATAATTATATCCTTGTAGGGTTTTGTCTATGGCCTTAATATTGGGGTAAAGATCACCCCTCATTTCATAAGAACTAAATAAAATTGAATTCTTGCTTAGAAACTAATGATAGATCCTCCCCTCCTTTTATTTAACTTTATAGAATAAGAGGTTTTTTATAAGTGTTGGGTAATGAAATACCAATCTCTAAACCCTATATTTATAATTTTTGATCAAATCCAAGTCATAAATTTCAATGAATATATTTTTTTTTAATTTCCAATATCACTTAATGGTGTGAGAAAAGATCATACAAAAAGCTTTAGCCCAATGATATACACTTAATTAATAAAGTTTTATTCCATATTTAGGACTAGATTTCAATACAATAAGAGAACATACACAACCACATGCAATAAAAATTATAAAACACACACAAATTGAAAGTTAAATGTTGAAATTAAAGGTTTTTAAATATAAAAATGCTTTGAGAAACATCCTACAAAAATAAATTGTTAGGGGTTTGATTTTTTTTTAATTTGACATGTGCAACCTACAATAGGGCTTAGTTAAAAATTAAAAACATAAATTTTAAACCCTAAAGTCAGAAATAAAATCATATTGAAATGAAGATAAAATTAAAAAAAAGGAAACAAACATTTCTCTATAAGACAAAAACATTTATTTGTAGAAAATAAATATTTTCATAAAATTTGAGAAAAAGGTCAGAACCATAATTATAATTGGTTAGAAATATATTTATAGGATACTAAGAGACTCATATAAAACTAATAAAAAACTTGAAAAAAATAAATAAAAATCAAAAGTAGTATAAATGAGTATTTGGTCCCACCTACTGTGCTAAAATGTAATACAGGGAAATTTGAAGCCTATGTTAGAAAACCAAAAAGAACAATGATAGCTTCATATTTAAAGTCCAAACATAAAACCTATGATTAATCTTAGAAATGGATATAAAATTCATACCTTCACTTACCTATGAATATTCTCCCTTTGTTGCTTGGATGTACTCATGAATGGATTGATTTTTGGTCACTTAATAGATCTCGTGCAAGGATTCCAACAACATAATGACATGGATACTTGATTGATCATTTGATGGATTAATCATGGCTTGATGAAGGCTTCATTTCTTTATATTTTTCACATCTAACATCTATGTCGGGGATAGCCTTAATTCTCTTAGTGAAGGAGAGAAAGGCTAATTTATAGATTTTTGGAGATGAATTAGTGGAATTTAAAATGGATTATTAAATTTTTAGAAATGGAAGTTAGTGGAGGATTTGAAGGATATTTATGATTACTAAATTTTCAAAAATATAGGTTTATGGATACTTTGAAGGATTTTGAGGATTAATAAATTGTCAAAAAGTGGAGGTTGGTGGATACTTTGGAGGATTTGGTGGAGAATGTGGGGAATCAAGATAGAAAATAAGAGAGAACATGGGATTATTTTATTTTGATAATGAAGGTTAGTGAGGACTTTGCTATATTTGGTATAGGTAGTGGGTTTATTTTATTTTGATAATGGAGGTTGGTAAGGACCTTGGGAGATTTGGTAGAGATAATGGAGAATATTAGAAAATAGGAAATAAAGTGGTATTATTTTATTTTGATAATGGATGTTGGTGAGGACTTTGGGATTATGGAGGATTGAGTGGGATTTGAGGTGGATGAGATACTAGGATTTGAGGTAAAATTTTAAATTATTATGTTAATATTTATAGGATTTGATTAAGATTCAATTAATTAATTAATAGTGATTAATTAGTTAATTATACATAGGGTAATGTTAGTGGGATTTAAATGGATAAATGGTATAATTATGATTATCTAAACTAAATAATAATGGGATTAATTGATGTGGTATTGAATAAGTCTATGATGCAAGAATTAATTAGCCAATGTTGATGGTATTATTAGTGATAGGTCAAGTGGTAAAATAAAGATACTTAGTGTGGCATATTTTAGGTGCCTACAATCACCATGATTGCTTTGAGATTTATGATTCCCTTGATATATTGTGTTTAGTGTACTTATATTGTATTGTCATGGGTATGGATATGGATTCATTGTGGATATTTTTTTACACTATTATTATGATTAGATGAAACTAATTTGGTATGTTCAGATATTATTGTTGTTTGTTACTCTAATGATGTGATTATTACAATTATTACATATTTTATATCATGATAACCATGTATGCAATGTATCTAATATCAATGTCATGGCCAAATGATTCATATTTAGTGATATGACTTTATTTTCATGATAAAAAAAGTATTTATGAGAATGTTTATATGGTTACAATGAGATTTTAGGAATCCTAAGATATATGATTATGTGGTTATGTCACATTTAATTAATCATTAATATATGAACATTTTGATGAGAAATATATTATGTATGTGTTAGGAAGGAGATAAATAATGGAAAATGGGAAGGGTAAGAGGTGATTAGATACCACCCTACACAATTGTTCCCACTTATGTTAGGCCTTGAGTGTGTATGTGTTTCTAGGTTCATGAATGTTTATCCACATTCTTGATAAATATGTAACCTTAGTGACCCTTACATTTAATTAAATTATGTATAAACTTTTATCTTTTGTCTATCACATGATCCTAGAATCATACTACCTTGATATATATGACATTGAGTAAATATTTTCTTGATTTTGAAATTTAGGATTTCTTTGGGAGATTATAATTAAAAAAGCTCAAAATATTCATTCCTTGTGTTTTATTGGCCAAGAATGAGGCCCATTGGATATTAAAACCCTTGGAGTGTAAATTTTATTTTCAAATAATGAGTTATCTTCTCTATTCAAGATGTGGAGTTGTGTCCAAAAAGGGAATACTTTCCCCCCTCTAAATGGCTATAAAATAAAAAACCCTCTCATTCCTTAAGGGGAAAAAATATGCATACCTCTCCATTATTATTTGTTGTTATAGTATTTGGAGGAGGAAAAAGAGATGTAGATTTGGAGCAACTTGAGCAAGTGGAGAAAGGATTCAATTATCAATGCAAGTAACTAAAATCCCTATACAAAGTTATGAATTTGGATGTTATTCTTGTGTGTAAATGTGGTTGAAAAGGTTAAATTGTATGAGTGTTGGAGTGTGCATCATACATGATAGTTTTTGAAAGGATGGTTTGAAATGTTTCATTAGAAAGTGAAGCTTGGTGCTGTCATGTTGCATGCTAACTTCCTTTACATAAAATAGAAATTTAAGGAGGAACTTGGGGCCTTATGGATACATGTTGATTCCCATTATCCATGCTTGTGAAAACAAATCAAAGGAAGAAGAGGCAAATCTTGGGGCCTAAGGTTGATATATAGCTTACCTTTCTTTTTGATTGAAAATTAAAGGTTATTTTGAATGAATAAATGATTCCTTTTAATATTGTAAACCCCATTCCTTTCCAATATAAATGGACCTATTTATTATTGGATGTTTGTGTGTTGTGGAATCCTTATGGTTAGTTGGATGGGTTTAGCATATGTTAATATTTTTTGTGTGTGGGATTCACCTCTTAGGCTTAGGGATGAATATGGATACAAATACCCTATGATGTCAATAGGTTGGGAAATGAGAATATTTCCATTTCCATACTTGTGAAATTAAATTAAGTGATACAATGTGTATTACTTATTGTGTGTTATTGTGAAAACAAAAAAATGTGTTGTGAATGCAAAATTAAGTGCTATAATGTGTTTTACTTGTGTGTTGTTTTGAAAGCATAATAAAATATTAATAAGTGATTTTATTTATTGTTCAAATCTTATTATCTTATAAATAATTCTTGGAAATAAATTATATGTCTACTATGTTGATTTGAAAAGAAATAAAATTATGCTTCAATTTTAATTGATATGGAAAAATAAAATATATTAGAAATGATTTATATTATATTGATTGGAAAAATTGGAGTTGTTATTTGTTATGTTGAATTGAAAATGAATTAGCATATATTACTATACATTCTTATTACAATAGGTGATTACAACAATTGAATAGGTGGATTACTTGATTATAATTATAGTCTAAATAAACTGGCATACAATCATGTATATTCATTTTAAAATAAACATTTGATTTCATTAGTTGGAAAAAAATTGTATACATGACTGCACATGTATATATAGTAGTGATTACATGCAAATTGAGGAAATTGACATATATGCTTATATTGCATTTTATTTATGGAATACATTTGAAGAGTGTCATGAATCAGTAGTTTCACTTATAGAGGAAATTTTAAAATATGGTGATATTACATGTAGCCTTTCCTATATCTTTCTTATAGTTTCATATGTGAATTTGGAAATGAAAATATAATGATATATATACAACTATGTATTAACTTTTTGCGAGTTTCTACAACCTATAATATTTTATTTCGGTCTTATGCAAGGAAAGAAAAAAATTATAATTTACTTATTTTAAGTTTCTATAAGAGCAATATGAGAAAACATTATTGTATAATGCACATGAATGTGATAACTATATACTATTTTATATCCTAGAAATGATTTTGCCTCTGAATAGAAAGAAATAAACACATATATTAGTTGTATTTAGGATCTTCATATAAGAAGCAAATAACATATAATAAATTATATATATATATATATATATATATATATATATATATATATATAAGTAAATAATTAAAATTAAAATTAAAAAATGGTGGGTAATGATGTGGCCACAACCTTTCCCATATGGAGAGGGGTGTTTGCACTGTCACCCCATGTCCCACCCCTTGGTGGGACAATGGTAAGGATGCCTCTCCCTAAGGGGAGAAAACTAGGTCATGGCACCACCAAGGTAGAACATGGATGGATACCATGGAAACTTTATTCCATGATTGTGCATCTCATCCAACTACTAAAATACATAAAGGAATGTCACAAAAAAGTATCTTTATATATAATGTGGTTTTGATATTCTAAATCCATTTAATTCAATATATATTATCTCTATGAAAGTACATAGGTTTGTAAAATAGACAAGTTTTCCTATAGAAAAAACACATAATAATAAGAGACAACTTCTTATTCTATACTTATGGAATTACAACTAAGAAAATAAAGGCATAAATATCCATAATAAAATAGAAAATAAAGTAAATTGGAAGTAATAACTTCTTCTATCTCTATGGAAACAAAACTAACAAAGAAGTATTTTATCATAAATAAAATAAGTATACTATGGAAGAAGATACCATGTAGAAGTTTTTTTTTTTTTTTTTTTTAAAAAAAATTGTAGAGCTTCCTCATTTTGTTGTTGGCTCATTATAATGGAAATCCTATAATATTTTATTTATTTTATTAAAAAAATTTAGGGTTACCTTTAGGGTTTTTAGACTAAAAAGAGGATAAATAATTTTGATTGAATAGATCAAAATCCTAATATATAATCTCATTATTCCTTTTTGTTATACCATTTTTATTTTAATTGGTTAAGTGGAAATAATATTAACTATTAAAGGAATAGTTATTCTAAAGTAAGAATGGTTTTAGCTTTATGGAATTGGGATAAATATTATTTAATTGAAGAATCATTTATTTAATTTGGGAATTATTAATTATTTAATGAGGGGTTGTGGCATTTGATTTCTAAAAGATTTTTAGAAAAAAGTTATTTCCTTATATGACATTTATAAACAAAATTTAATTGTTATTTTGGTTTTTTGATTAATGTCGGATTGATTGATTAATTATTGTTTTTTTCTAAATTAATTAGTGAATAAATTATCTATATGATTCCTTAAATTCCATCAAGTTGGATAAATTTAATTTATTGCTTACTATAGAGATAATAAGTTCTTACTCTATTAATGTGTGGATTCTCTTCAAAAGTGGAATTATTATAGTATTTATTTAAGTTCATTTAATGACATATTTACTCACTATGGTAATCAACCTTAACCTTGTTTTGAACTATCATTTTATTCATATTCCCCATTTAATTCAACCTTGAGGCATGTTTTCACCATAAAGTTGATATGATCTACTAACAACTATCATCAAGGAAACATTGTGTAGTTTTACCTGTGTGGTGTCAAATATTTTATTGGGAATTTTTTTTTAAAAAAAATTGGGGATTTTTTTTGGGTGTTACATAAATTTCCTTAACCAAACTATCTTATGAGTAAGCTAACATAACTACACTTTATGGATTACACCGTGGCTACTAATTGGCCCAAGCGTAATTATGCTCTACTAAAAGCTAAACAAGTCATTCAAACCTATGCAAAAAATATTGTTTAGACTTCTAATGATCGAGAAATAATTAAACTAATAACACACTCTATTTTTGATAGAACACCTCCACAAGACATAATATTATGGAAACTAAATCCATATAAACCTAAAAAGCATTTAAGGCCCAAAATTCAAATTAAGGCTATTAAAATTTATTTTAGGCTAGTAGAGTGCAGGATAGCCTTTGATTTATTTATAAATAGAAAAGACACTTAAAAAAATGAAAAACCAATGATGCTTCTAAATGATATAAAACACACCAACTCCAAGTTGGATACGCCAAATACAAAATCACCACTATTTTAATTTATGAAAATGAAGATAATTTTTTTATAAGCATTAGAGCCTATTTTCTAAATTAGAATCATTGCATTTAAGGATTTGAAATATTTTAATTTGAAATAAACTGATGAATTTGATTAGCATTAAAAAATGAATTTGGTTGAATAAAAGTGCTTTACAAAAATTATTCTTTAAACATATTTTAAAACTACTTTGTTAAAAATTTAAAAAAAAAATTGTAATTTTATTTTATTATTTTACTCACAATTTTAAAGTAATAAAATTTAGTTACAAATTTTAGATTTGGGAGGATCTATTTATTGATATTTTATTTTTGTTAATTTCAAATTGACTTTGAAGGTAAGAAAAAAGTAGTGTATACTTTCTCTATAAATGCCTTTTATAATTGGTCGCAAAGAATTGACATTGAAGGGATTCATGATTTTTGAATTATTATTTATAAATTTCACATCCTAAAATAATTGGGTTCAAGTATCTAATTATAAAAAGTATCATTTTAGGTATTCAATCTACACCAGATCGAAAATGAGTTTAAGATCTATAAAAGTATAATAAAATCACTTGCACAACTATTTTGAAAATTAGATTATATCATTTATTTTTAAGGGCCATAAATGTTTTGACCAATAGATTGGTAAATCTTAATTATTTTCAAAACATTAATTTCAATGTTGAAGGTTTACACTCTTTAACATACATACATACTTTCAAATGAGTTTCACCCAAGTTGGGAAGGCATTAGACTAGTTTTCTTGATTCACTTTTTAGAAGTATTTCTTCAAAATTAATTGATTTATTATTTAAACTATATAAAATATTTTATGGAACTAAGGATATTAATAAAAGAGTTAATTAATTAATTTAAAATGGATAAGATAGGAGGGATAAGTGTTAATTAATTTATTAAGGTAATAAAAAATAACATAAAATTATTACTTGACCTAAGTGGTGGTGTGTCAAATTCATACCATTGAATTGGATAGATATTTACATTATTAAATAGGTTTTTAAAAAATGGGTACCTTAAACTTCCTTAAGACAATATAAAAGTCACTTTTTTAGGTTTACTTCATTTTCTTTCTTTCTTTTGTTACAAGTTAAATATTTAAGGAAGGGTTCAAGAAAAGGGCAAAAATGATTTTAACACCTACGTTTACTAGGAGTATATAAATGTTGCATATAAATCTATTTCAATGAAAATAATTCCTCTTAAAATTCCTTTTATTCAACCCCTATTTTAAATTCCTCTCTCTCACACGCACACATATATATATCATGTATATATATTATTGAATGTGTAAAGGGTTATATATATATATATATATATATATATATATATATATATATATATATATATATATATATATATTATATTCATGTATTGTTTTTAGTTTTTAAATCAACCCATCTACAAGACATGCTAATGGTTGGCCAAAATTTATAACACTCAAACAACCTACAACTTAGCTATGCAATGTATGATTTCACCATCCAATTACTTACCATTATTAGATGTAAATAAAGGATGGAGTGGGGTTGGCTAGCCTGACCCATCCCCTTACATATATAAAGGGAATGAGGGGGTCAACGTAGCTGACCATCCCCTCCTTCATATTCACATATATATTTTATTTATTCTTTAACATAAACTTATTTTATGACCAATGATTTCATTTTATTTCTATTTTTTATTTTTTATTTTTATATAATTCTTTCAAAATTTAAAATTAGGATTTATTTTTTTATAGAAATTTATATAAATAAATAATCTATTTATTTTAATATATATTATTTTTAAATTAAAAGTGTCAAATTTAATCTTTATATAGTTAATCAAAATGATATTTTTATACAATTCCCTACACATTTTGCATTTTTATTTACATTTTTTAATTTAATGTTGTAAAATAGAAGGGTTTACAAGGACCTACAACTTGAGTTTAAGTAAAAGTATAATAAAATAGAGCAAGACCCAAAGGATGAGAAATATAGTATGATAGGATAGAAACAACTAGATAATTACTAGTGCAAAAGATGACATAAAAAATAGAATAAAGAAATTACTTAGGGAGGAAATAATCCTCTATGAGTGCCTTAATGGCATCATTGTCCTTTGCCTTCTCCATCAGCCTATTCCTAGTGATCTTTGTCTAAGTTTTATTACTCTGTCTTTTTGCAACATCCTTCAGCATAATCATCCTCATCTTCTTTTAAGGTAGATCCTTCTCTAGTGTCTTTTTGAGGGGTGATTTGAGAGGGGGTTTTGGAGAGTGAACCTCTACCATATTAGTATCCTATTTTTGAGGATTGTCCTTAGCTTTTGGTGTGTTGTGGAAGGTATTGTATCATTTTGGTAGCTTCCCTATGAATAAAGTTCCACTCCCTTATCATTCTGGCCAAGGAAATTCCATCTTCATGTAGTTTATTATTGAAACCATCTAATTAATTTTTATCCTTCTTGATGACCTCAGAGAGGGGGGGCATTTCATTTTCTATAAGCCTCTATAATATTTCCCTCTTAAAAAATAATGGGTTTTTGTTTGGTTACTATGAGTTAGAGAGGGAGTTCCCTATGGTTCTCTTGGAAAAGGGGCTTGTGGGAGGGGGACTAGGTAGAAGATGGTGGAAATATGTGGTTGGGTCTTCCTTGGGGGAGTCCTCTTCCACATAAGACCTTCCCATGAAGATTTATTTTTTATGCAGGTTCTCTCCATGATTGACCAATAAAAATATAAGGCCTTGATGAATGATATTATTCACCTCATTTATTTAGAAGGAGAGGGTGGTGCATTCTATGGACTTAAGAAGGTAGTAGGGAAAAATAATCTTAAAATCTTAGAAGTGATTAATAAATAGAAAATGGTGAGAAAATATAAGCATAAACTTACCTTTTAAGGTAAGATATTTCATGATTTTCAAGCACACCTCTTACTAGTACCTCGATAGGTTCAATATGTGGGAAGCCCTTATTATCAATTTTTATGGTCCCATTAGTCCTAAAGAACCTCTACATTAGTTCCATTTTATTGGACTGGTATTTAAATTATTTCAACCCCTCACAAGACACATTGATAACCTCATCGATCAGTTCCTTATTAATAGAGATTTTAATCCCCCTTATCTCCATGATTATTTTATTCTAGGTAGCCATGAACTCCTTTGTAATGGATGCATCTTGTCCTTTAACCCTTTTCATATATTTTTAGTCCCATTTTACACAATTTATGTCAAAATTTCTTATTGGTTTGAACCTTTGAGCATGAGGTAAGCTTGATTCTATCTGTATCACCCCCCATATTGTGCTTATATGTGAGAAGGATGTTTGGGTGGTGTTCATGTTGTATCATGCCCTAGTAGTGCTTGAGATTTATGATTTCAAGGTGATTTAATGAATGAAATTTCACCCAACTTGTAACATTAAATTCTCATGTGGGATTATGATGAAAAATCATGATTTTTAAAGCCTTGTGCTTCAAATGTGAATTTTATGTGTGTGGCCACTACTCTCACACCCTATGAAATGATAGATTCATTTTTAATTGCCTTGATGATGGGTGATGGGATATGGCAGATATCATTCTAGATAGATAAAAGGGGAAGGATGATGCTAATGTTGATAAGTAAATAAACCACCCCATTTCTTTCATGGTAGGTATGAATGATGGTGTGTTCGCAATCTCCTTATCAAGAATCTTGGCATGGTTGATGAGGGATTTAGTGGTGTGAGAAGGGGTTCTATTACCATATAAGGCATTAATGATGTTAAGATAATATCCTTTGATAATTACTCTTCCCATATTGATTTGGGAAGTAATCTGAATACCCTAGAGTTTTGCCTTGGCTTTAGCCACATGGTTGGTTTGAATCCCCATAGGACCAACATACGTAATAATTAGGATCCTTGCCAAATTTTTGACAAACCCTCCTTTACCTATACGACTGGGGTTCCCCTTTGAAGCACCATTAAAACTAATATTTAACCAATCATCTAGTGGTGGCTTCCACTTGACATGTTTCCTCAGTAAATCTTTATAAGGAGATATGATCTTTTTTCCACATCCCATTCCCTGAAGATTATCTATTCAGTTAAGAACCTAGATTTTTGTTAGTGGGTGGAAAAACCCTCCAATTTTTAGTAATGGCTTGGAAAATTCATAGAAATAATAATTTAAGAAGGTGATTTTTGTTGGAAAATATACCATCATTATGAGCTTTCTAGATGGCCCAGAACCAATGGGGGAGGGAAAGGGACCAAAGAAAAGAGAGGGATAGGAGGGTCCAGGGTGGCTTCCATTGCTTAATGAGGTCAAATATGTTATTGGGTTTGACCCAAGACATATTAAATTTGGCCAAGATCTAGTCTAAAATGCACAAAATGAACGGACACTAACATAAAATATATAGAGATGCTCTGTATTGAGGTTTTAAGTAGTTGGAATTTACCTACTTGAGTGATTAGGTGACCTTTACATCCAACAAGTTTTCTTTATATTTTTTCAATGAGCATATTCTAAAAATCATGATTCATTATACCTTTCAATAGGGGAATGCCCAGGTAAGTTACCAAAAGATGAATCACCTAACATTCTAAAATGATTGAGATATTTTTTTACAATAGAATGGGAGTGTTGTTGAAGAATAAGGAGCTCTTGTGTAAGATAATGCATTGGTTGGAGACCCATTCATAGTTATGGAGGATGAGCTTAAGTTGCTTGGCTTCCTCAACTAAGGCTTCCCCCAAGATAATTGTATCTTCAAAAAATTATTCATGAGTGATGGGGTTGGTGTTGAGAGCCATTGAGATACCATTGATATACACTTGTCACTGGGCCTTTAGTAGACTTCTCCCAAATGTTTTTGCCACAATGATGAAGAAATAGGGAAAAGAGGATCCCACTATTTTAAACCTCTAGAAGCTGATAAGTATCCTTTAGGAATTCCATTAATTAATATGGATAATTTGGGCATGTAAATGTAGTTAGGAATAATTTTTCTGATGTCTTAATTGAATCCCACTCTCTTGAGAATTTTTCATTAGAAATCTCTAGGATACTCGATCATAGGCTTTGTTCATGTTGAGTTTAATGAACATGCCTTATTTTGAAGATTTTGAGATGGAGTGGATGGATTTATGGATCATGATAATTCCATTAGTTATTTTTCTTCCAGAGACAAAGTCTCCTTGTTATTTTTATTTATGTTGAGTAAAAGTAAAATTAATAGTTTTCACAGTCTTTAAGGTAACATATAGATTAAACATAATAATTTATTCTCTCTATTATTAACATATATTAATATAATAAACATGATCAACATATAATTTTATAAAATGAATAATATTAAAATTTATTTAATAACAGAAATTAATCTAAGATAAACAATATTCAGTCTTAAAATAACTTTATGATTCAAGGAGAGAGAGAGAGAGAGAGAGAGAGAGAGAGAGAGAGAGAGAGAGAGAGAGAGAGAGAGAGAGAGAGAGAGAGAGAGAGAGAGAGAGAGAGAGAGAGAGAGAGAGATGGGGTTGGGGAGGAGGTGGGGGTGGATAAGTATTTTTTTCATAGTCAAGAATGCAAATAATCAAGATTCATTTCAATATACATTCTCTTAAAAAGGAGAGAGATATGGTGGAAAGGAGATAAGGTATTATTATTATGATTTAAAAAACCACAAGTTTCATTCTACAAGAAAGGAAGTGATAAATTATTTATAAAAAAATCATTTCTCAGTAAGAATAGAAAATTATTTTCCATATTTTAACATAAAATATTGTACTTTACACTATGCTAAGTTCCACTAACCTTTATCAAAAGAGAGAAGAGAGAGGGAAGAGAGAGATATAAGAGACTTTATACACACAACCATGACTTTAATCTAACTTGTCATTTTCCACTTATTACTTAACAATAGTAGTCCATTATCTTGCACAATATACACTAAAATAAATCCTACCTATTCTCCATAATTAAAAATCAAATTCATGTCTCCAAGCCTCAAAGAGATCTCCTCCCACGTTTCTCCTTCCAAGCTCACCATGGTTAACCAAAAATACACGAGCCATTGGTGGGAGGTTAAATATAATTTCCTCCCACTAGACTCCACCCATGTTTATAAATGGAGGGTATTACTCCCTTTACAAAGGTCATATTCATGTCATAAAAGGAACCATATTTTTATTACACCCAAATGAGTTCCTTGCAAGTAAAATGTGAGTTTACTTACAAATGTAAACATAAATCCTTACATAATTAATTAATTTTATTACATGCCTACATGGTCTTATTAAACTCTATTAAATTCACTTTCAAAACTTCCTACACACTCTAACTAGTGTGTCAAGCCTACCAACTAGGATAGGACCCTAAGGGAGGTAGGCTTCCTAGTAAGCTTTCTAGATAGGGATCATAACATTTCTAGGACACCTATGAACCTTTTAATTTATTTTGAAATTTTTATTAATATAAAATGTATGATTAAGATGAAAATTTTAAATTTCAGTAAAGCCTCCTTGAAATTAATAACATATGCTTAACTATTAGCAAGTGGAGGGAACACAAATTTGAATTTATACTCAACCAAGAGTCACCACACAAGATGAGCACACTTGATTGGATAGGGAAAATTAGTTTAAACATGAGGGGTATTAAATAATCTCTTTCTTTTAAAATTATCATCCTCAATGCACAATTCAATCATTAAGTAATGGAACAAAAACACACTTCTAAGAATACACTAGGTTATTAAATATTGTAAACTAAGCAAACATAATTACGACAACAAAAATAATCAATTGTGTTTTAAAATTTCATAGCATCTATTATTTATTTAATTAGAATAATTTATTTTAGATAATTCTTAAAATTTTCAAAAAAGGATTTCACATGCAACATTGAACAACATTTTGCATATCTTTACAATGATTTCTAAGGTTTACAACGATTGAATGTCAACATCTTTTTATAATTGTGTAATTAGATTTAATTTAAATAGAAGGTTTTTTTAATTCAATATTTGATATTATTTTTATTATGTATTTGCCATAGTTTCATAGTTTCATCCAAATCTATCACAAACCAACTGAACCCATAGAATATATCTATTGTCAAATAATTTTGATAAGTAGGATGTGCAAATTATAGTAAAATTATGTTTTAATATCATACTGTACAAGATGAGCACCATCCTATGGTGAGAGTGCATTGTGCAACAATCAAGTTATATATGAATATATCAATATTACTGTTGAAATAAAATAGTAATCATTATGCTTTGATAATAATCTCCTTAGATGTCATAAGAAAATCCTCATTAGACCTCCCAAGAAAACATTTACTAAAACCTCCCAATAAATAAGATAGTATTTTGTAACTACCATGTTTGGTGTGTGGGAAATATGATGTCATTAAATTTCCCATACAAATTACCATATTGACCATATAACTATAATCCAAACTACTTATTCTCCCCAGTACTTTCATAAAGGCATACAATGTGCACATTACGAACATATATGAAACTGATATTTAATCAAGAATTTTTTTTGAAAACATTTCAATTCAATAATATATTTATATCAATAGCCAAGTGGCCAAAGAGAGTATTAAATGAAATAGTTTACTTCAAATATAAGTAAATAAATAATCATAAAATTACTTCTTTAACCAAAAAATTAATAAAAAATAAGCAAAAGTGTTGGTTTCAAAATCAACTTAAATTTATTAACAAATTAAAAAAAAATTGACAAGATAATTTTACAAAAAAATTATATGATGGAACTATGTGGATAATAAATCCACCCGAGGGGAGAAGGAAAAATATAATCCTTGATTATCTCTTAAAGGTAAGAGAAAAACATCACTCTCCATATGTCCCCCAAAGGTTCAAAAGGCTACATCATAGGTTAAATCACAAAGGTTTTTATTTATACAACCATGAAGGGGTGAGAGGAGGGACACCTCATTCATATGCATCCAATATGCATTAAGAGACAACAGTGCCTATGGAACTCACTATTCCTATACCTAAAGATTCAAGAAGTTATGCCATGGAAATGGTAAATTTGGGTTTTCAACCTATGAGACACTCCAATTCTTAATTTATACCTAGTTTATACTAGTATGAACAAATATATACACCTCCACTTGACCCCATACTTGCATAATGCTCAATCATTAGATTAAAGATGCAGGGTTACACAACACTACACTTCATTATAATAATTTCACTTATGTGTTATATGTTTTCATGAATGAATTTTAATTTTCACTACATTTACACAAATGAGATTTTATGAAAAAAAAGTAATGACAAACACATTTACATTCACAAAATAATGGTTTAGCTCAATAACACAATTATTGTATTTACACATAACATACACATCACGATCACACAAGAATGTTATTTATTAAAGAGGATGAGTTGATTAATATGTTTATTACATATACAAAATGATACAAGGGTTTAAGAAATAGGTTTAAAATACACATTTACATGAAAAACTACAAAGGTTAAGTAAACATATATTCTAACTCAAAATACATTTGCTTACATGGGTTGAAAATAATAGGTATAAGTACATCACATTACAATGGAATAATTTCACTCATAATAAAAAGGGATCATGTAATCTCAAATATCATAACTAAGGTATATGTGTCATTTTTTTGTGACATCGATGAAAAATTATTTCTCACTAATTTTGTCTAATGAAGAGAAATTGGTCATTTCACACATAACACCTAGTGCCATAAAGAGTGTCCCATGGATATATGCATGTTCATATGTCTACCACTTATGAATCAAATTACTATATTAAATCTTTATATAAAAATACTCATGAAATAATTTTTACCAAAACTTAAAGTACACATAATTTTTTATGTTTGCTATGAAAGGTAATTGAACCAACCATATTGGTTTTCTTAGAGTTCCCAATGCTCAACCCGGCCTTGATACCAAAGTGTCATACCTTTTTTTTTTGTATGTTTCTATAAGTGAATTATTTTTATCATTTAACTATGGTTACGTAATAGTTTAACTATTGTTTTTTTATTAGCATGCAAATGAGGTGTGACACACATAATTATTTAATGATATAACAAGTCTTCTTAATGAATCTATATACAATATATTAAGGTGAGGGTTAAACTCAATAGGTTTTTATAGAATCATTTAATTAACATCCTTAATAAGGAAGAGGGATGAGTAACATTAATTTTATTTCCTAAATATAAAGTCTAACTTAATTATATTTCATGATTTGATAGATCATGAAGACATTCAAACATACATCGTGAGTCAACATACACAAGGGAAATAATAGTGAATGAAGAAATAAATTAATTTATAAAAGGGTTACCACCCTAAGGTTCACCAAGGTATCTTCCATACTAATAAATATGCAACCATAACTCCCAAGGCATATAACAAAAGGAGGGTTAAAAATATATATTCATATTGAGGTAGTTAACATCCAAGCAAAATAAGCTGAATATAAAGGTGATAAGAATAATAAAATATAGATTAATCTCTAGTTTTATTTAATTATTAATATACTTAAATTTAATCTAAATAATAATGTAATATCTTAAATCATATGATGGAAATAAGGCACCCCTAACCTAGCCTACAACCTACACCTGATGCCCCCACCACAAATTTAAAAACCTACATATCTACTCATTAGAATTAGGGTCTAAAATATTTATTCTTGAAATTATGATGTGTTTAATCCACAAGACATCATCACTAAAAGGGTTAAAACTCTAAGCCAACAAAGAACAAGATAATGTGACTCAAACAAGATTTTAAAGCTCTAGACATTATACTCAAGGTAAAATAACACACTCAACATATGTTTATCATAAAATAATTTGACATCCCAAGGTGTGTGTGCTTACCCAAATTATTCTCATACAAAAATTCATATGAAAGTCAAAATTAATGAAAAGGAACCTTGTTCATTTGATCTGAAGAGATAAAATTCCCAACAATCTCTCGCTTATAATTCTCAAAGAATCTCTATCTCTTAGGAGGATTTATATCAATGGCAAAGGTAAATACAAAAGAACACAAGATCACTGACTAGAGATAAAATGAGGTTCAAACCCATCGATTAACTAAAATCATAACCTCTAAACAAAAACACATACTATGAAAATAATAAGAAGAAGAATACAATGCACAAAGAATAACTCCTTAGAAATAAGCATTATGGAAAATATATCTTAGGTTTAGTTTTTAATTTATATGATCTAAGAACGATCTGTATTTAGTTATAATGCTCACTCTAGGAAAGGAACCTAAGGATTAGTTCTCAATGCCCATACCTACTCCCCAATTTTAATACATATCTATGATGATCATCTTCATAAATAAAATTAGGGTTGGATATAATTGACCCATTTCAAAATGAGTTTTATATCAAACACAAATGTAACTTACCTTTTCAAAACTATCATATGACTAACTTAATGTATCTACACTTTATGAATGGAACCATAACCACTAACTGGCTAAAGTGCAATCAGTCTCTACTAAGAGATAAATTAGTAATTAAAACATATAATAAAAATCATGTTTATACTTATAATGATTGATAAAGAATTAAACTAAGATCACACTTAATTATTGATATAACACCTCCTCAATACCTAATCTTAGTACAACTAAAGCCTTATAAAACTGAAAAGTGTTAAAGGCCTAGAACCTAGACTAAGGCTATAGAAAAAATATTTTAGTCTAGTATAATTTAAGATGGCCACTAATTTATTTATAAATGGAAAAGATAAACTTAAATAAAATACAACCAACAATGCTTCTAAATTATACAAAACACACCAACTCCAAGTTAGATAAACTTGATAAAAAAACACCCTTGTTTTAATTTATGAAAAGGGAGATAAATTTTTTATAAGAATTAAAGACTACTATATACACATAATATTTTCAAAATTTTATCAAATACTGACACTATACATCTTATAATAACCCATAAATACTCAATATTTTTGAGTGTACACCCTAGGGGGTGCATCAGGAAAGGGGTGGCCAAACTTTTCATGCTTTGTGGGATTATTGTCCCTTATTACCACATTATTACCAATCCAACCAAATCCTAAAACCATTCCATAAGCTATTAATCCTCCCTTGAACACTCCTCTAGTATTTTTCCTCTTTCCATCCCTCTTTTCCTCACCTTGATCCCCTTTTACCAGTTAACTGTACTAGGTTGACTAGGTCAACCTTGTACAGTTTTCAGCCTCTAATTCATGTACAAGGTTGACTAGGTTAACCCTATACTATTTTTGGGTATTTTTTCCTGAGAGCTTTGTTATCCCTTTGACCAACCTAGCTTGAGACCTAGTGATTTATCTACCAAAAACATATAGGGTTGACTGGGTCAACCCCATACAGATGACATATTCAAAATGATTTAGGGTGAGATCCACCTATAAATATAAGATCATTTCATCATTATTTAAATATGCAATCAAGAGTTATTATTCTCTTTCACTTTTTTACAATTTGATCTTCCACCATTTTAATTGAGGAGTCTTAGTTTAGGGTTTCTACATGGAGAATATAGTCTTGTGTATAAATCTTAGATGCTTTGGCATTTATTAGTGGTCTTTACAAACCACAACAACCTCTTACAAAGCCCCTTTAGTGAAGGGAGAGATTGAGTCTTGATGGGTTCACATTTAGGTAAGTATATTCTAACTTTATTTACCTCTCTTTTTAGTAGATAGAAGTATTATAAGTATTGGCTTGGATAATATTACTCTTCATATTCCATGTATTAGGGTCTTACTCATACTTAGCTTAATTGAGATTCTCTTATACATGTTTTGATTGCTTTACTAACCCCTCATATTGTGCTATAATTTTTGGAGTGTACTAGATTAGATTTACTTTATTGGTATTAGAATAGAGTGAACATTAAACTTATGACTCTTTTAGTGTTGTTGTATGATTATGTTAGACTATAGGATTTGGAACCCTTCCTAGCTTAGTGTGTTGTGACAAGTGATCCCCTAATCAGGTGTATCAAATCCCAATATTGGTCATACTCCCACTTAAAAAATATATTCCTAATCATAAATGTAGGTATGCTCTATCTTATCTAGGCCAAGGTTGATATATAGACATGATGCATTTTTGATTACATACATTCTAGTGATACTGATGTGAAATAACCTTTGCAAGATTTTTTTAGCTTATTTCATTATTTTTCATTATTATTTTTATCATATATTTGCTATATTAGGTTGACTGCATCAACCCAATTCTGACTTATGTGCATAAGTTTTCAAGTACATGCTACTGGATTGACTCACATGACCTAGTATAGGTTTTTAACTTTTTAGACTTCTAATCTAGACTACTAGGTCGACCCAGTTGACCTTGTACTTTTTTAGACATTAGGTTTAGCATACTAGGTCCACCCAATTGACCTTGTACATTCTCGACACATCAACAAGTTTCTACAAAGCTTGATCAATCTAGTCAACCTAGTTAATAGAATTTGTAAGCATATATCAAGGCTTTTAAACATTAATCTTCATTCTCTACATCTCTGATATACTAAGGTTCCTTTCTATCTCTTTGTCTCTTTCTTTATATTCTTTCCTTTTATAGTTTGTAGTCTTTAAAACTACCCCTACACAATCAACTGGATCAACCCTATCGACCTAGTTCTATGTTTTATGTGTTGTCTGAATAACTAGGTTGACTTTACTGATTTTATTCATTTTAGACCTTACTTTCATAGTATAGGATCAACCTTGTCAACCATGTTCTATATTTTGTGCATATACTATTGACTATAGCAACACTGTACCTTATTTTAGAGTTGGCATTAACCTTATATGCTAGTAATTAATTCACACTTTCATTTTTTGTTACTTGCATGCTTAGAATAGATCACATAGTTTAATTAGGTGGTTTTCAATGAATTGTTTAGTTTTCATATTTTCTATTTTATGCACACATAACCAATTCAAAAAATCTAAACAAGCATTTTAACATTTGACTACCCAAGGCTAACCTAATTGGATTTCATCACCAAGGGGGAAGCTAACTTGATGTTTTGGTCAAGTATAAAACATGGTTAATGGTATGTTATAGCTAAGCACCTAACACCCTTATCACTATAGTGTGTGAATTGAGGTGGTAGACCCCAATACCAAGCCTATATCATTACCACTACCGATCCCTTTAAGCCCAAACTACCTGAAACTATCCTTAGATTTCCTTCTAGTTTTTTGCTTACAACCAACTTCCCATCACATTTAAAATCATATTCTAATAATATAATAAATATTGAGATTGACTAATTATTTAGCTATTTAATTTATAATTTGATTGCTTACTCTTTGATCAATTGTATTTTGTATTTCAAAAACTTGCATTAGCCAGCATTGGTGCAAGGTTTTATGTTGTGTGCCTCAAATGGGTTGGCCAATGTTAACCCAATTAACTATTTATTTCCATTCATTCTTACTTTTCAAATTACTTGTAGAAATTATCTTGTTTTAGTTCACAATTTATTATAGGTTTCTTAATTTTCCCTTTGTACTATATTGGTTTAACCCAATCAACCCTATACCTTTTTCTAGCCTCTGTTCACTATACTGGATTGACCCAGTTGACCTTGTACTATTTAAAGACATGTTTTAACCTTTTTCTATCCTCTATTCACTATATTATATCAACCTAGTCAACCATATACTATTTATAAGCCCTTTTTTTGTGCTAGGTCGACCCAATCAACCTTGTATTGCTTTTTGCCTTCCTTGTTTATCAATCTAGTTCTCTATTTCTCCTTCTTTACATTATGTTCATCTCTCTTCAGTCATAATAAAGTTTCTTATTAGAATCTTCTTATATATCTTGAATCCATTTAGATAATACATGGGATGTTCATTTCTCCCTCTATTTTCCTCCCAAGAGCACTATCACTTTTGGGGCACCTCTTCCCCTCCTTCATCCATGAACTATAATATGGTGTAAATAACACGTCAAGATGAAGTTGATGGATCTAATCCTTTTTATACTTACCAAGAAACTTCTCATCTTCAAAATATTTAAACCAATATGGGATTAATTGATACTATTTTATTCAATAACAATGATACTCCCCCTAACACCAATTTGGGGAGTGTTCCTACCAACACCAACTTGCCTCCTGATACAACTCAATTTTTAGCCCAAGTCATCTAAAAAATAAACATAATGCAAAATTATAACACCAACCAAATGATTCAACTTCAACAACATTTAATTAATGTGGCTAATCAACCTTCAACTATCCATCTTCAAGTAAGTCCCAATTACATTCCTGCACCTCTTTGGGATGCCTTAGGCAATGTTATTCCTCAACCCATAATGAATAACAAGATGATTAAAACTATAAAAAATGAGACTTTGGGCCCCTTCATTATTTCCATTGACATTGGTAACATATCTCCAACTATGAAATATGATAGGACTAAAGACCCTAGCTCATTTCTCAAAGCCTTTGGCAACCTTTACAAAGAGTGGATCCAAACTAATAACTTCACCACAACTAAACTCTTAGTAAAAACCTTCACTAGTAATGTATTATAATGGTATAATAAAATAACACAAAATTATATTTGGAAACTTTAATATTTGGTTAATCCTTTAGTTAAAGAGTTTCAACATAATGATCTTCCCAAAAATTGTCTTAGCCACTTCATCAATGCTAAGCAATATCCCATTGAATCAGCTCATGACTTTATTACAAGATGGAAATAATTGGCCCATAAATCCAACCATAACATGACTAATTATAACTTATTCAAACTCTTTATCACCGCTTTGACTCCCACTCTCCAATATCAGGTTTGAACCTTTGCTCCCCAAACACTTAATGAAGCTCTTGATCAAGCTAAATGTCAAGACTTTTTTATGAAGCAATTAGAACCTAATTCTAAACTCATTTAAGGATTTTTTTCAAACATCTAATGCTATCACTAGTAATACCCCGTAAACCAAACCAAGAATTTCCAAAATTGAGATTCTTTTACCTTCTCATACACCTATTTTAGTTTAGCAAATGAAACAATTATTATAACCTCTAAACCTTTTATCTATCCCAATACTCCTCCTAAGTGGTATGACCCCAATATATTTTTTTGGTTCCATGTCTATATTAGGCATTCACATGAATCTTGTAGAGGGATCACTAAATTTTTTGTCTCATATATGCTTGTTAATTCATTCAATCATGAAGCTATGATCAATATTCATCATTAAGAATTCACCATTACTTCTCAAAAATGACAAGCTTTCAAAGCTTGTACCTCTAATAACCAAAAATATTCTTCAAATAATCAACCAAATGCCAAATATTTTTTTTCCATTAACACTGATTATGACCAATATTTCAACAATTCTCAATATGTCAACACTGCTAAGGTTAACTACCGTCACAAATCGACTCAAAAAGATCCTGTTACCAAGCCTAAGAAGCCATATTTGGAGGAATGAATTCTTAAAAATACTACCATCACTGATTTTGCTTCGAAAGCACAAGAGGAACCATCTATTCCTTTTGATTATCTAACTACAACTATTCCTCCAAAATCTAATTTACCTCCTAAACCTCATGCTGATTCTTCTAAGTCATAATGGAACTTTCTTAAAGAACTCAACTCTATGCCTTGTAAGATTCCACTTATGAAGTTGGTTTGTACTTATCCCTTTCATCATAAATTCCTTATGAAATATCTCTAATAAATTGATGATCCATCCTCCTTAGATGAAGAACCACCTTCTATTGAATCTCAACCTAGCATCATAAATACCATAAAAATTATGTGTCCTTTTTCCAATCCCTCTATTGAATTCCTTGAAGAGGACGTGATCAATGATGAAATTATCTTTCATATTGATGATCCACCACTTTTTATCAAAGTAATCATCAATACCACTCTTATCCATAAATTTCTAGTTGATGAAAGTTTTGGTATTAATGTAACATCTTTATAGCTTATACAATAATTCAGTTATAACAAGGATCATCTCAAGTAAACCCACCTCACCTGTTGTGATTTTGACAAGACAAATCAAAATCCATTTGGCTATATTTGGCTTCTATTAACCATTAGATCTAAGATTATTCTAACCAAGCTTATGTTCCTTGACTTACCTTTATCTTATAACATACTCATTAGTCATCCATGGACTCATCAAATGAGGGTCATTTCTTCTTTTGGTAACTAATGTATTAAATTATTACATAATGGAAATTAGTATAAGCATGAAGATAATCCCAATCCATAGAGCATTCAACTTCTTAATCCTAAATCATAATATTGAATTCCTACAATTCATAAGATCAATAGGACTCCTTTACCTGAGTTTACCAACATGAATCCTGATCTACAAGTTACTCTTGTGGATTTTGATGATGATGAACCTAATGATTTATAAAATAATTTTAATACTAACAAGTTACATCCCTACATTTCATAAGGGATTCCTCCTTATCTATTACCTAGGGATCATACCATTCCTCTTATTGATGAGATTACCAATTACCCACCTCCATGTAATTCTCAAAAGCCTTCTTTACCTGAATATGCCTTCACTTGAAATTATTTTGGAGTGGCCAAATTATTTCAATATCCTCTCATCATGTCTTCTTATACATTTAGTAATGTCAAGATTTCACCCTCTGAAACTCCCCCTAATTCTCAAGCATGTATAATTTAACCAACATATAATGATAACTATATCATGTCCCAAGCTCAATCTAGAGACTTGGATGTCTAGCATTATAAAAAAACATTAGCCTAAATTCATTCCTTTAACTAAGATGTGTACACCATTTCTATAGATCTTAGCTTATATCCCAAATGTTATGTACCTCCTACCAATTCTCCTCTTATCAATACTCCTTGGGTGGTAGAGAAAATTATTCCTTCTAAACCTCTATAATTTTTTACATCTCCTTTACCACCTATCAATCTAATAATTTTATCTAATCCTTCTCCTGTCACTGAACCCACGATATTCCAACCTCTTCTGATCCATCTACTTATTCCACTCCTAAATTTACACAAGGTGTTAAGGCAACCAATGTTCATCAGATACATTTTGAGTATGATCACCATGGCAATCAAATTCTACATCTTGAAGTAGATGTTGAGTATTATGGTTCTCTTCTTACCTTACCTAGTGATGAAGTTATCCTTGAGCTACTTTATGCCTGATAACCTCATTTTCTTCAGCAAGATCATAAACTTTGGAATTTTAAAACTAAAATTCCTTGCTTCAACAACTTTATTGCCAACATTGATCCTAAAACTAATCAAATTTATACCTTACCTAATGCACCATACCATTTTCAAGATGGAAATGCCATGCTTATTGAAGAAAACACTTACATTGAATATGGTACTCCATATTTTACTTAACCAATTACTATATCTAGTAAACTCTCATGTATCGAACATGATAATTTTAACCTATTATTTGACAAATATTGTGAGGTTTTCACTTGGTCTTATGAGGACATGCTTGGTATTGACCCTAGAATTATGGTGCATAACATCATTACTTATCCTGATGCCAAGCCTATGTGTCAAAAGCAAAGAAAATTTCCACTCGAAGTTTCCACTTTATGTCATAAGGAAATCATCAAATTACTTGATGTAAAATTTATCAAACCAGTGGATTATTCTGAATGGGTCTCCAACATTGTTCCTATTTGGAAGAAGGTCACTATGGTCATTCACATTTGTATTGATTTCCATAATCTCAATCTTGCTTGTCCCAAGGACAACTTCTCTTTACCTTCAATATATGCCATTGTTGATTCCATGGCTGGTTATGAAATGTTATCTCTTATAGATGACTTCTTGGGATACAATTAGATTCATATCACCCCCAAGGATCAACATAAGAAAATTTTCACCAAAGAATGGGTCACCTATTACTATGTCAAAATGCCAATGAGTAATGACTCACATCTTACCAATGAGAAATGACTCACATCTTTCATGATCTCATCCATAAAATTGTTGAAACTTATGTGGATGATCTCATTGCTAAATCTAAAAATTATAAGAATAAGCTTTTTGATCTTGCTATCATCTTTGATCATCTCCTTAAATATAAAGTTAGACTTAATCATTACAAATTTGTATTTTTAGCACATCATAAAGATTATTAGGATTCTTAGTCTCTCTCTATAACATCTATGTTGACCCTATCAAAATTAGTGCTATCATCAACATGCCCATTCCTCATTCTATTCTCAAAATTTGTACTTATTTAGACATACTTAGGGCAATTAGATGATTCATCCTTGAAATGGCATATCAAATTCACTTCTCAAGAAAGGTATTATTTTACAATGGATGGATCCATGTCAAAAAGCCTTTGATAATATGAAAGAGTCATTTCTTCATCCACTTACACTTCATCCTTCTTCCAATGATAGACCTTTGATTCTATATACTTCTTTCACACCTATTTTAGTAAGGGAAATTCTCACCCACTAATATAATATGGGAAGAGAGTATGATATCTACTACATTAGTTGAGGCCTCATCGATTATGAGACACATTATACCAAAGTTGAGCATGATTGCCTTGCCATCTATTTCACAATAGAAAATCCTTGCCACTATATGATTTACCAAACTACTTATGTCATTATTCATTCTAACCCCTTTCATCATTTCTTATCCAAAGCATTTCTTATTGGAGATAAAATTGGCAAATAGATGGTCCTCCTTATGGAATTTGATCTCTGTATCATCACTCAAAAAGTTATCAAAGGGCAAATCACAGCTGATAAAGTTGTCATAGCTCCCACACTAGATACTTCTTCTCTTCAAGATAATCTTATAAAGGATAATATCCTTTACATTGAAGGTCTTAATCATGATATTTCTCTAAAATACTATTTTCATAGCTTCACTACCGATCTTGAAGATAATAATCTTGGTGAATCCACTACTCCCTTTGGTACTACTAAACTAAAATCAGTTATCAAGGAGCTTCCTAAAATCAATGTCAACATGAATGAAGATACTTGGAACCTTAAATTTTATGGTGATAAATGATTTCAAAGAGTCAAGGTAGGTTTCATTTTCACTAGTCCTCTTGGCAAGATCATTCCTTTAGATTTTTGCTTCACATTTGATATCACCAACAATATGGCTGAATACAAAGCTCTCATTTTGGGCATGCAAACTGATCTTGACTTAGATATTCATTACCTTCATTATTTAAGTGACTCTCAATTATTGTTTCATCAATTTAGTGGTGATTATCAATGTAAAAGTGAGAACATCATCATATATTATAAAATTACAACCACCCTTGCTCAGGATTTCATCTATTTCACTATTGAGCCTATTCTTAGAGATCCAAATTCTAAAGCTAATTATTTCCTCTTCAACATCACTCTTTCATCCCCACTACATCCTTTATGATCCTAATTTTATTATATAAATAAGAAAATATCCAAACTCTACTCAACCACCAAATTTGCTTATCTATCATATTGAGACTATTACCATTTGATAAAGTCGTGGTATGAAGACATGATTCAATTTTTGTAACATCAAGCTTATCTTCCTAATTTAGACTCTCATGAAAAGATACATATTTGTAAACAAGCTTTTAATTTTGTATTTAGACACAAAATCATTTATTATCATAATTTTGAAGGTACCTTACTCCATTGTGTTATATAAGATGAGGTCCCTCCTCTTATGGAACAAGCACATGGGGGAATTCGTAGTGGTCACTATAGTGGACATGCTACAGCCCAAAAATGCCTATATATGGGTTACTTTTGGCCTACTCTTAAAAATTATGCAATTGAATATGATAAAAAGTGTAATCCTTGATATCTTCATGATGATCTAATCTAGTCACCTCTAGTTAAATTTTAAACTATCAAATATCCTTGGCCATTTTACACATAAGGATTCAATCTAATGGGAAAACTACCTTTCTCTCAAGGTGGGCATGTCTTTATCATCACTACTACCAAATATTTTACGAAATGGTTAAAAACCATGCCTCTTATTAACATCACTAGTCTTACCATTTCCAAATTTATTCTTAATCAAATCATTTTACACTTTAGTGTTCCCCATACCATCATTTTAGATAATGGTGGTAATTTTAAAAATAATCGTGTTAAATAACTTTGCAATAAATTCAAAATCAATCATAATTTTCCATGCCTTATCATCTGTAATGAAATGGCCAAGCTAAGGCCACTAATAAAATTATCAATAAATTATCCAAAATACAATTCATGGAACCCACATAGATTGGCATCTTGATCTTTACCTTACACTTTGGGCCTAGTGGACTAGCATATGCACTTTCACTAGGGTAGCCCCATTTTTGCTAGTCTATGGTTCTGAGTCAGTTCTTCCTTTATAAGTTGAGATTCTCTCTATTTGTGTATCTCTTCATGGTATTATTCTTGATGAATAATTATGTGAATCTCATCTTCATGCCCTTAATCTACTTGATGAACTTCATTTTTCCACCTTACAACATAAATACCAATATAAGGCTCACATTGCCAAGCAGTATAAAAAATGTGTTTAAGTTTGCATATTTAATGTTGGTGATCTTATCCTTAAATTAGAATACACCTATGATAAATAAGGTAAACACACCCAAAAATGGTGGGGCCTATATTTATTCAAATATATTCTTGGTCTAGGCACCTACCACCTTCAAACCAATGGAGGCCATGTTTTCAAAGAGCCTACCAACACACAATTTATCAAAAAGTACTTTACCTAAACATTTAATTATTTCATACTTTCTATCTACATCTATCTAACACTTTTTTCAGGTTACTTACATGGGGTTTTCTCTCTATAGCAAGTTCCTTCCGTTCACAAACTTTTAGTCCTCCCTTTTAGTCTTTTAGTTTCTTGATGTACCATAGTCTTATTTATATTCTTTCATTTTCTCTTTTTGACACCCCTTAAGTTTTTATTTTGTGAGTTGCTTCATAAGACTATGGATAGGACTTGGAACTCCTCATTAAATTTTACATCCTTGTTATCAAACTTTATCTTTTGCTTCTTCTTTTAGATGGAATTTGCATAATAATATATGTTATCATGTTTTCTTCCATTTCCCTCATTCTTATGATAAAGAATCACACTTTACTATCATTTTATCCCTTTTTTCCCTTGATCACATTTTTTTACAATTTGAAGTAATTCAAATTGTTCCATGTATCATTCCTCTTGATTTACCCTTCCTTTCACTTGACATTAGATAAAATAAAGTTGAAGTAAATATATAAATTTTATTTCACCTAGATTTATGAGACTCTTAGACCCCATGCTCTTTGAAGTTTTTCTCTCTTAGCAACTAAGTCCCAAGTATTCAAATAAAAGTCATATTTAGCACCCATGTTTAGTTTTCCAAATATATCTAGAGGAGGAATAGAAAAATCCATCAATAAATTTAAAAGCCAAATCTTTTGAATCAAAAGGCAATGGTATCTAAAAGTCAACATATAAATCTCAAAAGTCAAATCACACTAAAAGATGTGACTACAAGCACATCTCCTATCTCTAATTGAAGCTCAAACTTCATAGTTAGCCTCACATAGAGCTGAGGTCTATTGGGGTATGGTAGGCTAGTATATTAGAATAGGGGAATTCAAAAAACTCTATGGTGCTACCTAATTTCTCACACAAGTACCCAATCTTCATAGTAGACTAACAACTCTATAAGGGGTGCTGAGGAATGGGGAACATGTTATGGGAAGGTAGGTCTATTTTAATTTGCATGCATATATCCTTCATGGGATAATCTATATAATTCATTTTTTGACCTAAGAATTGTGTCTCTAAGAGAAGTTCTTCAGAGTCCTTAAGGTCGATGGTCCTCTTGTTTTGATAAACCTAAATTAAGTGTCTTGAATTCAATAAAGAGTTCCTCTACCTTAGTTTTTCCTTCATTGTCCCCTTCACCCATTTCATTTATCCCCCTCACATACAAATTGTGATTCCAAATCTAATTTCTCTTTTCTTTAATTCCTTCTTCTTTACCCCTGAAAAACATGTTAGCACTACCTTTTTCAGTTTTATCTATCCCTAGAGTGAAACAACATGTTTGAGCAACTATGGATTACTTCTTTCTTTTTTTACCATGATTTACATGTCTATACTTATTTTAATTTCATTTTACCATTTATCATTTTTTGAACTATCCTGATGTCATGAACACCTGAGTCTATACCCTTTTTCCATTGTTGAGTGAGGTTGGCTTGTTACTTCTCACTCATGAATGTTGTTTTCCCCTTTTATGCTTCCTTTTTCAATTATTGAGTGAGATAAGGATTGTTACTGCTCACTCATCAATATTTTTTTATCATTTTATTTAATCTTTCAAAATTGATTTGTTTTATTACGATCCTTTTTGACATGTAGCCTTGATTTGATTTGGTGAGTTTGCCTTCTTACTTTAGGTTTACTTGTTTGAGCTTTTTGGTCTTTAGTAGCCTTGATTTTTCAGTTACCCAATTTAATCTTTTTTTTTTGACTTGGTCATTTGGTTCAACATAGCACTTATCACCCTAGCTTTCCAAATTTCCCAAGTACATCCCATCCTCATAGCACCAATTATCTTTGCTTTCTTGCATTTGTTTGTTTTTGCTCTTTAGTTTTGTATTCTTGGGTTTGTCAAAAGTAGTCTCTACACCCTCTAAAATCAAAACTAATAACACATTAGACAACCATCCCACAATAAATGTAATTCACAGTATGAATCACATTTAATTTTTAGTTATTTCCATTTTTTGTCATCTAATTTTAGTTATTTTTTATTTAAAATACTATAAATTTTTTATCATCAGCATTATGTGTTACTATGTTCTTTCTCTAAGCACCATCCCCTATTGAACCTTAGTGACACATGATGAGGTTTGAGTGGGGCATATGTATACACAATATTTTCAACATTTTATCAAATATTGACACTTTACATCTTGCAGGAACCCATCGAGACTCAATCTTTCTGAGTGCATGCCCTAAGGGATGCACCAAGAAAGGGGTGGGTAGATATTTGGTGCTTTATAGGATTATTATCCCTTTTTACCAATCCAACCAACTTTTAAAACCATTCCATAAGCTGTTTCTCCTCCCTTTCACACTCCTCCAGTCTTTTTCCTCTTTCCATCCATCTTTTCCTCACTTTGATCCCCTTTCACTTGTTGACTATAATAGGTCGATTAGGTTGACCATGTATAGTTTTGAGCCTCTAATTACTATACAGGGTCGACTAGGTTAACTTTGTATTATTTTTGGGTATTTACAATTGAGAACTTTGTTAGCCCTTTGATTGACATAGCTTGGGACCTAGTGATTTATCTCTTGAAAACATATAGGGTCAATTGGATCAACCCCATACAACCAACCTAATTAGAAGGATTTATGATGAGATCTACCTAGAAATACAAGATTATTTTATCATTATTTCAATATACAATCAAGATTTATTATTCGCTCGTGCTTCTTTACAATCTATGCTTCCATTATTCTACTTGAGGAGTCTTAACTTAAGGTTTATACTTGAAGAATCTAGATTTGTGGATAAGTCTTTGATGCTTTGGCCCTTCTTATTAATCCTTACAAACCATAAAAACCTCTTACAAATCCCCTTTGGCTAAGGGAGAGATTGAGTCTTGACGAGTTCACATTCAAGTAAGTATATTCTAACTTTGTTCTCCTCTCTTTTTAGTAGATAGAAGTAGCATAAGTATTATAAAAAATAATAATACTCTTCATATTCCATGTATTAGGGTCTCACTCATACTTAGATTAATTTATAGTCTCTTATACATGTTTTTATTGATTTACTAACCCCTCATGTTGTGCCACAAGCTTTGGTGTGCACTAGATTAGATTTACTTTCTTGTTATTAAACTAGAGTGAACGTTAAACCTAAGACTATTTTAGGATTGTTGCATGATTGTGTTAGAATTTAGGATTTAGAACCCTTCTTAGCATGGTGTATTGTGACAAGTGATCCCCTAATCGGTTATAGCATATCCCCATATTGGTCATGTTCTCATGTAACAAATGTATTCCTAATCAGAAGTGTATGTATGCTCTATCTTCTCTGATCCATGATTAATTTATAGACATGATACATTTTTGATTACATACACCTACTCTCTAAGCTATAATTATCATGTTTAAGACTTTTAAATATTTTAATTTAGAAGAAATTTATGAATTTGTTTATCATTCCAAAATGGATTTGGCAGAAGAAAAGCGTTTTATAAATATTCCTTTTGAAATAGATTTTAAAACTACCTTACTAAAAATAAAACAACTTGTAATAAATTTAATTTATTATTCTACTAAAATTTTTTAGGTATTGAAATTTAGCTACAACTTTTAGATTAAGAATTTCTATTTTATTATCATCGATTACAATCGACTTCAAAGGTAAGAAAGAGTAGTGTACACTTTCTCTACAAATGCTTTATAGAATTGGCCAAAAAATACCATTGCTAAAGGGGTTTAAAATTATTTAATTATCATTTACATATTTATCATCCTAAAAGAAATGGGTTCAAGTATTTGATTGGGAAAAGTGTCATTTTAGGTATTTAATTTAAACCAGATCCAAATCAAGTTTAAGGGATATAAATATACTAACAAATCACTTGCATAACTATTTTAAAAACTAAACAATTTCATTTGTTTTCAAGGGACATAAATTTTATGACTAAAATATTAGTAAATCTTAGCCATTTCAAAAACATTAACTTCAATTTTTAAGGTTTTCACTTTTTATTTATTTAATTTTATTTTCTTACAATAAAAGGTTTACCCAAGTTAGGATGGTATTAGATTAACTGACTTGATTCACTTTTTTTGAATTAATATTTTTGGAAATGATTGATTTATTATTTAAAATGTGGAAACTATTTTGTGTAACTAAGGATAATAATAAAAGGTTTAATTAATTAATTTAAAATAAATAAGAGAGGAGGGATAAGTGTTAATTAATTTATTAAGGCAATAAAAAATAACATACATTTTTTATTTGACCTACGTTGTGGTGGGTCAAATACCCACCATTGGATTGGGTGGATCTCTACCATAAGATATAGATTTCCAAAAAAAGAGTGGCATAAACTTCCTTATGGAAAGATTAAAATTTAAATCTTTAGGTTTATTTCATTTTTTCTCTTTATTTTGTTACAGGTATGAGGAAGGGGCTCAAATAAAGGGCAAAAATGAATTTAAAGCCCATATTTTCTTGGAGTATATACACATTATATATAAATTTAATTTAATGAAAATTATTCCTCTTAAAAATTATTTTATTCAACCTCTATTTTAAATAGTATTTCACACACACACACACACACACACACACACACACACACACACACACACACACACACACACACACACACACACACACGTGTGTTTATGAGATAATGCTCAGATACATCTTATCCCTTTTACGGCATGTGCTTTGAATATTATAATAAAACCCTAATTACAAATATATTATGGAACAAGTTTTACATAACTAGTGAAATCATCTCTCTAAAAGCATAACAACAAGAAAAACTAAGATCAAGAACACACTTGAAAAAAAATAAAATAAAATAAATAATGTCTTCTAATATAATAGAGGTTAACTTATAGTATCTTCATATCTATTTTTAACCTTCAAGTAGTTTCTCTCATAACCCACTATCAATGCATCATTTAATTTATTGCAACAATATGGATTTGGTGTGAAGCTAGGAATAACCTAACAAGAAATAACCTTAAAACCAACTATAACCCATCTTACATATCACATGTACTCCATTTGTTATGATACACACATAATATCTTGCTAACAAAACATATGTTTGTGCTCATATCATGCAAAAATATGTAGAATTTTTTGGCTCAACAAGACATTCTAAATAGTTAGAGCATATATAATAATTGATTGTAAAAAGGGTTTTGATGAAGCCACCAAAATTAAAAAATTATCCATCATAGGGGAAAATCCTTTTCTTTACAATGTTCATGTCAAGAGGAAAATGTTGAAAAGTGACAGTGAACAATATAATGTTCTAAAAATATAGTCTCGTGTGATATGGTGGAAATATGGGTTTGAATGAATTTACACTCCAAACCCCTTATAAAGTGTCATGGCTAAAAAAAGGCCATCATGTGATGGTAAAAATAATTTCCTTATGATTTTACACATAGGCACATATCAAGATGAAGTATGGTATGATGTGATTCCAATGGAAATTGTCATTTACTTTTGGGAAATCCTTTGGAGTATGTTAGAAAGGTGTATAGTGAAGGCAATAATAAGACAAAGGATGTTGGCACTCATATCGCACACAAAGACATAGAGTCCATTATCTTAGTATGAAATTATAAAGAGTTAGACCATAGAGAATCATCGATGATAAAAATGGTGTTGATGAATCCACCAAAATTGAAAAATTATTTAACACAAAGGAAATATTTTTATATACAGTGTGCATTTCAAGAGGAAAGTGTTGGAAATTGATAGTGGACAATAGAAGCACAAAAAATATAGTCACATGTGAGATGGTGAAGAATTTGGGGTTTAATAAATTGGAACACCAAAACCCATACAAATTATCATATCTATTGAAATACCATTATGTGTTGGTAAGCAATAAATTTTTTATGAATGAGAAGTTGATTTTTAGGTGAAACTATGTGTAGATTTTGATCTGATGAATTTCTAATCACCATGTGTGATTAATCATTAGGAAAATACATGAATACAACTTTAGAATAAACTCCTCATAAATATTAATCCATTTATCTAAAGATGTTAGATGGTCAGCTTAATATTGAATTTACATGGCTATTGTACTGAAGGCAATGGGGAAAGAATGTTATTCAAGGTGGTTGGAATATTTTATTAAATGATGAAAAATTTTGATTCATAACTTAAATTAAATTATTCATAAAACAATCATTTAATTTAAATTATGAATCAAACTTTCTTGGAATTTAATAAAACATGTCAACCACCTTGAGCAAAACTCTTTCCCCAATGCCTTCACTACACCAACCATGTAACTTTAATAACAAATTGAAGATTTGACATCTATAGATACATGGATAAATATTTATAAGGAATCTATCCTAAATTTATACTCATGTATTTTCCTAGTTATTAATCATAGATGGTGATTTGAAACATGTTGGATCAAAATCGTGCACAAAATTTCACCTAGAAATATACTACTTAGTCATAGGATTGTGAAACCATCAAATATATTATTCTTTATGAATTTAGGCATAGACACATATAAGGATGAATTTTGTTGTGATATGATGCCAATGGATTTATGTCATGTAATTTTGATAAGGCCTTGTAAATATGACATATAGGTTCTAATGAAGGCAACATTTAGAGAAAGGATGTTGGTGCTCATATCACACATGAAGATGTAGAGTTTCTTGTCTTAAAAAGACATTTTGAAGAGTCAGAGCATAAATAATAATTGATGATAAAAAGGGTGTTGATGAAGCCACAAAAATTAAAAAATATATGGCATAGGGTAAAATCCTTTTCTACACAATGTACATGTTAGGAGGAAAATATTTCAAAATGATAGTGGACAACATAAACACAAAAAATATAGTCTTGTGTGACATGGTGAA
This sequence comes from Torreya grandis, assembly GCA_037957365.1. Lineage (NCBI taxonomy): Eukaryota > Viridiplantae > Streptophyta > Pinopsida > Cupressales > Taxaceae > Torreya > Torreya grandis. The sequence continues at coordinate 691,173 of JARHVA010005718.1, forward strand.
GAATCTAGGTTTGAAAAAATTGGTATACTAAATCTCATAAAATATTCATACCTACATAGTGGCCATCATGTGCTAGTAAATATGAAATCACTTATGAATTTCCACATAGCCACATATCAAGATGAGGTTTAGTGTGATGTTATACCAATGGACATGTGTATCATCAAATTTTTGGAAGATATATGTAATATGACATATAGGTTGTGCATGATGGAAGAATGAATATCTATCACTTATAAAAGTATGGAAAGAATTTAAAGTTGATTCATTAAAGGGTAGGGAAGAAGTGGAGTGCATTAGTGTTTGCACATGTGTTTATGATGTCAAGATAGAAATTATTAAGGAATTTGAAAAGAGAAAGCATGTTTTACACTCATACTAAAATAAGTGAAAGAGGAGAACACATTTATCAAGAAATAAAAGAGTAATAACTTCCACATGAAGTGAACATGATTTTGGAGGAGTTAAAAAATATCATTTTAAGTGATCTACTGAAGGAATTTCATCTAACATAAAGCATCAAGCACAAAGATTATGAACATACAAAGCTTAAACCAAATTATAACTTGTCCAAAAGTTAAGAACACAAACACATAACTTGTGCCCCCATTAGATATATTTAGTTGTAGTGTGTGATGAGTTATAGTATCTTGTATTGATTCACCATTACTAGGTGAGGCATCCTTTATTTGATCTTGTTTGATTATTTCATCTCTTGTAACATATAAAATGCATATATTAATCCCCCTTTTTTTTGAGATTATTGATCAATGCTTCTTCATCTTACATTTAGAATTGGGATTTTATACCAACATTTTCCATTGCTTCACAAATGAAAAAGTTTTAAAATTTTAAATATAGTACAAAAATGAAGAAAAATCATAAAACCCTAATTTGCTTAGGGTTTGATGTTCAAACATCATGTTCACTAGATGTTTAACCCTAATTTGGATATGTATCTTATTTTAGTGGTTAGGTTTAATGATATATAAATAATAGGTCACAACGGTGAATATTAGATCTACAGTAGGCTAATTAATGTGCTAAACTCAGATGTACCATAGGTTGAATTTTTAAGGTTGAGATAGATTATTAATGGAAAGTATAAATATGCTAGATATACAAATGACATAAAACAAAGTAATTAGTTATTTTTTATTTTAATATAATTTTGAATCTGGTAAAGGTAGGAATTATATTCTAGATCAATTATTAGATTTTAGATTTGGTGCTTTGGGCTCTTTAGACACTTGAATCAGCCTAGGATAATTTCATCGACACTAGTGTCTAAGTTTGATGATAGTGTATTTTATAGAATATTCACTTAAATATGATGCAACCACCTAGATGATTATGGGTTTAGATTCACTTTCACTCTTGTGCATTAAAATCTAGGTCATGTATTATTATCCCTGGTGAAATGAAAAAACCCTAGTTTTGTATCTTTAATGTGACCTTAGGGGAAAATGGGTTAGTGGGCACATGGTGTCAAGATGAACCATAATATGACATCACTCTTAAATGGAATTACACATATAGCTAATAATCTATAAGAGGGTCTAATATTCATGTAATTCTCCCCTAAATATTGGATTTTAAGTGAATCATGTAATGTGTATAGTTAGTACAATAGTCACCTAGCTTATAAATTCACAAATATGACCTTATGACTACTCCTTTAGTGCTTCATACATGTATCTAGGTTGTTTATATGACTAATATTATAATAGGGTAGAATATGAAATCTTTTGGTAACTTGAGTTCTCTTTTGGTATGATTATTAGGTGAGGAATGAGTGGGTTGATTTTGTATTTATACCAATCCTATCAGGAGATAACCTACATTAAAGAACTTAAGATACCCATTATAATACATTTAATTTGTAGATTAGATGAATTTAGGACAATTGACACTTGCATCAGGCCAAGATAATAATTTTGATGTTACTATCTAACCCAAACATTAGTGTCTAAGGAGAAGGAGAGTAGGCATAAGCTAAGATAAGTATATTTTAAGAATTATAGGTATTATTGGATGTTTGTGTCATCAATGTAAGGTTAGTAAAACTAAGAGATAGGCCAACGGGCATAAAATAAATTATATGTGATGCTTATATAATAAAGGCATATGTAGAGCTAAGAGGAACATATAAGGTCATGAGTTTTCCAGATGTACAAGACTGAGGTGCTACAAAATCACAAAATATCATCTACATAGGACTATCTAGAAGTGGGTTGTAAGTGTAAATACCCATATTTGGTACAATCCTTATTCAAATTTATTTTTATGTAACTTTTCATATACAAATACTAAAGATTAAAGAGAGGGGTGTTGATCTATTCCATTATTGGCTAATAAGTCTATAGACTAGTTAGATTTTTTAAAACAATGTCAAAAAAAAACACAAGAGAATTATTGTGATCTCTCTGGCTCTAGAAAATATTGGATGCAACTTATATAATTTTTATTAAAATAATTTTTTTGTTGAGGGTAAATGTTTTTGAGCTGGAGCTATGAACTAAAAATTAGGGTGTTATTAGGTCCCACAACTTGGTATAATGGAAAAGAAAACATATTATAATGAAGGCTCTGAAGAAATGCCTATACTAGTGGCAATCATGAAAAACCTAAAGGAAACTAAAATTATCTAAAAAAATACAACCGCAAATGGTTTTGACATGGTTCCACAAACCTGAAGCTCATCTAGTAGGGCATGTAAGCCCACACATCAAAACAATAGTTGATAGTGGTTTTAATAGGGTCCCACTAACCTGTAACATGTCTAACATGGCATGCCAATTCACATAATGAAATAACATCTAAACCACATCAAGGAAATAGATGAAACACAATAAAAATGAAGGTTTTTAATGGATCTCTAAACTAGGCATGGGACAAAGGAATTAAAATAAATCCTTCTTATTACAACCTCAAAAGGGCAAAAACCCAAGTTTTACACAAGGATTTTTTAATTATCCCCCATATAAGAACCCAACCAACATTATTAAATAAACATGAAGATATCTATACCAAAACATGGAGAGATGTCCTAAAACCATCGAGAGACACATCCCAAAAATGAAAATGACTCTTAGGGTCCTTGAGAATAATGCACCTACTCAATAGATGATATTCAACACTTTAATATTCTATAGAAATTCTATCTTTCACTAATGAAACTAACTAAATCTTCTTCCAAGGTCCCTCCACACTAAATAGATCCTTATAGAAGGATACCCACACATCTAACATGATTCTTCCATTTGAGATGGTACCCCCAAATCACCTCCTCTTTCTTTGAGAAAACAAATAAAAGGACAAGACCACCATCTAGTCTATAGGTTAAAGCCCATGGTATCAAGATACCATCCCTCAATAAAATCACATATATGATCCAAATAACTATAAAATCCATAAAGAATCCATTGATATATAAAAGCCACCATAAAATAATAACCTACTATGAGGGTAGCACCAAAGAGAAGTTCCACCAAGTGGGAACAAACTAATAACTAACCATTAAGAAAAAGAGACCCTCTAGGCCCAAGCAATACATGACTCCCTAAACAATTGAGAATGGACCAAATGGACTGCAGTAAGCCACCCACCCATCAATTACTTCTAGGATGACTCCAACAAGAATATAACATCATGCTTTCACTCCCAAGGATCATCTAGATAAAACCTCTTTCCATAAGAAAAACATATAATGTATAATGAAGTGCCCTTTTACTAGGATAGACCACCAACTTAAATCAATGATCCACCTTAGAGAAGCTTACCAATTGAGTTCCATATAAAACAACCAATTATATAGTAGCCTAGTAAAGATACAAAGGCATTGCCAGAGTAATTGAACAGTTGTGAGATGAAGGAGAATGATACATGAAATCAATGAAAGTTATAAGTTATAAATTGATGTAACAATAAAGCCAAAAGTATTTTAGTATGGAGATTAATTGACAATATATGTGAGAAAATAAATAATCCGCAAGGAACATAAACAAGAAAAAGTACAAGAATATTGGTTCATACAAAATTATGAATAAAATAAACAATAATTTTTACGAGGTTAGTAGTAGTAGTAGTAGTAGTAGTAGTAGTAGTAGTAGTAGTAGTAGTAGTAGTAGTAGTAGTAGTAGTAGTAGTAGTAGTAGTAGTAGTAGTAGTAGTAGTAGCAGCAGTAGCAGTAGCAGTAGCAGTAGCAGCAGCAGCAGCAGCAGCAGTATCAGTATCAGTAGCAGTAGCAGTAATAATAATAATAATAATAATAATAATAATAATAATAATAATAATAATAATAATAATAATAATAATATTATTATTATTATTATTATTATTATTATTATTATTATTATTATTATTATTATTATTATTATTATTATTAATGTTTCTAACTTATATGAATTTCATGGAGATAATAATGGAGGGGAATAATAATGATAAGTGAATTGTAAGCAACACGTAGTAAGGAAGAAAAATAAAAAGATAACATAGGTTTCAGACAAGAATAACAAGAACACTAGGTAAGGAAGCTATAAAAAACTTATTTGGAATAGTGAGAAGGATTAAAATAAGGAGAAAAGACTTATATTTTAGAATGGAAATTGAATAAGTTTGATAAGGATAAATGATATAAGTTTATTTAGAACAACTCAAAGGAGTTGTGTTCTTTTTAACCAGAGAAGAATGAGGTGAGAGCCTATTTTACAGAGGCCATAAATTTTGATTTAAGAATATAATTGAGAAATGTTTAAAATAAATATATAAAATATATCCATATATTTATAATTCATTTATCCAGTTAGCATCCATTTCAATAGATTTTTAAAGTTGAAATGGATCATATAAGGGCAAAAAATTATGTCTTAATTTTATTTTCTATATTTTTCAAGTTTTATATTTAATAATTTTTTTATTAGATAGGGTGAATAAAGTATGTTTTATAGGGATCCTGAAAACACTAGTCTAAACAAAAGTAATACATAATGAAATATAAATCAAAGATTAGTAGTAGTGTAAAGAAGGTCTTCAACCAACCAAGAAAAAATAGACCAAAAACTAAAAATTAAAATATGAGCATAATGATAATAAAAACACAAAAAGACCACACCTAGAGTCTTAGTTATAACTAGATAGATCCTCAGAGCTAGTGTTGTCTTGTGTATCCTCCTACTCCATCTCTTGACTAGTTTCTTTTAGCAAAACCATTTTAATTATGTCATTAGTATGTTTCAAGGGGCTTTCATCAAAGGTGAGGATGGTCTTTTCCTAAATTGAGCTTGTGGTTCCTTTATGATACTAATTGGTTTGGTTAATAGTAGTTTCCTTAGAGATTACTACTGATTCAGTCATCTTTTCTAGTAGAGTGTCTTGTATCTTCAACACCACATCCAAGTCATACGTGAGTCTCACAATTATGACTTTCAAATAATTTTAATCAGTGATAAGATCCAACATGGCCATCCCAACATTATCAATATTTAAAAAAAAAATAGGTTCTCTTTTATGCTGGCTTATAAAGTCTTATAGGGAGAGGGTTAGGATGCCTTTATGACTGGGTGCCTCCTTGACAGGGTTGGAGATGGTTTTGCATTTTTTAGCAAAGGGTGGTGAAGGATGCCCTTGTATTTAATATTTTGTATCTAAATGTGAATTTAAGTTTCATGTCACCCTTGATTTTTATTTATATGTATAGATAATAAATGATGGTTATTATGCATATTTAGTTTTAACATTCTACTAAAATAACAAACTCAATTCACACTAACTAGCTTTTTGATTTAATAACTTTTATTAATTGTGAATGAAAACTTTATCTTTGATTTTTAATTTAATTAAAGAATCTTATATATTGATTTTATGGAATAATGAAAAATTAAGTTTTATAATTTTATCTTATGATTTACAATTGTCTATGTAATTGTACATTTGGAAATTTATACATGTTTTTAGATTCATCATTATAGAGATACAACAAATGTCTAGTCTCATAAATTATTTATTTACATGGTGAAAATATAATTTTGATTGGAATGGGCCACTGCTAATTTTACATATAAACTGAATTTAATGTATAAATAATTAGGAAAATATGTTTTAAAAATACACTTTTCAGATGGAAAACTCTTAACAATCATAAAAATATGAAAACTATGTTTTAAAATGGATAGCCTCCATTTTTGTAAACACAAAAAGAATCATAAACTAAATAATTAACATCTCAATGTTTTTGAATTATTTTGATATATAGTGTTTCTTCTTTTTTTTATATATAGTGTTTCTTTCTTTTTTGCTCTTCAAAATGATTTCTTAGCATATTGCAAAATTTCAAAATAGTACCCTTACAAGTATTTTTCATATAAATTTCACTTTTCCATAAAATGTTTCTTGCTTTCCTTCATTATGCCTCTTAAAGTAAAGAAACATATATGAATTAATGTATCCATATGGAAATTTGAATTTTGACTTAGAGATAGGTAAAGTGATTTAGTGATAGGAAACTAAGTAACACAATTAGATCGAAGATAGGTATTGAAACCCACACAATTAGAAAAAATAAAAGTGAATAAATATTTTGATTAAATTTTTTTATTTATTTTCTAATCAACTAATTTTATTGAACAAAGGTTTTCATAAAACCAATAACACACATTCCAAACAAAAATGAAGCATATGATAAAATATTAACATATGTGATTATATTTTAAATTTGAGAGTCGCTACTTCTATTAACATATAGATATCATTTATCATATATTTATATAGCTTATATTTTAAATTGTATTCTTTATTTTTATTATATATTTTAATGAAGTAGAGTGAAATTTGAAGACATACATAATTTAATAGGTAAAGGTAAATAATATATAGAAAGTATTATAAATTGTTGTAACTAACATATAACTATTATATTTGAAATAATTACATAATCATTTAAATTTTTATATTATTTATAGTTAAATTTAAAATTATATTAATATATTTGATTATAAATTGTATTATATTCCATATTATTATATTTTTAATACTTATATATAATTATCTAAATCTTCATATTATTATTTTCTACAACTATTCAAGAAAAAATACTTATACTTAATTTATCTTTGTTTTAAATGAATGACTTGCTAATAATAAAATTTGTTTCAAATAATCATCATTTCAAATGAACAATCATTACATTCAAGTAAAGGGAATAGTGGTCTAATTTTTAACTTTTGGCTCTATACTATTCCAACTAACAGTTTGGTCATCATGTGATATAAATAACAATGAAGACAAGATTTCTAACTACTCAAAGAATTTAAAGTCAAATTGAGTATATATATATATATATATATATATATATATATATATATATATATATAATTATAATGATTTAAATATATATATATCTATATATATATATAAATAATTTAAAATAATAAATATTATTCATTAAATGATTCAAATATGAGTATAATGGACCCAATAATAAATTTAAAAAGTTTATTATATCTATAAATGCATCTCTTCAATATTTATATAAAGATAAATAGTTAAAATAATATAATATTAATTAATGTTTCACATAATATAAGGCCATTTTTTAATCATTTAAAATTAGTAAACAATGATCATGTCTTACCAAGTGATAATTGGGTTATATGTATAATTTTAGACAAGTGATATACATGAATTTGAACATATTATAATTTTATTTTTTTTTAAAAGAAGACATTAATTATATTATTGATAATTATATATAAATTATTATAATTTTTAATTAAGTATATATTGTTCATATTATTAATAAAGTCTCAAAAATTATGTTCTTATATAATTATTATAAATAAAATTTTATACATCTTTAAAATTATTTATTTAGAGATATATTAATAAATTATTAAATTTTTAAATAATATTATCAAAAAAATCTAAAAAATATGCTCTTGCATGTTTATTATATTAAAAAAAATGTATTTAAATTGTTTACTTTGAATTGTGTGAATATGAATATATGCTTATATATTTTATTTTACTTTTTCTTTCTTGATTCAATTTAAGACAAGATTATATTCTTAAATGTTACAATTTAATTTCTCTTTTATTTAAATCATTTAAAAATATTTTTATCAAAGTGTGGAAAAATATTAAGAAGGGAGGATTAACTAAGTACATGGAGCGCATCACTGAGCATAATCCTCTGGCGGTTAGAGACTTTGTAGCTATTTGGATGAAAAGGAAGGTTTTCATGAGGGGGATTCCATAAATGTTTCTGAGGAGTTTATAGGAGATGCCAAGGGCATAGAATGTACAGGTGCTAAAGAATACAAGGATCAAAACACTTCTTTTAAACTAATGAATTTGTGCAAGTTGAGAAGAAGGTATTCCCTCGTGTCAACCTACCCAAGTACTAATCTAAAGTTTGCTTATAGGTCATGAGGTACATGACCCTAGAAGGTAAGTACACCTTGATCTTATCACACCATTTCATGTTGCTCAATAATTTTATCATTTTTAAGATCAATGTTCCCTATTTTCTCTTGAAATCATTGGAAGGCACAATCCTCCTTCACCAAGTAAATGACACTAACTTGATCTTGTACCAAGGCCTTATCCTTCTATTGGTGAATCACAGCTGAAGCCTGCTTGGTAAAAAATTCCCCCTAGAAGGATCATCTTCTAAGGAGGACTCTCTGGGGGAGGATCCTTCTACGAGATCCCTCCCTACCCTAGAACACTCCCATCATAATAGTTTTTCCAAATCCCCTCCTGATGACCTTCCCCTCAAAATTTTGTTTATCTCTAAACCCAAACCCATTAATTTCAATACTCCTTCCACTTTTGATTAAAAATGTAAGGCCATTGTAATAGTAGAGCATAAAAAAAACAAATAAATGCTGGAAAACTTCAATGTAAAGGTCTAGTAGATAGGTTTTAGTTTGGCTAAATTGATTCAGGATTGGAACAAGCTCCACTAAGTGGTGAAGGCCATTGTCTAAATGTTGGTGCAGTCTACTCAACTCCCTCCCCTTTCCTTAGTCTTTAAATACCCTAAGATTCCTAAATCCTCCTGGGGGTCCCCCCAAAGCATCCCTTCTGCTAGGTGAAAGGTAGGAAGCCCTGAGGATGATTTTCCCTAGTGAACAAGATGAGGGTCTCGATAATCGTACTAGAGCAAAGGCCTAAAAGATAAGTCCATCATCTTGATAAAGGATAATTCTGTTGTGGAGGACACCCATGAGGGTCCCCCCAATTAATGTATTTTTTTGTGTATGTTCTCATTTTTTACTATTAACCTTTTTCTTTTGATTGTTCGATCATTTGAAGCCTGGTTATAACTTTTTATCTCACTTTTTATGATTCTGAGTATTTGTAAAACTTGAATTTACCTTATCAAATAAAAAATAATATTTTTATCAATTAATTCTATTTATAATAAGCAAAAATATCATTTCATTTATTTTATAAATTTTTATTTATTTAATTCTATTGAATATCCAAATTTGTAATAATAAAAGAATCATTTCATTCATTTAATAGTTATTTAATTATGTTTATTACATAAACTTGTAATAGAGAAAACTATTTATTATATTTATTATCAAAACATATAATAAAATCATTTCATTTCATTTAGTTTATAGTTATTAAAATCTATTTATTATCAAAACAAAATAAATCAATTCATTTAATTCATAATTTTAGATTAAATTACATTTATATCATTACATTAAATAATATGTACTTACCCAAAAAAATTCATTTTATTTATAATTTTTTGAATGTTTATTTAACAATAATCAATTAATTTTTTTTAAATTGTTAAAAAATATTTTTTTAATTTTTTTTAAAATTAATTTTATTAATAATTATCATATTCAAAAAAATAATTAATTTTATTTATAAAAAATATCATGGTATTGTTTGAGATGGCTTAATTCAAAAAATATTGTATGGCTAAAAAGATACTTTGGTTTGAGATAGTCTACGTAAAAATATCTTGTATAATGTTTATTCAAGTTTTATTCTAACTTTAAAATATACTAACCAAAAAAGGTTTGTTTAATTTTTATTCCTTATTTTAAATTTTTTTTTTTTTAAAAAAAAAAACTATTTCTTTATGAATTTATTTTTAAATATCATTTTATTTGAAAGAAAATTATTGATGTCGAAAGTAGAAGGATTTCAATTTGGAGTTCCATAGATTATTAATTAAGATCAACAACTATATAACTAGGTTTCTCATATGATCATGTTAGAAATATTTTAAAGAAACATTTTGCTTTGCTTAATTTTTTACTTAACTAGATTCAAAAATACTTAATATTTTTATTAAGCAATTTGACTAGTTATAACATGTTTTTTTACTTGAAGGAAATCACAATGCAAGATAGGGGATATATTTCTTAAATTGAAGAAAATAAATATTTTCTAAACATTCATTATAAAAAATAGATTAGTTATAGATAAGTACATAGATGTATATAGATCAGATAACATATTATTGATAGATGATAAAACATGTTCTATTTGAAATGTTCATGAAATAATTTTCTTTACATTAACTTTTAGTTAAAATTTTGATTGTATATTGCATTCTAATAAGAAACTAGATACATACTTGTGTGCATGGTTGAAGTACATGGGGCCACACCTAAATATATATCACTCTTTGTAAACATACCAACTAACCATTAGTCACTTTGATTGAATTTTATTTTATTACTTTGTATTAGAAAATAAAGGACCACAAGAAAATATACATCACTCTTTAGAAACAAACAAACAAACCATTATTATTTTTTATAACAAAATACATAAACATATTTGATTTCACTATTATATTTAGTTTTCCCATTTCCTTAACTTTTTTGATATTCAATAAATATACAATGGGTGCTCCCACTCTGACTGGTATCCCATCCACAACTGGTCTCCCACCCAATGACATTTCAAATGGTGCATAGAGTACTACCATGATGGATCTACTTAGAGGGGCCATTCCACTAATTGTGCTCTAGTTCTTGATGCTCCCAATTTCCCCCAACTACCAACAACTTGGATCTACTTCAATCATTGGGAAGAAGACTTCAACAGGTCATGTAGAGTCAAACCCTTTCAGCCACATCCAACCCAAGTGGGATGTCATGGTAATGGAGGTAGAGGTTAGATTATGCTATGGATGTAGGCCCACCTCTTTCATCGATGTTGTCTCCCATAGGCTAGCTTTAAGAACAGATCCCAAACCTCTCAACCCTAATTCTATTGACCTAGTGGTGATTTTTGATGAAGAGGAAACCAAGCTTGTTCTTAAAATGGAGGAATATTTTTCTACTAGGG